>JAJQWJ010000005.1:17462315-18012315 GCA_023637945.1 Phaethornis superciliosus | reverse complement strand
ACAGAGTGAGACAAATACATTTAAACAGGCACCCACTATTTTGGAAAGATTATTATGTTTTTCCTGAATTTGGTCACAGTCATCTGCTGAGCACATTTTCTTTAGTAATTAATGAGCTCAACCATCTGGCTTTTATGCGAGGTCTTTTTATAGAAAACACTCCATGACTTTTGAGGAGAGCCCTGAACATTTACAGCAGCCAGTCCCATCCCTGTTCCCTAATGGAGTCCCCTCCCAGGCCAGGGACTGGGGTTTCTGTGCTCATTTCCAGTAGTCCAGACAAGTTTCTTCACTAGCTCATTAGAGGCTCCTAAGGTAATTTAAATTTTATTTATTCATAAAGGAAGAACTAAGGCATTATCTTGGATAAAATAAGAAAAAAATGTTCTGAGAAAATACAGGGCCTATCACACTTTATATGGCTTGGGGTTTGTTGTTTCCTATTTATAGGAAGGTATCCCTGAAGACTTGTACTGACTAGTAACTACTATTAGTCAACACTAATAAAAACTCATTCAAAGATGCTTATTTTTTAATTGAGTCTCAAATGACTTTTCTTCATGTATCTTATTTAGTTCTGTGCATTATTAGTCGGTAATATATGGGCAGAATATTGTGAAGAAGTGTAATACCTAAGCAGGCATTAATTAATTGATTATTGAGAGTTGCCTCCACAATGTTTAATTCTCTAGAAATTAAACAATAAGAAAATCAGTGAACACAGCTTGTTCATTGCACTGAAGGAAGAAAGATATTAATGGGCACATCTGACCCTGGGAGAGACATCTGGATGCTTGCCCACACTGACCCCATCCTATGCGCTCCCCAGGAAGGCTGGAATATTTTGGTGAAGAAAATGCAGTATGGATAAAGACTCCCCTAGTGCTTATGTTCAGATATAGGTGGAATAATTTCTCGTTATTTTTGTGAAACTAAAGACCTAGAAAGACCAGTATGCATAGACCTTTGCAGGCAGCGTGTGCGTGTACGCAGCGAGTGGGTTCTGTGACGTAGCTCCTGACCTTGCCTGTGCTGAAGGCAGAGCAGATGATGGTTTCACATACTCAGCTCTTTGATTTCCTTTCCACTAGCCATAATTAACATTTATTCAAGCAACATTAGGAAGAACATAAATATTGCAAAGAAGGTAATTACAGCATCCAAAACATCCTCCAAGCTATTCGTTTAATGAGGATGTGCTTCTTTCCTGCGATAGTGTAGCATTAATTTCATCAAGCAATTAAACAAAACAAAAACAGACACAATAGAGAAAGATGTGTTTTTTCTTCTGTTGACAAGAATGCTCACTTGCACTTGCGTCCAGCAGATTCTGTGGAAACCTTGTATAAACTGAAATTCAAGCATGGAGAATTTGCTTTGCCAAGATTTGCACAGATTTCAGTAGAAATATTTTCTTGGTATAAACTCAGGACGACTGGGCTGAGTGCAAGTAAAATTTTTTTTTTAAAGTTAAATTGTTTTTTTCTAATATACAATTAGGAAGATTACAGTAATGCTCAAATCAGTTTACCTTAACCAAATATCAGGAAATGCAAAGTACACTGATGCTCTTAGTAAAAAGGCATAGTCTAAAATACAATGCAGTTCACACAAGGCTGGAAGTACTAGAAGATTAGTACTAAAAGCCTGATAGGATTCAGACAATGTAACTCAGAGTGCAAATAGGATTGTATGTGTAAGGGTTATTGCTTTTGCAGATGAAAAATTACAGAGCAAAAGAAATACAAGCACAGAGAGGAAGTATTAAATTTTTTTTTCTGGTAAATGGAAAATCATAATTTTTCTATCTGGAAGTTTTTCTCAGCATCTTTGAAATCTCTTTTAGTATGTTTCTGTGCAAGTGGGCTCAGCAAAACTCTTTAAGTTTTCAGTATTGAAAGAGGTATCACAAAAATGCAGTTTTGGGGTAATCAGAGCTCTTTTAACTGAAAGTAATGTTTAATTCAAGATGTATCTTTTTTTCATAGTTTCAAAACCCTCTGCTCCATTCAATAGGAGTAGAAGGTTTAAGGGTATTTAACTCTCAAATCATAAAATACTGTATTTTATTTCACAATCTATTAAATATTTAACAATAAGGTATTTATTAATATGCATAACCAGTGAAAGCCTTTCTCATGCCAAGGCTCTGAACACTGATCCAAATATTTGAACCAAGACAGAGTAGGGAGATACTTTCAGTACTGATGACTTCCCATCTCAGTAAATGTCTACAGGTTTTATTAACATAAACCAGAACCAAAATGCACTGGAGCTGGATTTTAATCTCTAAATATCAACACACTGTCAAGCTCTATTTCATGGTGTGGCATTTAAGGCATGGGGAAAGTCAGGAATCAGTCACACCTCTGCAGCTGATGGTCCTCCAGAAAACACAGTGAGTGTCAGGTCCTGGGGCAGATGGGTGCACACCCTCAGAGCCCTGTGTCCCAGCCCCTGACCTCCTGTCCCACACGAAAGCTCAGTGAGCTTTAACTCCCAGGCTCAGCTAGTTGAGGGAAAATCTCTGTGAGATTTCCCTATTTTTAAGCATACCTCCCAGGAAGTGTCCAAGGCCAGGTTGGATGGGGCGTTGAGCACCCGGGTCTAGTGGGAGATGTCCCTGCCGAAGGCAAAGGGGTAGAAAGGAGACGAACTTTAAGATTCCTTCCAATCCAAACCATTCTGTGATTCTATGATTCTCCCCTCCATAGCCCAGGTCTGGTTGGTGCCTGAATGCTCCCCTTTTGCCACCCCCATGTCAGTGTTCCGACCCATGGAGCACGGCACAGGGGGAAGCATCCCTCAGGGGGAGCACGGCGGGGCTCCGGCTGTTTTACCTCTTTTTACAACACAGACTTTTCTTACAGAGAGGGTTTACCAGAGGGCCAGGAGCCTGCCTAGCCCCTCGCCTCACTGCCACACAGAAGCCGCCACCGGCCCGGCACCGGGTTCGGGCGGTTCGTCCCGCGGGGCTGAGTCACCGGCTCCCCGGCGGGTCCGGACCCGGGGGAAAGGCGGCGGGGCGGGCCCGACGGCGGAGGCTCCCGCCCTCACCGGAGCTGATGCTCGGCCACGTGTCCTGGAGATTTTAAAAGTTTGGGGAGAGAGGGAGGGCATGGCCAGAGGAGCTGCTGGCAGGGAGGCAGCGGAGGGAGCAGGGCGGGCATGGGAAACCTCTGCCACCAGCAGCCCCCCACAGCCACCCCCCAGCGCAGCCCCAGGAGGGCGGGGGGCGGCGGGACGCTGCCGGGGTTCCTCCTCCTCCTCCTCCTCCTCCTCGCCTCCTTCATGGCAGCTTGCAAAGGTGAGCAGCGTCCCCTCGCAGCCCCTTCTTACACCTCCAGCTCTGCAGTGTCTATATATGTTTTTTTCTTTTTGAGGGAAGGTGACCCCAGCAGCAGCCTGCCAGCCTTGCGGGGACGGGGGGGGGGGGGGGCTGCAAGGCCACATGCAGCCTGGTCCCCTCTGCCTGGCTGCCGGGATGAGCGGGGGTCGGGTGCGGGGCTGGGAGAGGGGCAAAGATGCGCGGGAGGCTGAAGCTGCTGGACATGGATCTGGGGGGGAAAGTGGGAGCTTCCTCGTGTATAGCCGGCAGGATTGCCCTATCCAAGCAAAATGACGCCCCAGCAACGTGGGGAAGTGCCTTTTGATAATAGCGGTTTCACTTTAAATATAATTTACTCTAATTTCAAAGCTAACGTATCATGGAAATGTAGGAAAATTTAGGACCCTCCGGATGTCACTTGGCTCAATCTGAAGCAATGTTTATTGTGTCGAGGATGGTGTTGAGTGGAAAGGATGTTGCTGTTGAGCTGCAGTAGGAGTAGAGTTTGATTAGCTTGATTTAATTTTACATGTTGTCTTGCACCTGAAAAATACTATTTTTGTGGCTGGGAGTCCTTGTGAAATGAGCACAGCTCATATGGACCTTTAAACAAAATACATTATTTATTTTCCCACTCCAGATACATAACTACTTACACCTGGTGAAGTAACATTACAAAATAAGTTGCTGTGCAGAGTATTTCTGATTTGTTTGTATTATATATGTGTGAGTTGCTTACATCAGGAGTTTTTGTTCTAATTTGTGATGGGTTTTTTCATACGAGGAATCAAATAAATCTAAGTACACTATACTTAACAATCTTTTGAAAATAAATGCTGGTGATGTGGAAGAGAGGATAGAAGGAAAAGGAGAGTAAAGAAAGGCAGTGACACACAGTATTTCATCATTGATTGGCAGGGGCTTGTGCAGGGAGAGCAGTGGAGGGTAGACAAGAAGTGAGAAGTGAATCCCAGATTCAAAAGTGATGGAAACTGTGCATCTGGAATTCTGCTACCTTGGAAAAAGTTGAGGCTTTAGAAGTTGGCAGTCGAAGTATAAGAGAACAGATTTATCATGGACAGCATCAGTTTTGAAGGAGCATTTCCTCCTTCATGTTCCTTTTACATAGGATCTCCTTCCTCAGTAGCAATATTTTTTTTTTCCCTTTATGGTTATTTTGTATTTATTACAAAATCACCTGTGGTTTCTCTGCTTGTGCTGTTGTGGATGTGTGTAAATGAATGAAGTCCTGTAGGGACTGCAGCACTGTGCTGAATGGGGTGATGGAGGGACACTGTTTGGCATTGGAAGGAACATAGTCCTGGGCATAAGCACAGAACAGGTGGGATGGCACATGAAATAAGTTTTGTAAGTAAGTGGTAAGGGTTAAGGAAATTTAGGAGCTGGTGGACATCTCCTCTGTCCAAAAGTTTAAAAGTTTATACTCCAGGAGAAGAGGGGAAAAAAAAAAAAAAAAAAAAAGCAAGCAAGCAAGCAGCAAAAAGGGTTTCCTGCCTGCTGCTTTAAGATTTACAGGCTATTGGGTTTCCTCTGCTCCTTCCCCCTAAAAAGCCTCAGGAACCAGGCAATAGCACAAGCAGTGTTCAGAGATAGGCAGGCAAAGGTTCAATGGGAAAGGTGTGTAAGTTTGCAGTATTACCCCATGTCCACTCTTTACAACCAGGATGCAAGTCCAAGGCAATGCTCCAATTTGAATATACTAATTTAATAGAAAGAAAAGAGCGTTGTAGTGCCTTGAATTTATTTGATGTATTTCCTTGAACTGAAAAAAAAAATCTCCAAAAGCAAATCTTTCATTGGAAAGCAGTTTTATTGTTATGTGAACACTTCAGATATTTAAAAAATATCCCATACCTACATAGCATGAAATTAAGAACCCTTCCAATTCTTTTTTGGGGAAAACAAATATCCAGAATAATTAGTCACCATAATTCTGTGGTTTTGAAATCTACCCTTTAATGCCTGGAACTAAGTACTGTTATAATTACTGCTATTAGTGGTACGCAAATGGAGATGACAGGCATTCGTATCCTGCTCAACTGGTCATTCTAGTTAAGTCTACCGTCAGTTCTATTTTGTTTAATTTGGTTCAATTATTTGAAAAAAAAAATTACTGCGGGTAATGCAAAACTGCCTAGGACATTATAAAATCTCAATTAATCTGAGGTCTTTAAGAACAGCAGTTAAACTGGTTAGACATGGTTCATGGGCAGGAACTTTGTGCAAGGAGATAAATTAGATGACCTGGTAGGGTTTCCTGCGGTGCTAAGACTGTAGAGGTGGAAACCACTCTCTCCAGCACCTGTCTCCCTCCCAGAGCCCCCTCACTGATGTCCCCTCACTGATGTCCCCTCACTGATATGCTCACGTGGTTTCTAGTGTACTCACAATGGAGTGGTACTCATTTCTGTTATTTACAGTGACTCTAATAATACATTACTATTAGCCATACATTGCCAGATAAAATAGCAACGTGGAAAGGTGGATATTTGGGGTTCTGAGTTTGGAGGAACCTGGAGACAGTGACTTCCAGGTTTCCATCCTGGGTGGGCAGAGATGGAGAAAAGAGCTGCCCCCAGACAAGCACAGCATCATTGAAGCATTATGCAATTAATAACACATTCAGTCTTCTGAGGCACTGAATTTTTCCACACCACATATGCCAACCAGAGGAAACAAAGCCGCTTTCTGCTATCGCCTTCTCAAAATCCCCATGTTCTAATCACAGGCATTATTCATATGCAAGCATACATTACATAGCACATGTTTAATTCTTTAATTGTAACATAAAAGAAAGCAAGAGGTAGGATCCAGATTCAGAATGTTCAATGCAGGCACTGGAGGTGAGCCAGGTTCTTAGAAAGCTTTGGGCTGTAGCCCTGGAGTGTGTTTTCTGGAGCAGGTTTTAACATTCAAGAGTTGCTGAGCAAATTTTCTTGCCTGTTACTTATCACTGAGAACAGACCAATGCTAGCCTGACCCTTAGTGAAATCTAAGTAACTTTCACACTGTTTGTTGCCAAGAGATGTAAGCATCCATATCCATCCTGTATGTATTTTGAAGTAGCCTCCTGATAACATAAAGCAGGCAGAAACTACTGGACAAACCCTGGAACACCTGGAGCAGCTGACTTCCTTGGACCACACATCTCTCAGACTGTGTGTTATACTGTGTTATACAGTATAACATGTATACGTGTGTTATAGAGTTACACTGTGTTCAGAGTTTTTATTTCAATCACTGACATGGGATACTTACACAAATTACTTTTACTATACAGCATTGCTAAGCATGGTTTGTGCTTCCAGGTGCACCGATGCCATCCCAGCCACTCGAGGCAGATGACAATTTGCAGCTGTGGAAAGAGGTAAGCATCATCTGCCGTGTGGTAAACTCCAATGACTTCTGTGACCATCCTTGCTACAGTCATACTTCCTTCACTCTCTGCTATTTGTCTTGCATGGAGCTCGGGTTGTTCTTCTTGTAGTCCTGCTTATCCTGTACCTCTCTTACCCTGGCATCAGTGAAGAGGTGAAATAACTTATTTTCCAGATTTTCTGAACAGTTGTTCTTGGAGGATGTTGAAGCTGGATGTTGAGATGTCATTCTGGGAAAAGACTGTCTCTACTCAGTGGGTTATGTCTGCTAATGTTTGCCATTTAATTGCCGATGACTGGGCAGTTGCTGTCCCTTGAAGGAACACAGTGTCATTTGGTAGTTTCATAGTCTGTACACAATATGCAGGAATTATTTCGACCCATCCCATTTTACCTCTTGCTGTTTCTCTTCTTCACACAGGACTAGGACATTGTATTTAATACTATCCTACCTCTCAGTTTACTACTGTGGCTAGAGGAGAATGTACTGTGTCACGTAGCCCCTCTAACATTTTCGTGCTGATTGCTATCAGAACTTCCACTCTCATCTTTGAAATGAGCACTGGTTTTGACTCCAGGATGTGACTCGTGTGTTAATATGGGCTCTTCCCTGCCCTTTGGGAACAGATGAAGTGCCAGAGCATAACACACAGAAAATGTTTAGCCTGCAGCTTGCATGCCCTGGCTTTGATGTAACGTTCAATTATTCTGTTGAGGTTTCATTTTGTAGCTTCTGATAACATTAGAAAGCAGATGACTCACTAGAGTACAGATGCAGAGAGGAGATTTCTTCCTATTGAGGCCATTACAGGATGCCCTTCCCTTACTGTCAGCTCCTCTTAGTTGATATTGGAAGTATTGCATCTAAACCAAACATATTTCTAGACTGGCACTTGAATGGGCCATGGTGCTATTTATCTCCTGGGAAAAAAGTTGTCTCTTGGGAAGCAATATCCTGATACCTATGAGGAGTTTTTGAAAATAAATCATTTACATTTCAGATTAAAAATACCGTTTCATAAATTTCTGCATTTGTTGCTAAGATTTGCTAGTTGTGACACAGGATTTGTCCTATACTAGCTGGAAACAAAGGAAAAATTCCTGTTGATTTTAGTGAAAAAAAAAGTATGCATAAAATACTAAATTCTATGTAAAACTACATAATATAAGCAATATAAAACTTACTATTATATTAAGAACAATGTAGGACTGGGGAGGCTCTAAGGAGAGAAAATTAGATACATAGCTATATATATGTAAATCAACCTGATTTGGCTTTACTGGTGAATTGTTCAGGAGAAGCACTGCCTCTAAACAAATCTAGTATTTTTCAGGAATTACTCTGAGCTTATAAGTATGGGAACTTCATAACTAAGTATTGTGTTCCTTCACTTGTCTCTCATATCCTTTTGTTTCTTTGTTATTTACCCAACCCTAGAAAACTCACAAGCTCTCACCCTCAGGCCACATTTATGATTTAAGAGAGAAAATTATATAACAGATGCATCAAGGATGATAGAAACTATTAAAATTTTATTTTATTTTTATTTTTTAAAAAGGAATTTACAGAAACTGTGGCTTTTCCCTTGCTTTGTCCATACAGGTTTAGCTGAAAGATGCCTTGGCTTGTATTGAGTTAAACACAAAGCAGACACTGGTTATTGTGGTAGTTATCTAAGAGTCACCTCCAACTCCAAATAAGCAAATAAACCCATAAAAACAAACAAAAAGAAACCCTCACCAAAGAGAAATAATACATTTTGACATACACTTCCAAAATGAATTTGGTTTGGTTTTATTTCACTTACTGTTGATTTCTCCCTCTACGTTTTCTTACTCTAAAAGCAGTGAAGCTGAACTTGTACCCAGAGACAAACAAATGCAAAATGAAGGGAAAAGAGAACAAGGAGGATGTGTTACCAACAAAAAGAATTTAAAAGGAGAATTCTGTGAGCTATTAGCTTTCCCACTATCTTAGCTAATGCTTTCTTGTAGACTGTCTCTAGAGAAATGAATCATTTGTCTCAAAGTACTCAGATATGCATTATTTTTTATTGCTTTTTTTCATTTGATGTTTTCATTGCTGAAGAGCGCTGTTTAGGGCTTTTTACCTATAATAAAATCGTAAGACCCATTGCATTTCATACCCTATTAAAAAAAAAAAAAAAAGTGTTTTTTATGCAGTCTGTGAATAAGATAATTGTCAAAGGTTTTTGGCATCCATTCAATAGAACAAAATAGTGCATACCAGTGGACATTGGTATTCCTACAATTTGAAAGTTAAATAATGCAAAGTTAATCCTCTCTTTTTTATTATTGTTAAACTGGGCAGCTTCAGTTGGAGTGCTGGAGATTGTTTTTTCCTTACAGAATATTTTGACCTTTCAGCATTGGTAATACAATATCCATTAATTCTAATGCCTTTTTTCCCATTTCTTCTCTCTTCCAAATTAATTACTGCTAAAAAGTATTCAGTAGTGTGGGATTCTTTCATCTTGGAATAGAGACAGCAGAAAGAGGATTTGATTGCAAGTTTGCTGTTGACACCAAGATGTGTGGTGTGGTTGACACACAGGAGGGAAGGGGGGCCATCCAGAGGGATTTTGACAGGCCTATGATTTTGAGAGGTGGGCCTGTGCCAACCTCATGAAATTCAGTAAGACCAGGTACAAGGTCCTGCACGTGGGTTGGGGCACTCCCAAGCAAAATTAGAGGTTGGGCAGAGACTGAATTGAGCACAGCCCTGAGGAAAGGACTTTGGGTTGCTGGTTGAGAAGGTCACCTCATCAACAAGGTCATCTTGGATGGGTCTTTGAGCAGCCTGTTCTAATGGGAACTGTCCCTGCCCAGAGCAAGGGATGTGAACTAGATGATCTTGAAGGTTCCTTCTACCCAAGCCCTTCTGTGGTTCTAGGAATAATTGTCTATGCAAGGTTATATAGGAATCACTTATTTATTACTTCTTCCAACAAAAGATCATGATAGCACTGAATGAAGGTAGCTTTGAAAAGACTGATCAAGAACAGAAGTGTTATTTCATGCAGTATTTAGAAAATCCTTGCCACAGGAAGTTATAGATGCTAAAAGTTTACAATGGGTATGAGAGAGAATAATCAAATTCATAGCACAGAAATCCACTGATCTTTATTATAATGGACCCACTTCTGAATCAAAGTGCTTGCACTACAGATTGCTGGTGGTTGGAGATTATGGGTTTTACTCAGCCACTGGTCTTGTTTTAGGCTCTTCCCTGGAGTTGACATTTGGCCATTTTGAGAGATAAGATGTAGAGCTAAATGGACGTTTGTTCTGATCAGATGAAATAGGAGTCAGAAATTCTTGGTTTGATTTGTGGATTTATTTCTTTTGGGTTTGTGTCTGTGTGTCACGTTCCATTCTGTGCTGAGGTGCCTAATTTCATTAACAATGACTTTTCCACAGTGCTCTTTGAGCACTAAGATTCCCTTTCTTACTAGTATTGTGACTTGGGAACCACCTCCTTTAAATAAAATTTTCTAAGGCTCCTCCTTTGCCAAAGCAATCAGTGCTGGCCTTGTATATTAGCTGGTTGGTGACCCACACAAATTGACTGGCATGCATAAGATGTGATGGCATCTATCATTATCATTCACGACATGCCGTATACATGCAGGGATGCTGGAATCCTACTGGGAGTTGTGCTTGAGGAATGCTCATTGAATCACTTTAGTGTTGTTGTTTTCTTTGCAGTTTTATACAGTGCAGAATATTGCAGTAGAGATTTAAGTTCATAGTTCATATCCCAGATGCTTAAACTCATAATTTAAAATATACAGTCTTAGAAGGTCATGAATGAGAGGACCATAAAGTGGGTAAGAGATTAAAGGACACAGATATCTATGTGTTTGTTCAGATCAGGCAAATTTTTTTATGTGGTTAAGTCCTTTATTTCCCCCTTGAATGCAAAATATTTCATTAATGTACCTATAAGGATTCCTTACAATGGACAAACTTGCCATGCCTTTAGCTGCATTAACTGTTTCTGAAAATATACATATTTCACTGTTTTTTGGTTATCTGACTTCTTAACAAAGGACTGTGTAAACTTTTACAGATAGACGATGCATGTTCTGCCTACCTCTCCACAGATTCTCAGACTCGGGTGAGTCAGATGAAAGTTACTTTATTTTTTTGATACCATTTGTTATATGCAATATAACATGAACATGTGATAACTGACTTCATGTTTTCCTTGAATTAGGCACCCAGTACACTGGAAGAACTTTGTTTTTTGGTCATGGGATTTCTCCAGGAACCACAGGTAACACACATGAAAAACTTCCCTAACATTTCCAAAGCCTGATCTCACAATGTGTCAGTGTCCACAACTTATTCTGGGGACACAGTATCTGAGGTGTCACTCAGTCCTAAACTAATGCTCTGTTGTTACTCTGAGATGCTATCTGTCCTAATCCAACATCTATGAAAGATAACAGGGAGACTCCAATGTTTGGAAAAAAATCTCCAGGTTGGATACAAACTTTTAGGTGTTTTTATTGTACTAGAATAAATAAATGATGAGCTCTCAATGGAGAAAGAAATGAGTCTAGGGATATACAAAGGACAATCTGCTAAACCATTTACTGTTCTAGTGGAGACTAATCAATGCTCCCTATAGAGTTTGGGAAGAGTAGCTACATTGATAAGCAAAGACATGGAATGTATTTGTCAGGGAAGGACAATATTCCAATGCAGTACTAAAAAATTGTAATGTGACTAAAACTGTCCATTGCTCTTTCTCTTTTTAACAAATAAAAGCCTCTCCACTGATTATTATTCCCACAGGGTTTGGATGAAAAAGACAACACCAAAAGGGTAAGATTACTATGTATGTTTTATAATTACACTAAAATTGTCAAGAAAATCGTAACACCCTTTCCCTGTTTTGTAGTAAAACCCCACTTTTCATTTTTTTGACCAGTTCTTATTTCATTATTCTAAGACTCATGACTCAGGCAACTCAGATGTCAGGGTAAGTGGCATACAGCTTGTGAGTACACAAAACCAAGGTAATGTTCCTTTCTGCAGCAGTCTTTCTGAGCAAGCTCAGAACTGGGAGTTTCATATTTAAGATAAAGAATGTTTTTTAATAACAGGGGAGAGGATCATCGGTACTGGACAGGTGTGGAAAAAATAAAACCAAGCATTCATGGAATCCTAACTGCATCTTAATCCTGTAGTTTCAACACTTATGAATAAGATCAAATGGGGTTTTTTTTGTTTGTTTGTTTGGGGTTTTTTTTGTTTTTTTCTGGTACTGGAACATAACATATGCAGTGAAACAATGTGGATTTCTAGAAGATGAGTAAATGACCATAAACATTAAGAACTCTTAATTATTTTTATTAATTATAAATGGAATTATATGCATTTATTTTTGCATGTCATAAATACGTACCAGGCAAAGTAGTATTTCAGTCTCATTCAGACTTTGGACTATATTTTAAATTTAACATATTTTTAAAATAGCCCAGCATTGATGCTATAAAAATATCCTCATAAATCAATACAAGCTGCATGTGATCCATTCTTGCATTTAAAGTGCAAACAAAATGTTATTTCTCTGCATCTATATGGTTTTCTGTGCCATGTATATGGTTTTCTAGGTATATTTCCTAGAAAGTGATATTGCTGGTATTGGCTTCAGTGTTTTCACAACAGAGCTGCTCTGGTGGTTCTAATGGTAATCAGGGCACAGTTAAATGAGCTCTTTGTGCTCCTGCTCCTGCTTGAGAAGTTACTGCATCCCTCTTTGTCCCCATCCTGAACACCTGTACCCCTATCTGTCCCAGAGATTACTGCTTTCTCACTGTTTCTGGTTTAATTGCTCACTTGACTGTTTCCTATCCCAGTTCTCAGAGATACAAACTGAGGTGAAATACATCATTCCTTGGCTTTATTAACATTCCTCCACCGATTTCAAGACAGAGCCCAGGTGGACAGCTAGGATGCCCTATAACACTTCTACTCTCATCAGGCTTTTCCTTTTTTTACATTTTATGATGTGACATTGCCTACCCTAGTGAAAAATTGGCTCCAAGTAGGCAAGTGCATTTTCCTTATTAAGTATACTTGAGTAATTCTAGTCATTCCATATATTAGAATTTTCTTTCTTGCATTACTTTTCTAAGAAGTATTTTATCAGAAGTGCAATATTTTTAGAAGTATGTTTATGTGAGTTGAAGGTTTAAATTGGCTGATGGAACATTTTTCTACTTTATTCCTTACTGTGAACCTCTCTTTACAAGCCCACATGGCTGTGTTTTGCCAAGGGAGGCACTTGAGCTCCACAAAATACCATCATGCTTAACCAGGCTGCCTGCAAGCTTAAAGCCTTGTTGAAAAGTGGGAATCACGTGACTGGGGCTTATCTTTTAGGTAGAATGACCAATGCCATGGTTACAAATCTCACTTGAGAATGGTTCCCTCTTGAACACTGTTTTATAGAAAGAAAGAAAAAATTAAATTCTTTCAGTGATTTCAGTTGTTTTGAAGTAAAATGAACTTTGCAGTACAATGGAGACTGAAGCTGCTAACTTCCATAGTAGATAATAGTAGAAATGTTAGCAGCAGTTACTATGGAAATGCTGTCTGTACCACTCATAGAGGCTGATCAAAGTCTGAGTAATTGCCTGAGCAAGAAGGCTGTAGACAGTTCTAAACTTTTACTGAATAAAGGTGAGGACACATAACTTTTCCCTCCATCACACCAATCACATTCACAGTATAAATATAAAAGTTGGTACAGGTTTGCTGCCAAGTCAGAACATTAAAAAAACAAGTTTCTCAATTTACATCTTTGGTCATTTTTTGATGCATGTTTGATCCATAAACCAGGATTGTGAGAAGGCTTTTTTGCATTATGAGGTCCCAATTTCATTGTTCCTCGTGTGTCTGTGTTCGTGTCCTCTCAGCCATCTGTCCTGCATCCTTTGCTGCAACTCGTTCCCCAGCTTAATGAAAGAAGACTGAAGAGATACAAAGCGGACGTATGTAACCTTGAACTCTGCATGCTTGCATTCTCACACTTTGGCATCCCTTAGCTCTGAAATGTCCTCGTAGTCCTTTCTGCTCATAACACTTTTATTTTCAAGATTTAATATATAACTAGTGTATTTTCATTACAAATGTGAGGGGGGTTTATATTCTTTGTGAAAAATAATCCTGCCAATACTAACATTTAACACAAAAAGACACTGAAGTAATTTCTGCTTAACACAGAACAGTGATAGAGCACAGAGTCTATGTATCGAATGGACCTGTTCTTTTATAAAAAGAATAGTTTCAAATTTATCTGTACCATTATACTGTGGTTTAGTTATACTTTCAAGGAGTGGTGTCCCTCGTTTAGAATTCAAACAATATCTACTCCTGAAACATATATTACTTATGACTTACAGCTCTGAGAATTACCAAGTAATATACAGGCGGTTTTACTGTTTAACTTCAGGTACAGATAAGAAAGTTCTCTGTAAAATTAATTTTCCATAGAAAAGTAGTGTGTTTTGGAACAAAATTTTCACATAGAGAGAAATAGCCCCATTGTTTCTAACATATCATAAAATGTAGATATATTTGCTGCAAATGAAATTTCAAACTTCAGAAATCAAAAAGCAGATGGATATTAATGTCTATCTCCTTAATGGAGCTGTGAAGAGAAGAGAAAAAATACTGATATGTAAGAATCTTGCTCTATAAGAATACTGGAGATTCCTATATGATAAGGTTCAACAAACATTATTGCATCACTATTTAAATCCCACCTCAATGTACACACATAGTACAATACAAACAAAGAGGTAACAACTAAGAAGAAAATCACAGAAGTCTGTACAACTGTGAGCTGCATGGGGAAGGGAAAAAGGGGGTGATTGCTTACTGAGCATTGATGAGACTGTTTTTAGCCTTGTACTATTCTTCCTACACTTCTACTGTGTTGTAAATGTGGGGGAACCATGTAAAAACTAATGGCACAGTCTTTGCTGGTTTATGTACACCAAAGAAACTGAGTATAATGGTATACTAGGTAAACTGAAGTAAAATTAAGACTCAAAAATTATACACAGTTCAAGCCCTCCTTCCTTTGAAAGCTTCCCTGGATTTAAGCTGCTCCTGTGTTTGGGAATGATGGGAGCCATCCTGGTTTACACAATTTTTACAGCATCGAAGTAGAGCATGGAATAATTTATTTCTATGATAACTTGGGGTATGATCACATGACCCCAATTTTTAATTGAGAAACACCATCATCGCTAAATAAATTCCATCTAAATTTGATATTCTGGCAAGTGTAGGATTTAAACTATTTTGTTTCACAAGTGGTCTGTGTCCCCACCTGCAGGCCAGGCACCTCACTCAGATATTTGATATTGACACAAGCTATCAAAATAACTGTGATTCCGTGTATGTGTTCTCTCATCATGATGGTCTCATTGAAGCAAATGGATACTTTAGGCTTTGTACTTGTTACATTTAAATGGAAATTCTATTTTCTTCATCATTTGTTCCGCCTTCTTACAGTATGGATCAGTAGACAGTTGTTCCTCAAAGTGTGTAAGACAGATGGCATGGAATGTAATAGGCAGTGGTATTTGGGATTTAATGTGAAAGGGGTGACCATGATACACCTCTGGGAACAGTCTGAGATCTTATTCCTGAAGGAGCCAAGGTGTTTCTGATATTTACGTTTTGTGCTGTTCTCCTGTGAGCTGCAAAGAGCAAATCTGTGTGGTCCACAGGGGCTCCAGTACCCAAACACACTCTGGGTAATGGGACCTGGAAACTTGAAAGCAAAGGCCTTCATGATTAGTACTATTTGAAAGCAATCTGAACTTAGTCAAAACTTGAGGTGGACTTTGGCCCTCATTAATATTTTTTATTAATATGTTTTCTGCTATTTCTACCTGACAACATGAACTCCTTGTTCCTGACATGGAGTTATATATGTAAAGCATGCCTTAAGGGGCAAGACTGTATAATAGTATTGACAAAATACTTTTAATATGTACCTAACCAACCTCTCTGTAAGAGTAGATATGATGTAAACCACTTTTTTTTTTCAGGAAGAACTTCCAGGACCTAGAGGGATTAAAAGCAGAGGCTACTTTTTCTACAGGGTATGGCTTGTTCTTTTTTTCTTTTCATTTAATGATGGGTGTTAAAATACAAAAAACATAGCAGGCAGTGAAGTACAGTAAGAATTACTGTGACTGAGGAAATCTTTTCTAGTAAGAGCATCCCCACCAGATAGCACTACTCATGATCAGCTCCAGACATTTTTGTGGATTAAAATAAAGACATCCTTTTAGAGCATTGTTCAACACAGTATGTTTGCATGTGATATAAATACAATGCCATGCTTACACCCTGTGTCAAAACATCTACTGTGCTTGGCCTTACCATTTTTTCTTGTATATTAACCTGTAAGGTTAGAAAATGGAACAGAAATTCTCATGAGAATGAAATTACTTTGTTCATCTTTTATGCCATAAGAGCCTCTTTTACTCCATTTTAGCAAAATTAAGTAAGTTAAACACGGCAAGTCAGACTTAATAAATCTCTTGGCTTTGGTTAATGTTTTTTTCCATTTAAATAAGAAAGTGGCTATGGTAGAACTCAATGATCCTAAGGGTCCAACCTAAATTATTCTATGATTCTAATGAAAAGACAGAAAGTTAGTTTTTAGATATCAGGCTTGAATCTTCACTGTTCTTATGATAGGCCAAAGCTATGGGTAACATTAGTACCTGTGTGATGCCAGAGGGGAAAAGCAAATCCTTAATAATCTCAGCAAAAAAAAATTAACAGCTTTGATAGAAATTGTATCATGTCCTTCAGTAGTGCAAAATAGTTCTGAAAATTACTCCAGTGAAAAAGGAGAAATTCTTTGGCTATGTTAAAGAACAGTCTAAAAATGAAATAATGGAGAGTAACATATATTTGTTTGTTAATTGCAACAAGTATTTATAGTGCAGTAATAATAACAATCTGAAAGCAGATTTCAAGAAAATGCAAAAAGAGCAAGGGATAATGGTCTCTTTTACTTGTGGCTTTTCCCCCCTTATAAAATGGTACAAAATGGGCATTATTAAATCTTCAGTCTGTATGTAGTAAATTACCTGTAGAATTCTCCTCCAGACAAGGATATACTTTAAACAATTACTGGTCTCCACTTGCCTTAATGATGATCACATTACAGAACTGAGAAGTTTACCAGATTCTGTCTGTACTAAGTTGGGTGGGCACTTAGCGCATGTTTGTCTTTCAGCCACGCAATGGAAGGAGATCAGTGGATTTTCGCTAAGGAGGTATTTATTTAATACTTTTAATCATGACCTACATTTAAATTAGTTTATTTTTATACAAATTTACATAAGTATACAGTATTTATGTTGAGAAGTAGTTTCAGAAAGCCATCTGTGGTCAATTTAAGATTGCCACGATCTTCTCCCAGATGTGTTAACTTCACGTATCTTTAGGTGAAGTAAATGGAAGCTGCAGGTATTCAGTTCCTAGAATGGAGAACACAGAGGGAGTTCTGACAGAAAGAATTGGAAGATACCCCAAATTTGTAAAAGTTAGAAAACTTATTAATAATGATAGGTATACTTCAGAAAGAACTCATTCAACTACCTGTCTAAATACATACTGAGAAGTAAAGTGACATTCTGCGGGTGATCAACCTAATCTTACAAAGAAAAAACCTCACACTGAAACTAAAGTACACTTTTGGAGAGATATAAAAAAGTATGACAATATTATAATGTTCCATTTTCTGATATATTTTATGCCTCTATCATATTTTTAGTATTTAGTGTTATACCATGCCAACAGGTAATGCTTTTTCTTATTTTTCAGGATTTTAGATTCCTGATCTAGAACTAATGCTGCAGGAGTGCTGAGTACATGGACATACTGTTTTCCTTACAAAAATTATTAATTACTAATGTACAATCAAAAATTACTATAACTCAAATCTTCTTAAACTAGATTCTGTTAAGAACTCAAAAGTTTACTTTCTTGTTTTATTAAAAGCATATTAAAATTACTTGTTTCCTAGTGTTATAATGTTTACATTGTGTGTCATGCAACTGTAAAAAAGGACAGCATGTGCATGCAACAGACTTTGCCTCTAACAACACTGTTATGTACATTTATTTTCCCTTATAAATAAAGGCACTCTGAGTTGTTTTACTGAGAATCTTTGCCATGGAGAAAACTTCATTTTTTTCCAGAACATGTTGTAAGTGATTTGTGCAGTTTTTAAAATTACAGCTTATCTAGGCACCCCAAACAAATGGTGTTGTTTGGTTTTCAAGATGATGTTTTCTACACCTGTAGTTCCTTCACTGTAGTCTGTGGACTTCTGACAGTCTGCAGGGTCAAGAGAAATGCAATGCAGGTAGCCTACAGAACCGTACTGGTGATAAATAACTTTGAAAAATTCAAAATTACTTTGGTTACTAGTGTTACATTGGTTGGAAAAAAAAAAAAAAGAGAATCGCTATTCCCTAACAAAAGAAAACAGAACAAATTGAATGTTTTGAAGAAATATCTTTAATTCAACTGAAATAAAATGAATAACTTCTTTTGGCTATTAAGAACGGATACAAGGTATGGTTATCATTCAGAAGACCTAACCCTAACTGCTAACCACTAACCTTAACCATAAAACCTAACCATAACATTGACCACAACCCTTAAACCCTAAAACTAAACCCT
The DNA here is from genome assembly GCA_023637945.1 of Phaethornis superciliosus. Taxonomy (NCBI): domain Eukaryota; kingdom Metazoa; phylum Chordata; class Aves; order Apodiformes; family Trochilidae; genus Phaethornis; species Phaethornis superciliosus. The sequence goes on along the minus strand of JAJQWJ010000005.1, from coordinate 17,993,829 downwards.
GACTGAGCACTGGCATGGTTACCCAAGGAGGTTGTGGAGTCTCCATTCTGGGGGATATTCCAGAGCTGTCTGGGCACATTCCTAGGCAGCCTGCTGCAGGGTGACTGTGTCTGAGCAGAGGGATTAGACCAGGTGACCTCCAGAGTGCCTTCCAGCCACGCTGTAATTGTGTAATGATGTGCTTATCTGTAACTGTGTCACAACCTTATTCAATTATTTAATAGGAGCACACCAATCATTTTACTTACAATATCATGCAGAGTCAGTATGTCTTATGAATTGACATTCAGAAAACTTTGGCAGCTTGTATGAAGACTTAGTAGTTTTAGCCATAGTGGACACTCACGTGTATTTTTCAGTAGGTGATTTACAAAATGCTCTGCCAAGTTCTGCATAGCTTTGTACTCTAAGTTGAGAAAATGAGACATGCAGTTTACACAGAATAAAAATGCTAATGCTATCAAAACATTTCCTCATTCCACCTGTACTCACTGCTTCTGTGCTGTTAAAATTACTAAAATCTAGTGCTGAAACTGTGAATCTAGTGCTTTGTTCTCATAGGAAGATAATGAGTCACAGAATTATGTGGAGGGTGCAAACCTCAATTATAATTCATTTTTGCTAGATTATAATAAAATTGTACACATATTATTTAATCTGCTTTGAAAAAGCCACTTGTTTTCAGTTGGTGAAAATAATAGCTGCTTTTAGTTCAGCAAGTCTCAGTGAGGTATCTTCATTTTCTACCTTTTAAGTAGTTTTACCAGTGAAGACTGCCATCTGCTGTTTTTTACAATACAATTTTCATGAGTTACTTTAAAACTGTCTCATAAAAATTAGTATAAGTAATGGTAGTTCTTCAAACTAATCTCATTTCCAGAATCAGAAAAAGTTAGTACCTGCTTTATTTTTTCTTGCCTTAGCACAAAAGATAAATCTTTATGCAAGATGTTCATTACTCAGGTTTCCCAAATTTGATACCAAGGAACATAAAACTAAAAAATATATTACCTTATTCAAGATTAGCATAGAAGCCTTTCTAGCTCTGAAATTATGTTAGAAGACCTTGAGGGAAGGGAGGCCATCCAGAGGGACCTTGACAGGCTCGAGTTGTGGGCCTGTGCAAACCACGAGGTTCAACAAAGTCAAGTGCAAGTGCCTGTACCTCGGTCAGCACAAACCCAAGCACAAATGCAGAGTGGGTGGCCAATGGGTTGAGAACTGCCCTGAGAAGGATTTGGGGGTGTTGGTCAATGAGAAGCTCATCAACATGAGCCAGCAACTCAGAAAGCCAACTGTATCCTAGGATCCATCAAAAGAAGGGTGGCCAGAAGCTCAAGGGATATGATCTCAATCATCTTTACAGCCCCTTCCAACTCCAACCATTCAATGACTGTGACTCTCCCCTCTCCTCGTGGGACCCTACCCAGAGTTCTGTGTCCAGCTCAGGGGCCCCCAAGCTGGACACGGAGCTGTTGGAGCAAGTCCAGAGGAGGCTGGGAGGGCTGAAGCACCTCTGCTATGAAGAAAAGCTGAGAGAGTTTGGGTTATTTAGCACGGGGAAGAGCCTTCTCCAGGGAGACCTCATAGGGGACTTCCAGTACCTGAAGGAGGCCTAGAGGAAAGCTGGGGAGGGACTTGCAACAAGCTTATGTAGAGACAGGGCAAGGAGCAACAATTTCAAACTGAAAGAGGGTAGATGGAGGTTAGAGATCAGTGTGCAGGTGGCAAGAGACTGGAACGGGCTGCCAAGAGTAGTTGTGAATGCCCCATCCTTGGAAGTGTTCACGACCAGACTGGATGAGGCTGGGAGAAACCTTGTGTAGTGGGGGTGTTCCTGCCCATGGCAGGGGCGTTAAAAGGAGATGATCCTTAAGGTCCCTTCCAACCCAAATCATTGTTAGGATTCTACGATTTTAAAACTGCCTCACTTGTCTTTGTCCACGAGAGGGTGCTGCTGGAGCTCGTCGAGGATACATAGGCTAAATCAGCTTCTTGAATTTCAGTCCCTTACAACAAAAATCCTAACTAAAAGGTTAATTAACCTAATTAAAAGGTTAGTGGTCCAAGGGGAAAAAAAAAAATTCCCCCCCTTTTTTTTTACTTATATGGTGATTTTATTTGTATACAGTAGCTATGTAAGTAATAAACAGGTCAAAGCAAATAGTTTGTGTAATTCTGTGGTAAGAATATCTGGTAAATATAGATATTTTGCAATTTCACAGTTAGATATTTTACCAAGATAAAGTTGGGCTGTCACAAGACTGGCTCTATTTTCTGTTGCTGAGATGGAGTTTGGTCTTTTAATAAAGTCTTTTTTCCTCTTAAGTTCCAATCTATTACAATTATCAGAATAAATTGTCATGTGTTCTTATAGATTTTGAACAGAAACCATGCAGGACTTGGAGCAATCAAAACCAACCTAGATTAAAACTTAAAAAAGGACAGTGAGAGAACTGTCAGTGAGAAATATTTCTGCTGTCATGGTTTATGCATTGGTTTATACACAAGCAGTTCACTTAAACACTTGGCACATAAGAACAAGAAAAATGAACATTAGCCTTTTTCATCACCCAGTAGGATATAGCTGCTCTATCAGTAGATACTTACTGGCAGATACCACTTCTAGAAACTTTTATTTTGCAGATTCAAAGAGACAACTAGTAGATGTACTTCAGAGATAACTGCTTATCTGCCACTTCGAACTAGAAAGCTAACTGGTGGCTTTAAATGTAAATAGGTCATTGGTGACTTGAGTTAGGAATCCACAGTCACGTCAGGTGAATATCAGTGTTTGTTGCTATAAAAAGATCCTACCACCTGCATCTTCTTAGCAGTGAACCTCCCTCCTGCTATGGTGTCTGCCAAAATGCTTGTGCTTTGCAAGGCATTTCTAAATGGAGAGTAGCTTCATAAAATACTACACCATTTATAAGCTTTTTGTCCTGTTCTTTCAGCAACCTTTCAAATATTTTCAAAACAGAAGCAGCATTAAATGAAAATTACCTTGGTTTGGCCACAAGAAAATGGAAATGTGTGTGATTTCCACAGCTATGCTGTCAGATCTTGAACTGCATCGGGTACAAGCCAAAAAGGAGTAATTTGATCCTGCAATATTGCAGTGGGTGTTACACTCCCATATAAGCAAGGTCTGATGGGAAACAGTCCAGTCTCTCTACTTTATTTTTCTGAAGAAATACTGGTGATTACTAAAGATCTTCATAAATATAACTTCATGCTATTTTTAGTTTCTTTTCTTGGCCATACTCTAGGTCTGGTAATTATACATTTCTGATTAAAGTATTTCTGTGTTTTCTCCTGGATTTACTATTTCTGCTGATTCTATTATCTTTATTACATTTCATCATAGAAGCATTGCATGAATAACGAAATTCTTAGTTTTGTTTCTACCAGGATTACCTCAACTGAAAGCTAGAAATAAGACTATTATGAACTGGTAAGTAACAGAAAAAAACAAGTGTTTTTACTAATGGTTTTTAAAATTCTTCCAGTGGAAAAACTGAGGTCATGGTTAGCTCTTTAGCAGCATTACTTTAGCATTACTGCTAAAGAGGTTTCTGTCCCTACAATACATAAGACTGAATAAGACTGTGGTCACAAGGTGAATCAAATGGGGAACCTGATGTACCTGAAAAGTAATCCAGAAAGAAAATCCTTAAGATTTTGTAGCCAAGTCAAGTTCCTTACTTCATTCCAGACGCAAACGCTAATTAAGCTTCTATAGATACACATTTGTAATTAAACTTTCAGCTACAATGCTGCTTAGGAGAGAAACTGAAAAATAAACATTATTGTAACTAAGAAAACTGGGAATATTTAAATACTATTACCACTGAGCAATGTTTATTTTCCAGAAAACAGTTTGCTGCTATGTTCTGCTGCACCCACAACATGTTTACATTAACACTACCCGTGGAAGTAGACAGTACAGCTGGAATCCCTAACAGTTGTACAGAAAACTGTATCAGTGAAGTTAAAACAGACAGTATCAGTTAAGTTATATCTGATGAATCTTATGCTTCTTGTATTTATTAGCTGGGCTGTTTTCACAACTTTCTCAGCAAAGTCAGTAACACAGGCACATCTTACAAGTTTTACACGTTTTGCCAGCACACAGAGGAAAACCAGCTTTTATTATCAGAGATTGCCAACTAATTCCTACTACAGCTGTGTCTTCCTCTGCTGAAATGATACATTTTCTGAACAAATCTACACCTCATCCCTGAGCCTGCCAAAGAAAAATGCATCAACCCCATACAGGGCACTTCGGTTTAACAAATTTACAATTACTCTTTTACCTTGTAGCCACATGAAAAAAAGTATTCTAAAGCGTAAGGATTGGCAAATGAGAAGAATGGACTTAAAATGCTGCTTTTCACTAAGAAAACAAGAAACTCACTTGCTGAGAGCCTCCCCTCAGTTTGGTGGTCCGGACATCTCTCATCCCTCAGCAGCCAATATCAGTGCTGTACAAGACAACTTGTACAAACCGTGCAGCATTAGCACAGAATCTTAAAAGCTGTAAGATTTTAGTAAGTGTTGAGACTTCCAACTCGGCAAAGGTTATTTCTTATTCTTAACGCTAGGTAAGCCTGCTTTTAAGAAGTGGTATGAAAAGCGTTGCAGACAGACAAAAGGACGGAGACAGCCAAGTCTGGTCGCCTGACTGCCACCGGGTGAAGTTTATCAGTTTATGCACAGCTGTAAAGGCAACCACCGACCGCCCCGAGGCCAGGCTGCCTCCATCCCTACCATAACCTGTCGCGGCACGGCTCTTCCCGGGAGGCATCCGAGATGCTGCTTATTCCTCTTTGGGAAGGGCCGGAGGACAGGTACCGTGTCACCCGTTCAGGCGCTGTACGGAACGGGGCTCGGTACCGGGTTTACAGCTCCGGCAGGGAGGCGCCTCCGCTCCGCAGAGCCCCTTCCGACGGCTCAGCTCCGGGCTCCGCGCCCGCCCGTCAAGAGGAGCCCCGGAGCATCCCGCCCCGGAGACCGCTGAGGCCGCCCCGGCTGTCCCACAGCGCCGCTGCCCGGAGGCGGAAGGTGGCCGAGCACCGTCCCCGCTCCCCGGTTCCCCATCTCGCAGCCCGGCTCTCGGCAGCCCGGCGAGCCCTGACTGACGCTCCAAGGCGGGGACGCGGCGCTGCCGGGTCTCACCGAGCCGGTCTTCCCCGGTCCCGAGGCTCGGGGACACGACCTCACATGAACGCCGCTCCCAGGGGACAACGGTCGAAAGCCCCCGCCCGGCTGGGTACCGCGGCCGCCGCCATTTCCTCCCTCCCGCAGGCGAGCGGAGCGGAGCGGCGCAGAGGGCGGCGGGGTGAGGCGAGGCGAGGTCAGGCCAGGTCAGGGAGCGGCGGAGCTCACCGCGCCTGCGCAGCGCCGCCTGCCCCGCCCCTCGCGGGCTCCCGGGCGCTCGGGCGCGCACGCGCGGGGGGAACGGGGGGAGCGCGCGGGGGGAGCCGCCGGGCGGCGGTGCCGCGCAGGCGCGAGGGCGGCGGGGCTGCGGCGCGCGGGGAGCTCCGGCGCAGGCGCGGTGGCGGCAGGAGCCGCGGCCGCCGGCCCTGGGATCGGCGGCGCAGGCGCGGTGGCGGCGGAGGCTTCACCCGGGCCCGGCTGCTGCCGCTGGAGGAGGCTCTGTGCCGGCGGCGGGCTGCGGGCTGCGCGCAGGGGAGCGGCTCTCGCCGGGAGGGGTCGGGCCGGGCAGCGGCCGTGCCGTGCCGGGTAAGGAGCGCGCTTGCGGAGCCGGCGTTCCCCGGCCGGGCTCCCCTGCGGCGGGAGGAAGGCGGGGGAATCCGCGGAGGGCGGCCGTTAAAGTTTGACAGCGCCGGCGGGTCCTCCGCTACCAGGGCAGCGGCGGCAGGCGGGGAGGGCAGCGGCTGCCCCCGGGCAGGGCGCGGGCGGGGGCGGCCGGCGGCGGGAGCGGGGGGCGCTGGCGGGGCACCCGCTAGGCCCGGTGACCCACTTTGCTCCTGTCACAACTCTCGGGCACGTTTGGAGCCCTGCCCGCCTGGCCCGGCGCCCGCCCGGGCCGCTCCCGCCCCCGCTACCCGGACTGCGCGCAGGCAGGGCGGGCGAGGGACTCCCCGGTGTCCCCCTCCGCCGTCGGCCCCTCGGCGGTGGGGCGTGCAGAACCGCGGCAGGCACACGCCCGCCGCCGCTTCCCTCCGGGGACTCCTCGTCCGGTGGGTGCCGGAGGGGCTCACCCGTCCTCTCCGCCCCACGCGTGGGGGACCTTTTCGAGGCGGCTCGGTGAGCGTCGGGGGGGATGTTTACACGGCGGGAGGGCGGGCGGGCGGCTGCGCCGGGGCTGCGGCGGGAGGTGCTCACCCGGCAGCAGGGCCGTGAGGAGGCGGCCGGGCCGTGACGGGCCCCGGGCCCTCCCTGCGGCGGGGCAGCTCTGCGGGGCCTGGGGCGGCCGGAGGGTTCCCGGCGCTCTTGCGGCACCAAGGCTTCCTTGGCAGGTGGAGTGGAGGTGCGGGGTACAGGCTTCAGTTATGGGCTTCTTGGGCTTCTTCTTTCCTTCTTTCCTTTTTTTTTTTTTTTTTTTTTTTTTTTTTCCCTCTGATAACTTTATTGCGGTGCCTACAATGTATTCGTACTATTAAACCTGTGGACTCCTCAGTATCCTCTGGCTCTCTCCCGAGTTACATCCCTGCTTTTTAAAATCAGTTTGTCAAATACTCCGTCTGTGCCACACATCCATCGAGGCACTGGAAATCCGTGATATTTAGTTTTTGTGTTTCTGTTAAGGTAGATACGGCTTTTTGCTTGGCTTCACTTTCAAATTCTCTCTACTTTAGGACTGGATATATATTTGGAATATTTTTTTATTCTTGGCGAGGAGCTCTCGTAAACTATCAGTAGTATTTGTAGTGAGATTCTCGTAAGGCATCTGTTTTCATGTGCGTGTTAAAAAGTTGACCTACTAAGAGACACGGGAAAAGTCAGAATTCTAGTTGGGATCTGAAGTGACATGTAGAGGCGGAGTGACTGATGATAGATCCTGATCCTCTGAATCCTTGAAGTAAGCGTTTGTTTTGTTTTTAATGCCATAGTTTGTCAAGCAGTGTTTTTGGCGGCAGTGTGCAGTTAACCAGGCCTGTCTCTTCCTTGCTCCCAGCTCTCACCTCTTTGCTGCCCCCCTCAGCTGTGCCAGCACAACGGGTCCTGGAACCCTGTCCGGTAACTGGGTTGGGGAAGTGATCCAGGTTAAAATTAACTACTTTTTTTTTTTTTTTTTTTAAATGTGGTTATATTTAACCTAGATCATTGCTCTGGGTGACAGGTGTGCCAGAAGGCAAGAGGACTGTTTAAGCAAATACTCTAGGGAAAGGAGTACTTGAGAAATACACCTCAGCTGGGGTAATTCTAGGAAAGTTCATTGGAACAGTTGCAGTTGTTTCACACTGTTCAGTCTTATAGAAATGAAATTGGTTTTGTCTGTGAGTATCTGTGTGTTTGGGCCCTGTTATTTAAAATTAGCATTTCTTGATAAGTATGCAATTATTTTTTAATATATACTATGTATATATTATATGTATAATACTACTATATAAATTATATATATTTATATATTATATATATATACTATGGTTATACAGTATATATATAGTGTATATATATATATCCATATATATACTATGGATATATATATATCCATTTAAGATACTTTCTCAAAGGTGTTACAGACACTGCTTTCAGATTACCAAACATTATATGTTTGGATTAAGGTTGGGGTTTTTTTTTTAGATTTGAGAATTTTGTTGGTAAGTCAAGAGATTACTTCTTCTTAAGAAACAATCCAAACAAAAAAGGAACAAGTCCCATGTTGATATGTAGTAGTGCAACATGTCATTCAACTGTGTCTTGTTTTTTGTTTCTTCCCTTCATATTCTTGTATAGAAAAGTTTAACAAACATAGCAAAAATGAAAGGATGTGATGAAAGCAGAGAGCATTTTCTTTTTTAATGTTCCGAGGACCCCATAAACTCCCTTTTGTAGCAAATTTTACTCATTTGGTACTCAGCAATTTATAAAATGAGTTGTAATTACTTTAAATTTTGTTTGTAGTGTTGGTTAATTATCTTTTTAGCATAGAATTTTTCTGAAGTCATGAATCTTCATTAATAGATTGCTCTTGCCAAGGCAATCGCTACTTTCAAGAGTTTTGAGCTTCTGTTATTTTTTTCCCTAAATTTGTGCAAAAAGTTGAAGTTGCAAATGAGTAGTAGTGATTTCCATCCCCACCATTCTTATATGTTCTTTATATGAAATATTTCTTATCAACTTAAAAAGCTGTGAATTTTTTACTGAAAATAATAGATTTATGTTGAAAATAGTAATTAATCAAAAATACAGTTTTCTTCTGTAGGTAATTCCATCATTTGAAAACGGCTTGTTTTTTAGCTGTGCACCCTTTGGGAGAGATGTGTAATTTGCTGTCTGAAGTCTTACAGCTTCAATCTAATTTAGTAAACTGAAGAATATGGCTTGATAGAAAACCAGTGTTCTAGTATAGTTTTTAATACAAAACACATGATATAATTAGGAAGAAGTTGAATTATAACTCAGGTGACTTCTTTTTCAGCACACTGTAATCAGTTAATTTTTCTTGAGGAAAAGACTTTGGTAGATGTTTGAAGTAAGAGAGTGCATTTAAGTGTTTCAGCCCTTCCCAAGTACTAGCTTCTATATGAAGGCCAGAAATTGTAAATGCCAGGTGGTCAAGCAGATACAGAAATGTTTCTGAGGATATAGATGGTATTAGTAGGTACTTGCATGGCAAAGACAGACGTAGTTGTTAATGCCATCCTTGCCATTTATTTATTTTGCAAAGTATTTTTAACTTTTGTATGTTAATTGAGGTGGTTCACCCTGTTGAAAGCTGAAGTGTCAGTACTGAAGGGGTGGATCAAGAACAGGGGAAAGTCACCTGGCTGCTTGGAGAGCAGTAGCTGTATTAAAGCAGCTTTATCTCTGGAGGAGAAAAAAACATCTCTGAGACCAATGACATAAAGTTGCCAAACCATTCAACTGTCTCTCTTATCTTCTACTAATGCTGAATTATTATTAACAGTATTGGTATTATTATTTTGAATTTAGTGGTCTTTCAGAATAAAAACTGAGAAGACTAGAAGTGCACCTTCAGTCATGTAGCAGAATCTGAAATTGAATATTCTGTTGTCTCAGTGTAACTGACAAGCAAAGTTGGCTATATCCATTGGGAAGATACCTCATTCATTTCTCTTTGTGATCCACCTGGGCAAAAAAAGCTTACCATACCACTTGGCTATTTTGTTAACTCAGTTAATGGGGGTCTGTAATAATTTGAAACTGTCAGGCATTCCCCTATTCATTTGTTGCAGGAGTTAGAAGATGTGCAATTCAAAATCATAGAAGAGGAAAGAGGCTCATGGTTAATGCAGCTGTGTGCTGCCCTGAAGGATTGAATTCTCAACCCCTACTGCTGCCACAAAATTCCTTTGTAATGCACAGGCCACTTTTATTTTGGCATAGCTCACGCCTGAGTGTTTAATTTGATAGTCTTAATGTTCTCTTACCATGCTTTTTATGCATATGAGTTCTTAATTACAGCCACTTTCAGAATATGTAATCATGTATGTAAAAAGTCTTCATGCTCTGTGGTTGTCATATATTTAGTGTTATGTGGAAGCAGTAAGGCTTCTCAGATTCTTGCAGCACCTGGTGTTGCACACTTTGGACTCTTTCCAGTTGCTACATTTTGTCGTTAAAATCACTGCATTATTTTTCTTACTCTGCACTGGTGTTCCGAGGAACATCACTGAGTTACAAAGTCATCATTAGTAGTATTAATTTATTAAATATAGAGCCTTAAAAATTAGTAAGAGATTCATGACTGATCAAGTCTCTTATTTAGAGAGGGAAACTTATGAAGCTTGGTAGACACTATGGACATTCTTCATTTTTATGATAAAAAATATAGACAAATTGGGCATAAATGTGGCTACTTTTATGCTTTGTTCTTAAGACTCTATTTAATAATTGAAGAGTAAGAGCCTGAGTTCTGAAGCTCATATTTTACTGATAATGGCACCTGGTACAACAAGATAAATGCTTATGTTAAAACAGAAGAAAACAGTTCTTGAAGTAAGGCAGATCCAATTAAAGTGGATTTTAAAAGCAAATATATATGGCCATGTTCTTATATGGAGATCTTTTTAGACCTTCATTAAAAAGGACATTTGCATGTTATCTTTGAGAAGACTTTTAATGTGCACTATTTTGGTGTATGGCCAGATTCATAAAGTAATACAGAGGAATCAAAACTCTGATTTGGATGTGTTTTGGATGTCTAGCCTTACATAAAATTGTAGCCATGTGTTGTCTGAATTTGACAGGTTTTTAGGCTTTCACTAGTAGAGTTTTTTGAACACCTTGAAGTTTTGTTCATATTTAGATCTTCTGTAACCCTGTCTCAACTGAGCATCTTGGCATCTAAATCTGTTTACTGTTCATAAATTAGGCAATCTGTAAATTAGGCATTCACTTGTCCAAAGGCATGTTCAAACCGCACCTCAGGCACACCTATGGGATTGGACTTCGACCAAAACCCTGTGGTGACTCTCCCTTTTGTTCAGAAACACAAAGAAGTGAGGAGGAAGAGGTTTTGTTGATGTTTTTTTTTTAAAAAAAAAGCAAGCAACAAACCAACAAAACCCCAAACCCTGAAAATCTACTTTTCATTGTGTATAAGACAATTAAATTCTAATTGGGCCAAAAAAGAGATACTAGGCCAGTAATTTTCTTGGAGAAAAAACAGGTGAACACCTGTGTTCTGGCCTGTAGTCTGGAAACTATTTTGCATTTTCTTCCAATTTTAAATGCTGTTAGGAACTGGAAGCTCACCTCTCTTGTTTGGGTGCCCTTCTCCCTAGAGACATATATATATTTATGCAGTGTCCAGTATCTCCACTTTTTTTTTTCTTCTATGTTCTGAAGATTGCCTCTGAAATGAGAAGTTATGAGCTGATCCATCTTGCCAGTGCACTGTGGAGAGTTTGCCTGCTGAGAGATTATGGTTTGAACCTTGTCTGGCAAAGTGGAAATTGGCTTTTGGATTTCTCTGTTCCAGGTTACTGTGCTGTAACCCTCTGCTGCTGGGCAGAACCAGAGCACGTCTTTCCCCTTCTGCTGGTGTGTTGAAAGAATATATTACTCTTGTTTTGATGGGAAAAGCTTAGCTTTGTATGCCAAGAACAGAGACCAGGATCATGTGTACTAACCTTACCTGTGTCCCAGGCTTTCAGAAGCAGTGAAGGTGAAGACATAATACTGTGTTCACTGGTTACCTTTGTTCACATCTCTACTAACTTTTCCAGAAGTCTCGCTATGAAATCTCCTTTTGTGCCTGCTGTTAATAATCTCTTTTAGCAAAGACTATAATTTAGCAATTTACACAGCCTGACAGAATAATATTCCATCAGATTGATGGTGGTTGTGAATTCCAAGAAGGTGGGCTCCTAGTGGTGTGATAGGATAGAAGGTTCAAAGTTATTTCAGGTGGGCTTTGTCAGAGAAGTGCCAAAGGTCTGGATTTATCTCAATTTTCACCAGTCATCCATAAACTTAAAGATATATTAAGGGAAAAAACTGTCTTGTGACACGGAGTAACTCTCCTAGTCCTTCGTCCCCTAAAGGTATGTTTGAAACCTAAATGTGAAGTTGTGAAAAGCCCGAGAAATCAGAAAATATTTTGCCAAAATCTGCTTATTTCCCTTGGCTCAGTAAACAGCCAAGAAATTTTCTCCATTAAAAGCTGCAGGGAGTTGCCTTTTTTTTAAAGGCCAGTTTCCTAAGAAAACGTGATTTATGCTTTTTCCTTGTTTTCTCTCATTCTTTCCTTACACGTTCACCAATAGCTTTTGAAATCATTGACCAATTGTAACCATATTTGTAGGAGGGACAGAAATCCCAAAGACCATAATGTTCCTACAGGTTTTGGGGAAATAGGCAAACTGGATAGAGCAAGACGTGTCACTACTCTCTTCAGAGAGGTAATGCAATGTGAGTTTGGCACTGACCTGGTTTTTTTCAGCACATGCTGGGTCTGTGTTGGGTAGAACAGGAGATGGTTGTGTGTGCCAAGAGGGCTTGAGGAGACAGGCAGAACACAGAGCTGTTTTAGAAGAGGCTGGGGACTGAGAATATTGTGGTGTGTCAGAGGGAAGGTGGGAGGGGAAGCTGGCTTCTTGTGGGGGGGAAGCAGAAAGTGGGGATAAGCTATCAGCACCCTCCTTTACTGCCTGCTAAAGAACTAGTTTACTGATAAGATGGTAAAAGGTATTTTGACCATTAACCAGGGAATTACTGTCCTGATCAGAACATGTTACTAGGTTGCCTGAATCTTAGTTTGGTAGCTTTAAGATGTGATTAAATTAATATTTCCCATTGTTTTGAGGAGAAATGGTTTTGATGTATTTCTTTGAAAAGACTAGAATTTAGACCTCACTTTCAGTATTAAAGAAGAAAAGAAAATATAATGAGCTTAAGAAATAGGACTTTTCCATTTGAAGGCCATAGAGATTAAGTGCTCTCAATAGTGGAGAGATAAAACTGGTGGGGTACTGTCTAAAGATTTCTGTTTACATTTACTGTACAAAATATGTCCACTAATATTAAAAAAAAAAGGGGGTGGGTGGGGGGACTTCTCTCAGCACAGGAACAAAAGATTGTACCTTGCAAGCCTGTAAGCCCACACCTCTGTCTTGCAACATGAAGCTGAAAACTAGAAGAATCTGGACTTATGGTTTAGAATGATGTTTTTGGTTCTTGCCTCTATTTGCATTACCTATTAATCATGATAAATGACAGACTGAAATTTACATCATTATGTTCAACTTCTAAGATTTATTCAAGTCTCAATGGAGAACTTTAGTCTGTCCTGCTGGTAGATGTACTGAATCTTCTGATAGACTTGGTGGTGGTAAAAGTGAAGAAAACTTCATTAAGTTGCTACTTTCATTTCTAGAGAATTCCCTGCTCAATTATAGCGGTTATACCTTTTCAAGCCTTCAGTAATCAATAGATTCTTCTTAAATTTTGTAGTATTCAGAATTTTTAGTTCACTAATTCCAAGTATTAAAATATTTTAAAAATACTTTTAAATTCAAAAGTATAGTGGACTGCAAAATAGTTAGATGAATTTAATTTGTACTTGTTTTAAAGTACTCATAGTAGGAACAAATATTCCAAGGGAAACTGGACTTTTTTTGACTACAAGTAGAAAAGCAATTAGCAGTATGAATCACAGCTTCCAAGAACTGTCAGAATAGGAATGCAGATTCTCCCATCCCAAAACACACACACACTTTTCTCACTGTCAATTTTAATGTAGTAATGTGATTTAATAAAGTTTTTCTTGTGATCTGCTGCAGCAACATTCATTATATGTAATCAAGCTACTACTCGCCGTTCCATGGTTGAGGGTGAAACTAGCATAGTAGTTCAGATGATAACTATCTAACATCTCAGCATTTCTACTTGAAATATTTTCTGAAAATATTTTTATTGCTAAAATTCTGTACTTCTGTTTTGTTTAGGTTTTTTTTTCCAGCTTAGAAACATTAGCTAAACATTTTGTGCTACACTAAAGCTTTGTATGCTGTTTCATAGATAATAAGATACAGTTCCAAGCCTTGAAGAGCTTGAGATTTGAATTTCACTGACATAGAAAATGAGAATGACCTCAGAAAGGGGACAAAGAATCAAATGAATAAGTGAGTCACAGTAAGTGAATTAAACAATTTGTTGTTGCTAAGAACAGAATAAGGTAGATCAGCAAGGAGGAATATAAGAATATAGAAACAAAAAACAGCTTAAAGCAAGTCAAAATAGTATAGGGATTTGAAAGAACAAAAGGAAAATGTGTTATTTGGCAACATAAGGAAAGCTTAATAAAATTAGAAGAGTAGTCTGTATTAAGATAAAGAGTAATAAGAAGGTGTTAGGAAATAGGGCAGGAAAAAGATACGTAGAAACTTAAAAATTATGTTGATGGGGTTTTTTTATGAACTAAAAAACCTTTGAGACAGTAAGAGGATTTGGGAATGTGCTGGTTTTATCAGTTTGGCAGGAGAGTCAGGACACAAATCCTAGTACTAAGAATTTTTTCAACCCCTTAAGAATTTATCTGTCAATTTAATTTGCTTTCAAAGTGAGGCAAAACAACAGGCAACTGTGCCTTATAATTCATTTTCAGGCAGTCATGTTGATCTGTCACATTTTCCTGTTACACCTTGGTTTTGTATGTGCTGGAGGACTTATGAGTTCCAGCACAATTGAGGTAAGGGTATAGGAGCCTCTAATATCAAATGTAATTGAGGCATTACCACTTCATTTAAGTCAAAAGGATCACAAATGTTTTTTATTACAAAAAAATTACTATCTGAAAAGTATTTCTTTTAAACTGGTACTACCTTTATATGGTCAATTATATTAATGGTTGTTCTGTATTGAGTTATATTAATCTTTGTCTTGCTGACAGAAGAAATGAAAAATAATATCTCAAACTTGTATATATTGTGTTTTTAAATGTCCCCTAGGCACTTTTCCTGCTCCATATGGTTTGCTGTTTCTTATCTGTATACTGGTATTTGATTCAAGACTTGGTTTTCTAACATAAGAATATTTCATTTATCCTCATTTAGAGAAGTCTGTAAGTGGATGCTAATGGTCTACCTATCTTATCCCACTAGACTTGTCTGGTAGACCTTCTTCACCACCTTCTCCCCACCTTGACATCTCCTTCTTTCTATGTGGTAAAGAATAGGAGTTTGAAGTTCCTTTTTTTTTTTGTTAGAGCAGAGGAAATCTACCTATTCTTGGATACACTGTAAAGAAGTAGATTTCTGTATAGCATAAAGGATATATTTTGCCACATGGATGTGCTGAGTAGAAAGTAAGTGGCAGCAGTTTCCTGAGAAGGGTTTGCATTTTGTATTACTAAATCAGTGGATGTGCATTCAAAAGACAGCACTACATGTAGAAATACAGAATTTGTGATCTGTAATAGATGGGGAGCTGTTTCTCTGTGCAATAAACAGAAGTTTGTGTATAGAAATACCTATTATATAGCTGTCTTCTGGTCAGTACAGCTTACTGATTTATCATTATTTACAGCTTACTGTTTTATCACTAGTGAGAGGAAGGTATTTGAGTCTTTGTTATGCTGTTGTGTATGTGCCTCTGAGAGTTTTAAACTGAGTTCTGAGGTAGATCACATGTCCTGTTTGAACTGCAATACACAGTTCAGATTATATTGATGTATTTTCTTTCCAGAATGTTGCCTCGTCTGTTAGTGATGCTCTGCAAGGTTATAATATACCTCAAAGCACTTGTAATATTAATGTTTTGTAGGGAGCGTTAGAACTGTAACTTTACTGTTGGCATTTACTGTTAGCTGTAGCACTTATCTCACAGGTTTGTATTTCAGGCAGTGCCAGAGCTACATAAAAGGTGGTATGCACATGGTTCTGCATGTGTATTTACTTCACTATTTACTTCATTTACAATTACAATTTACTTCATTGCAGAAGAATTACAAAGTGGAATTGTGGACAGTTTAAGGATGGAAATAAACTGATAGAAATGGTGGGAGAATAAATGGCAGCAATCAAGTGCTCACCTCTAAAAGTTGTTTTGAATGGATTAAACTGTGGGGATTTTTGTTGTTGTTTTTCAGAAGACTGTGCCAAAGAAGACTTGCTCGGATGACATCACATTTGGACTACTAATGCTATCCACCCACTCTACAAGGCACAATGCATTTCTGAGTAATTTAAGTAAGTATGTAGATTTTATTGCTACTAGAACAGTAATGTTTTAAACAGAAGCATCTCCTTTTCAACCTCAGGCAAGGTAGACATTCCATTTTAATCTGAGATTTAAATTAATGTGGGGGGCAAGAATAAACTTCAAACAAGCTTTTAATAAGCTTTCATTCTGTACACTGGAGCATGGAATGAAACAATTCAAGTAACTGTACCTGAGCTGTCTTGGAAACTAGAAGGAAAAAAACCAAACCCCCCCATGATAGCACTTCCCCCAACAATACAGTGTACTAGTGTGGCTCTGGAGGCTGAGGTATCTGGAGGCTGAAATTAATATCTCTCCCAGGGATGCGGTGCAGTGCATATGTATTGCTCTGCTCATGGCTTTTTTGGGTGCATTTTTTTTTTCACAGATGCTCTTGTTAAAGTGTAAATGAGCTTAATAACCCATTAATATCAGAATACATAGAAAGCCAAAGACTGCAACTTAATAGGTTCAAGTAGTAATATCTCTGTTGACATGTCACCTTGCTTGTTAAAGGGTTGTATCTCCCCACTTCTTTGATTGGACATTATGTACTATCCAGCTGAAAATGGGCCAAGAGATGCTCATTTTTGTTGCTGTAAGGTTACCAGTTGCTTTGTACGTCCATGGTCATGCAAAGGGAAGCACAGGGCAGACAGGGTAGTTTGAGGGTTTAAGATACATCATATGAGCAACAAAGAGGGTTTTTTTCAGTGTATCGTGAAGATCATGGCCATAGCTCCCTGTAGCTGTTATATATGTTTTTAAATGCTTTTTCTAGATAAGTAGATACTATTCTTAAGCTTTTTCATCTGTTCAGTTGGTCTTTTTTTTTTTTTTCTATTGGGTCAAAAAAACTCCAACAGCACAAAAGCCAAGAAACCAACCTATTTAGGTAGATCAGATGTTGTGCCAATCTTGCTGAAACTGGATTATTCTGCCTTGCTGGCAGAAAACCTTCCTATGTTCTTAAAGTCTTATCATGCACTGGAGATGTTTGGTCATGCATGAAGGAAAGTGAATGGAGTTGCAGGTAGCACTGCTTGTAGTTAATGATGGTTGATGCTTTCTGTTCTAAGACCTGGTTTTAGTTGCTTATCATTTAGCAAGACTTAAATCACTGAGCAGTAATTCTTTGGGTTATATATCTGCTTCAGCTAAAAGTTTGCAACAAGTCAGCCTGTGTCTTGAGTATGACATGAAGGACTTTTTTTTCTTTTTTTCTTTTTTTTATTTTTGGGTGTCATCCCAAGCTCTGTACCAGTTCAGTGATTTACCTAAATCAATTTCCTCTGTCCAAGTCAGATGAGGTAGATATATTCCAAATCCTCTTAGTCATAACCAGACTGAGCTACTGAGCATGTCCTAACTGGATTGTGGGAGGTAAACAGGCCTAATCTCTTCCACTCTGTTGTAATGTCAGGTGCAAACACTGAATAAGGTGACTTTCTTGTACACTGCTTGGGCTTTTCCACACATCTCCTTTACTGTTGATTCTGTCCTTCAAATGCTGCTTTAATGGTAGATTTCCATCTCTGCATCTTTGGTGTTGCTCTTCCACTAATCTTTTCATACCATAAGGACATGCTTTGTTTTATTAAGAATTTGTGTTCTCTAGAGTGTACTTCAGCTTTATTTACTGCTTGCCCCTTCATGGGATGGTTTTTTTCACCTTGACACTTTCATTAGTTCTTATACTTGGTTTCTTCCTCAGAGATTTTTTTTTTTTTAACTGCAAATTTTCAGTCTAAAATGGTTCTTAAGTTACAGAACTTTTGTGTTTACTTATAAAGAAGTGGTTTTATATATTTTCCCTACTGTTTTTCATAGAAGCAGGAAAAGCAAATAACGGAATAGGAAATACTTATGACACTGCATAGTAGAAATAGAAGAGTGATTTGAAAGTTGTTGCAGTCTTTTCTTACAGATCTGTGCCCAGGTGTGAATGCTTGTGGTAATAGGGAAATATGCCCATACCACTATTTGTACAAAACTACATTTACTCAGGAAAACGGTGAAATCAATCCACTGTCTTAATCGGATTTCTTCTTATACAACTGTTGTTGAAGAACTGATGAATGATGTAGCAGCACAGTCAGAGCCCATTCACAAGGAATGGGAAATACAGTCTTGTGGGGCACTTGGTTGTCTGGGTTGTGGTTATTGGAGCTGCTCTGCCCATCACAGTGAAAACTGCAACCCATTAAATCAAAATTTGTTTAAAAGGTATAGGGAGCTCATTATCTAAAAGATGGTCTCTTGGTTCCTAACTGAGATTTAAGGGGGAAAAAAGAGATTGTTTCTGAGATTTTCCTAGGTTTTACATTGGGATGAGGGTAGTTGACTTCAAATAATGATTTAAAGTTGTGGAGTAGCTGACCATAGCAAAGGTATTCCCTGCTATGCCAGGAAGAGATGGGGGAGAGGTGCTTTGTGGGAGAAATCAGCACCCTGCTTGTCTGAAGATTTAAATTATGAAACAAATGGTGACAGACTTACCACACAGTCTAGTGACTTCTAGTTCCACTTTCTGTTTCTGGAGCTGGAATTTATAGTATCGTCATGGTTTGGATAGTGGCTGGGCAGTGACAGATGCTCTCTGTTATTCCCACTTCACTCCCATAGGGAAGGAGGCAACAGGGGAGAGAGACCTTAAAGTTGGAAAACTTTGAGTAGGTAGAAGGTGTCCTGTCTTGGTAAATGCTGCCCTTCTCCAGTGAAGAATTGAGGAAGAGCAGCAGTGGCAGAAACCAGGTAGGAGCAGGAAGGCCTTAACCCAGCTGGCACACCAGCCAGAGAAAATTCCCCCAGAGGGCTCTCTTGGGAGCCATTTTATACTGAGCATCCTGTGAAGGAGAACAGTGATTGGTTCCTTTAGGTCACTCACCCCCTCCATCCATAGGCTCAGCTGCTCCCCATTATAGTGTTATATACATCTACAGGCTGGCAGGTACTGCCTGGGTTTTTCTGTCCTGGTCCTCTCAAACCAGGATAAATGTGGATGATGATCTCAAGATTTCCATTTTTTTTCCTTGTGATGATTCTAGGACTGCAGTCAACTTATTGTTCAAATATTTTGGGTTTTTTTTTTGTGTTGAAGTGACTCAAGAGGGTCTGGTGTTCATGTGTTACAGGAGGAGGAAATTTGTGCTCAGTACAGGAGTAAATGGAACAATTTGTTGCTCCGTAGAATTTTGTGGGTTAAAAATGTAGTATTGAATTTATACTAAAAATTCTACAAATGCTTCATAGGGTTTAAATAAATCAGTGGAGTAAGTTGTATTTAATGATAGTGAAATTGCTGCTGTTTTTTTGTTACTTAAACCAGAATTACTCACAAACACTGGGTTTTGCTTTGAAGCCCATGTGTACATAGGAGAAAGCTTCTGAAGTGAAAAAGGTTGTCATTATATATATATATGTATATTTGTTTGTTTTTTCTAAAAGACAGCTTTTCTTTAGGAATTTCTTCAGAGATCTGATTTTCTTTTCATCTACATTTTAGCAAATAGAATGAAACCCATTCTTTCATTTGCAAAAATCTGAAAATTACTTGGATATTGAATGTCAGTGAAACTACATATTTTGATTATTCAACTGAATTAATAGTGCGTGATGAAATCCTGTTCAAAACTTATATTCTAAGAGACACTCTGGCATTTAATCTAAAATCTAGAAGATTAAGTCATTATATAAACAAGTGACATAGCTCAGAGAAAAAAAAGAGGCAAAGATTAAGAAATATATTCCTGGTCTTACTCCCAAGGTAAAAAGTTGTGTATATGCCAAACGTATTTCTATCTAGTGTTTCTATAATGAAGTTCTTCCATAATATAAGTTGCTTGATTAATTTACATTTGCATATCTGTCATGGTCTTCTTGTTGTGATGATGTTTAGAACCAGGCTAATTTCAGTCTTGCAGTAGACTAATATTCCTGTGTCATTAATCTGATTTTTCTCAATTTATGTAGTTGCTTAGCACTGGGTTTGTAAATCAATCGGAATTATTGAAGCAAACACATGTTCATATTTAGCCCTTTTAAATTTTGTTTGATTTGGGGCAAATTAAATCACTGTTCTTGTACTTGCATCCCTGTCTCCTATACCATTTGAATATCCAGATAAAAAACAACACTTGAGAGCTCTGTCTGAAATTTCAGAGGTGCCGGAATCCTCAGTTTTCTCTTGCTGTATTCAATAGCACAAATAAGAGGAAACAAATGAGAGAAAAATCTGAGAGAAATAAGGGGGAAACAAGAAAAGTAAAATATTTAAGGAACAAAGAAGGATATAAAAGATTAAATGAAGTGAAGGGAACTGGAGCCAAAGTGATAGGGATATAACTAGTCCTGCGTCATCTGCTGAATTCTGGAATAGAGCAAAGATTCTTTTTGTGATAGCCACTACATTGTCATGTACCATGATATCTTTATTTTGGTTTGTTGTTTTGTGAAAACGAATTGTGAAGAAAACCATACAGAATTTTTCTAGAGTCTTTCAGTGCCCTCAAGTATACTGTTTTTTGAGATGACACCTGCATTGCTTAGTCTAAATTCACATACTTTCTCAGCATGTCTGAACTACGTACCTTTTGTATAAAACTTGTTTGACAGTTCTGCTGCAGGTGCAAGAGTGCTCTTCTATTCTTACTGGGTACATATATGGGTCTGAATCAATTACTAAATCCTGGGAAATTTTTGAATGGCCTATGTGATGGTGACCAGATGAAATTTAATCCAAACTAAATCCTCAAACAGCTAGCACAGGAGTGTCAGCACCAGCTGCTTTGATATGCTGATCCATTTCTACTGCTCCAGATGACTTGCTAATAGAGATATAGTCAAAACTGTTCACTTCAGTTATAGGTCAGTAGATGAGGGCAGTTAACATCTGTGATATCTATCTGATCTACACATCCAGTTATAAGTTTTGGTGCTAATATTTACAACTTTCCAAATGATGCAAACCAGAGGGACCTCGACAGGCTTGAGAGGTGGGCCCATGCATGAGGTTCCATGGGGCCCCGTGCACGATCCTACACATGGGTTGGGCATTTGCAAGCACAAATACAGACCGGGCAGAGAATCATAGAATCATAGAATCAGCTGGGTTGGAAGGGACCTCAGAGATCATCAAGTCCAACCCTTAATCCCCTACCACCATGGTTACCAGCCCATGGCACTGAGTGCCACATCCAGTCTCTTTTTAAATATCTCCAGAGACGGAGAATCCACTACTTCCCTGGGCAGCCCATTCCAATGTCTGGTCACCCTCTCTGAGAACAAATTCTTTCTAATATCCAACCTAAACTTCCCCTGGCACAACTTGAGACCATGCCCTCTTGTCTTGTTGAAAGTTACCTGGGAGAAGAGACCAACCCCCCCCTGGCTCCAGCCTCCTTTCAGGGAGTTGTAGAGAGCGATGAGGTCTCCCCTGAGCCTCCTCTTCTCCAGGCTGAACACCCCCAGCTCCCTCAGCCTCTCCTCACAGGACTTGTGCTGGAGTCCCTTCACCAGCCTGGTTGCCCTCCTTTGGACCTGCTCCAGGACCTCAATCTCCTTCCTGAACTGAGGGGCCCAGAACTGGACACAGTACTCGAGGTGTGGCCTCACCAGGGCTGAGTACAGGGGCAGAATCACTTCCCTGGACCTGCTGGCCACGCTGTTCCTGATCCAGGCCAAGATGCCATTGGCCTTCTTGGCCACCTGGGCACACTGCTGGCTCCTGTTCAGCTTCCTGTCAATCCAGACTCCCAGGTCCCTCTCTGCCTGGCTGCTCTCAGCCACTCTGTGCCCAGCCTGGAGCTCCCCATGGGGTTGTTGTGGCCAAAGTTTAGGACCCGGCACTTGGCCGTGTTGAACCTCATCCCATTGGAATCAGCCCAACTCTCCAGTCTGTCCAGGTCCAGGGGCAGAAAAGCCCTGAGGAGAAGGTCTTGGGGTGCTGGTTGCTGAGAAGCTCGGCATGAGCCAGTAACGTGCATTTGCAGCCCAGAAAGCCTACCATATCCTGGCCTGCATCAAAAGAAGAAGTATGGTCAAGGGGTGTGATCTTTCCAATCTGCTCTGCTGTATTGAGACCCCACCTGGAGCATTGTGTCCAGGTCTGGAGCCCTCAACACAGGAAGGACATGGAGCTGCTGCAGTGAGTCAGGAGGAGGGCCATGAAGCTGCTCGGAGGGCTGGAGCATCTCTGCTTTGAAGAAAGGCTGAGAGGATTGGGGTTGTTCAGCATGGAGAAGAGAAGACTTCAAGGAGACCTTTTAGCAGTACTTAAAGAGGGGGCCTACAGGAAAGCTGCGGAGGTACTTTTTCGAAGGATGTGTAGAGGGGTATGGCTTTAAGCTGGAAGAGGGTGGTTTTAGGTTAGACATTAGGAAGAAATTCCAACTGTGTGGGTCCTGGGATACTGACAAAGGTTGCCCAGAGAAGGTGTGGATGCCCTCTGCCTGGTAATATTGAAGGCCAGGTTGGATGGGCCTTTGAGTAACCTGGTCTAGTGAGAGGTGTCCCTTCCCATTGCACAGGAGTTGGAAGTAGATGATCTTTAAAGTCCCTTCCAACTCCAAATCATTGTGTGACTTCGTGAAATACTGCATGTGACAGTGAAACAAATGACTAAATTATTACTGTCTTTTGAAATTTTGGTCGTCTAGTCTATTCTTCTTCCCTGTTTATATTCTTAAATTGTTAAAAATAGGAGTGTTCTGTTTTCATTATTTCTGTAATTCTTAGAGAGAGTTCTAAAAGTTGTGTACTTCTCACCCCAAGTATTTTGCTTGAGCTGTTCATCTGCATGGGAAAAAATCAAGTCCAGTGTTTTATTGCAGTCATTAAGTCGGAGGAAGACAAAAAAATGCAAGAGATGGTCTTCACAGGTGTTTGTTATTATTGTCATCCATCTGGGCATTGAGCTGTCATGAATCAAGAAGGATTTTTTCCCTTGGACTGAATTTCTCAATTTGAGGTTGTAGATGGCAGTTGTTAAGGTTTCGAAAATTTCAGTAACATTAGGTGCTCCTGTTAAAGCATTTAATCTTGAAGCAATAGGTGTAAATAGTCTTCCCTCTGACCAATGTAAATTTAAGTTCAGAGATTCCAACGAGTTTTCTACACTTAGCATTAGTGTAATATGCCACCAGTCTAAATGAATTGTTAGGACTAAGCTCATTTATATTACTAGCTTATTACATCTCTTCAGAATTTAGGATTTAGCTTTCAGCATTTTCCAGAAAATTTCCCAGATTCAAGTAAGGTTTCTAGTGATAGGGACATTTAAAAGAATTCAATTTATTAAAAAAAAAAAATGTAGCAGCAAAAGTATCCCATTCTTCAATACCAATATTAAATACACGACTAGCAAGATCCTATGTAATTGAAACCATAGTCACAATTTTCTGAGCAGAATGGAATTGCCATTTAAAATAAAATCTGATAATCGTTTTACTTGATAACTGTTACATTAATTGAAAATTGAAAGTAGCTATAATATCTTTACAAATTCTTTCTTATTGTTACTGTTTTGGACTTAAGTGCTGGATGATCTAAGTCAGGTACTGTTAATGAAGTGGGAAAAGAGCCAATAAACGTGGATTATCATATTTCATTTTATTTAAAATATTAATTGTAAAATACATCTAGTGCAACTTGACTTTAACTAGCTCCTACTTGCTAGTTGAGATGGTGGTCTTTTAAGCAGTGCTAATTTTAGCATTGTCAGTAATGACTTGGAGGGGAAGGTTCTGAAGGTTTCCAAATAAAATTATGGTGATACTAATTCAGGAGGTGCTGAGAACTTGAGAGTTCAGAGAAGGCTTTGAGAGGCAAGAAGCAAGCATAGCAAGACATGGTTTTGGTGGTTAGAAATAGTGTAATCTGACCATTCTGTGAAAGAAAAGCTTGAAAAGTGGTAAAAGAGGAAAAAATTAAAAAGCTGGGGAAAGTTTGAAGTCATGCAAATATAGTATGTATGGTCCAAAGGAGCTGATATGATTTTGTGTAGAGTATTGCAGGTGGTAAAAGGGACTGATAGTTCTCACATAAATAACTGTAAGTACTCATTTGAAACTTTCCAAAGTTTATGTGGAAGTATCAGGACAGAATCTGAATTTCGAAAACTACAAAAAGGAGATGGTTTTGTGGCCTTTTTTCATTCCCCATACCTAATCTTGAAAATTCTTACCTAAAGAATAAAGTAGCAGCAAGTCTTGTCTTAGAAATCCCTCAGTTATATTTTCTGTCTTTCAGTCAGTTCTGTGATCTTAAAATTATCAAATTATATCAAATGATCAATGATGAAGAAAAAAAAATTGAAATGGGGGAGAACAGGGAATAACTCACAGAATTTTTGTGATGAGCATTGAATTTGTCTACGAAGTCTAAAAACTCCTAATGCTTAAGGAATAATATTGTAATCAGTTACAAACTGTAATCATAGTTATAAACTGAATTTATAATTAAACTTACTGCATCCAAAATTTTAAAGATCATACTGATCTATGGGAGCATGCAATCTGTTGCTCTGCTTTTGCTGCTTCTCTGGTGACCCTGAGGAGGTGAATTCAGTGGGCTTTTTCAGCTCATTTTAGCACAAGCTCTGAAAGCCTCTGCTCATGTCAGTAGCAAGCCACAAAGGAGGGGTGCATGCTGCTGCTTAGGAGAATAAAGAAACAATTTGAGCAAATTTAATATTTGCATAAATGGATAATGTTTTAGAAACATAGAAGTGAAAACCAGTTGATTAAGTGATACAGTGCTACCTGAAACTTTTAATTTTCCTTGAAACAGTGTTAACTGAACATTCAGAAATTCAGTTGTGTTCAGTGCTCTTAATATTTGAATATTCAAGTATATATTTTCATACAAGAACACATGTAGAATGATTACAGTAAAATTACATGAAATTTTGAGTTGACTTTATATGCTTTTTTTTTATTGCTGTGTTGCTGTTTCTGCTTAGTTCATGCAGTGCTATCCCTTTGTTTAAAATAATGCATCATCTTTCTTGCCTGAGCAAGTCCAGTTATTGACTAAATGTTGGCTGATGATCCATTTCCTTTCGATTACTGCTTGTTGTAGGATGGTGAAAGGATACCTAACATCTGTCCCCAGGTGCTGGGTTTTTTTTCCTTTCCTGTTAGGGTATTTCTTATCTATGTAATATTAAGGACTTGTGCTGTATCTTGGGTTTTGCGGGTACTGTAATTCCAGTTGCGCCTTGTTACATTGACAGTTCTAGAAAAGAATAACTTTAGTGTTTTGTTGAATGAAATTAAAGAGCAGTGCAGTGGAAGGGTTTGGAATTCTGTAGTTGTGCTATTGAGTTTTTGTTTAATGTGTAAACTTTCTATAACAGGTAGTTGTACTGAGAAAAAAACTGAAGGATCCACAGGCAGACACCAGAATTTAGGAAAAAGTCTTCACTTCTGTTAAATTTTGTTAATCTGATGAATATAATGGTATGCATGCTAATACAGGCGTGTATTTTGCTACATCTTTTTTGAATGCACTGAAGACTTTTTGCAAGCTCATGTGTGATAGCACAAGGGAGAATGGTTTCAAATTGGAAGGAGGGTATCTGTAGATTCTCATAAGAAACTCTTTACTGTGAGGGAGGTGAAGCACTGGAACAGGTTGCCCAGGGAAGTTGTGGATGCCCTGTCTGTGGAAGTGCTCAAGGCTGGATAGGGTTTGGACAGCCTGGTCTAGTGAGAGGTGTCCTTGCTGATACAGGAGGCTTGAATGTAGATGATCTTTAAGGTCCCTTCCAACCCAAACACTTCCAGTATTCTCTGAAGTCAGTATTCCCTAGTGTTTCCCTTATTTTGCTTTGTTCTGTTTATCTCATTCTTTTTTCTTTTTTTATCACTTGCTGGCCTTCAGGATGATGTGCAGCAATTCTAGGGGAAAAGGTAGAGGAAGGCAAGGAGGAACTGTTTGGTAATTTCAGATGAGAACTGTTCTGCGCTATTGGAGCTTAAAATGTTCCTACTCTCTGGTTTTGCGGAAACATGAATGCAAAGTCCCACTTCTTTCTTTTTGAAGACACTTTGCAGTGAAGTGTGCTGCCTACTCCATTCCTCAGGCAGTCAAACAGTCCACTCTTCACAAAAGCTTTACAGAATAATTTTGCTGTACGTGAGTCACCCATGCTGGGAAATCTAAGCATCAGAAACACACAGCTGCACAAATCAAGGATTGTGCAATCATCTTGGAAAAAAAATTATGTTCATCATGAAATATTTTAAAGTGTTTGATTTACACGTAGCATTTCTGCATGAGATAAATAATTAAGTTTCAGTTAAAATATTAGCTTTCTGAAACAACTTGGGAGTTCTTGGGTTATACTGTTAGCAGCTTTCCTGATGTTTTTTTATGTATTCCCACTTGTTGTAGTTGTACAACTCCTAAAAGTTACAGATAGCTACTGTTAGTTTAAGTATCTGTCCTGCAGATCATCCTAAACCAGTCACAGTTCATGCTAACATGTTATTTGATAAATAGTCTGATACCAGTATAGCAACACACCAGGTATATGTGCATAAATATATACACACACTATTATGCATTACATTTTGCTGGAGTTTCCTGTTGACTAGAAGGCAGAGTTCTGGATTTGTTTTCCTATCCAGAAGCTGATCCATGAGTCTGGATCAGTGTAAATGAGCAAACCTCATTCAGTCCAGAATTTTCATTTGTCGCTGGTTGCCACATGAGATACAGCAATGCACGGGAGTATAAGTGTTTCATTTAAATATGAAGCAGACTTCTCAAGTAGCAGCTACAACTCTTAATTTCTTTTAGGATAAAATTGAATCTCATTTTTCCTAATTTTCTTCTCTGCTTGTAATTTAACACATGGTGTAGGTCAGCATGAAACGGCAGTGTTGCCAAAAGATGTCTAACCTGGTGATTCACTGCTTTCCTTTCCCCTCTGCCAACACAGCTTTTGAGCAGCCGTATGGTGAAACACATGTAGTGCATTTAGCTGAATGAAACAATGTTTGGCTTAGTTTTAGGCTCTGGTGCCTGTTATCCCAGATATTAATGCTTGCAGAAGAGAGGGAATTTGATACTGGTGTGGCAATGAGTGGTCAAAGTAATAATCAAAGGCTAACATGAAAAGTTTTGGCTTGACCAATGAGTTTGGTACAAATGTAAATAAATGTGAAGGTGTGAAGTACCTTGTTATCTGTAGCCATGGAATTACCTGCATGGTCTGTGTCTGTATTAGTCTTGTGATCTTATCTATGGTAATTCTTCACCTGTGGACTGATTCAGAGGAATTTCTTAGTCTGTTTCTCCTGTGTTCTGGGTGAGAACCATATCCATGAGTAAGGAGTAAGTCTGTGTCTCCTGTTTGAAAAAACCACAAAACCAAAAACTTGAGCTAGTTCCATTGAGTTATCTGACACTGCCATACCACTTTCCTTTTGCACTCTCCAACCGTTTTCTAGTGTGTGCAGAGTTGAAAAGCAGTGTCACGGTTTAACCCTGGCCCAGCCAAATAACAGATTTAAACCGAATAACAGATTTATATATTAATCTCTCTCTCCTCACTGATAAAGAAAAGAGAGAATAAGGAAGAGAGACTTATGGGTTGGAAACTAAACTACACAACTTTAATGAAACAATAATGATAAATAGGAAAAATTACTAAATAGATACAAATATACAGGAAAATTGATACCACGTTCCTCCCGCCTTCCTCCCAATAACTCTCACATCATCACCGAGGCTGCAGGGCAGCCCTGGGAAAGTCCAGGAGGGAATCCTGGAGTCGGCAGCAGTCAGGAGCTGGGGGCAGGAACACACAGATTCAGGCTGGCACGGATCAGGACCACAGGCAGAGGAATGGACGGAATCCTCTCAGAATGCCGAAGGAAGCAGGGAGGGCAGGAAGAAGAAGCAGGAAGGAAGAAGTGTTTGACCCTTGTGATCCCTCAAATTTATACCAAATTTATACCTCAAATTTATGCCCAAGTATGACGTGTATGGGATGGAATACTCTGTTTGGTCAATTCTGGCATCTATCTTGTCCGGTCCTCCCCAGAGGAGGGTTTCAGGTGGGACCTCCTTACTCCTTCTGGAAGGCAAAAATGTTCCTCAGAGCTGAGCAGTGTCCTTGGCTCTGCACACCAGTTTCTGGCAGTAACTATAAACATCGAGTGTTATCAGTCCTAGAAGCAGACACTGTCTGAGAAACTTGCTGTTAATTTCAGCAAGTGCAATTACTTACAAGAGACTTAGCTGAAAGCAAAAGTACAAACCAGAAAATCACCTTTATCCTGGCCTAAACCAGGACAAGCAGCAAGACATTTCTGGATGTCTGGATCTGCTAGATAATACCTTAAAGGAATAGGTTGTTGATACAAAATAGATGGTTGTCCTTTAAAAGATAAGGTGGATCAAGCAAAAGGGATTTAAGACTTATATTCTTAAAGTTTCTTCTAAATAATAGACTGCAGAGATAATTGGGTGCAGAAATAACTTGGTTAACTTCTTACAGACCCTCTTGGCCTTCTGTTGGCTTCCTGGGTTTGTGAAGGTTTTAGAATGTCATAGTGAGATATATGTAAGAAGTGTAAGTGTTCACTTGAATATAAAAGCTAATAAGTCTTCACTGGTTAGAATTTTCTGGTCTAGAAAAGAATAGATAGATTCATTTGTGTGAATTTCAGAAACTGCTTTTTACCTACCAAACTTTCCCACTTCACCATACACACGCATACTGAAAAATCTAATAATTAAGGTGCTCACTTAACATGTTTAATAGTGAATAGCTGTTTGTTTTTGTCTCAGTAATAAAAGCGGCAAAGTCTCATTTTCTAAATTTAAGCATGCATTTATGTCAACACAGAGCAGAAATTTTGTATGTAATAGAAGAATTTCCTTTGCATTACCTTGCTTTGAATGTGGAATTATCTAATCTGTTGAATTTGGTAATTTCTCCTGGACAGTTTAGAAATATTAGTTTACTTTCTCTATATTCTTACCTCTCATTAGTGGGGTAGAGGTCTCATCTGTCTCCTTTTTTGGTGAATTTCCATGTATATTTTTCTCTGTAGGAGTAGTGTCTAATAAATACTTTCCTCTTTGGTTAGATTTATTAGTATTCTTGGTGTTATTTTGCTCAGAGGAAAATGTAACAAACCATTTTAGACAAATTGTTGTTTAAACTAACGTCTCTGATATCAAACTTTTTAAATTGCTTATGCTCTGTTTCACAAAATGCACATTTTTAATTGGATGAATCATTTCAAAGTGGTGATAACTCCAGGATTGATATCTTAGATATCTCTCCTTGAATGGCTATTAATACTGAGAAATCATCAAGTGAAGATCGTGTTTTTATTGTCTGGTAACTTTCTTTGCAGAAAATTGTTAGTTTGTGTGCAGCAGATAATTTTCTGGCATAATTACTAATAGTCAGTGGGAATTTAAGCTTTTGAGCATGTGTGCGTGGTATTCCAGAAAAAAGGCTTATCAATTTGACCACCTTCTCAGTTCTGTTTCAGGGACTGGAAGAAGAAAGCAGGGATTGTATTTGTTCATTGTAAAATACACCAAGTTTAGAAAAGTGTCTCACACCTGTGGGAAAGAATAACAGAATCTCCAAATTTTACACTTTTTTTTACAGGACTTTTCTCACAGCACAGTGAACATTAATTTAGAATCTGTTCTTGAACTGATTGGCTGCAGGTTCCTGCCCAGGGTTCCCAGTAAAGGAAATAGAGATGAAAAGAGACTTGAAAATTCTCCATTCTGAATTGTCACACTAACATGTTATCTTCTCTTGAGTGAAATTCATGTTATGAAGTATTGTTTTGTTGTTAAGCACCATTTAAGGAGGCAGTAGGTGTATTTTTCAGCCAGGCTTGATGATGGGCTAAATTAGATGTGCAAACACAATGCATCCCTGTTACAGAACCAGCAGTGGCAGATGTGGTTAAAGTTCCTGCTCCTCATTGTAGAGGGGTACTGCTGTTCCTCAGCTGTGCTGATTTTCAAAGGTACATGAAGACACACTTTCTAATAACGAGATAATAATGATTATGTTTTAAACTGTGTCATATATGGGTTCTTTTAGGCACATCATTTCACAAATCAGCTTCATTGTGTGTCGAGTGCTCAAGAGGTGTGTTTCTGCAGTAAAAGCCACAGAAGGATAGCAAGAAGGGTGGAGCCTTGTAAATAAAAGTTGGGTGCAAATGTAATCTTAACATGTAGCCACACTCTTTCTCTTGAACAGACTAGTTGCACAGGATTTACAGGCATTATTTCTTCCACTTTCGGTTTTGCTATTGCAGGATGGGGATTTCCAGTAAGGAACTGTGAATGCAAAGGACTGAGAAAATATTTTAAATCAGAATGTAGAAGAATAGCATTTTTTTTTCTGATGGCAGGTCACTAAACACTGCCTTTTGGATTTTTCTTCGAAACTTAGCTTTGCAGTGGACCAAAGTAAGTTCTTCTGACTGGCAAAAAGTCATGGTTAATAATATCTTCATAAAAGCACAGATGGTGAAAATTAGAGGAAAAATTCTCTCCTGCATCCTTCATATCCTTAGACTGTCCCACCATCAGGAAAGAGCTTTGCTCTGTAGCTTGGGACTGAAAGTAGTTCGTGCTTCCCTCTTTCTAGCTTATGATTAAAGAAAACACTTGTGCCCACCATTCTTCTGTCCAATCATGTCCCCTCACAAATTTTCCTGGTTTTAGGCCATCTGGGATCAAGTTGTATAGACTTCTATGGTAGAAGTAGTCCTCTCCTACTCTTGTTCTCCTGTGGAGCAGGTAAGGATGTACACCTGCTGTTATAGCAGATTTCACTACAGAAAAGGATATTTCTGGGATATGTGAGCTCTTCTGCACAGGATTACTGTTGGCTTGTTGACATGGTAGAGAAAAGGTTGCAGGATGTGACTATTCCTGTTAGCATAACCTTTTCAGCTGCAAACTTTGGGCAGCATTTCTTGAAAATCTTTTCAGACCTGTTTTCTGGTATTTTTGTTGGTTTGTTTTGCCCTTTTTTTTCTTCTAGTAACAAATGAGAGACATATGTCAGTTCTAAAAATGTAACATTTTACCTGGTAGCTTCTGATAGCCTTTGGGAAAGGATCAATCAGTCATTATTAGCCTTACTGGTTTTCTCTTGGTGGTTATACCATTGCAAGCAAAAGAGCAAGTATCTCAAAACGTGGTAGCATGTTCCATTAGGCCAAACTGTATCAGATTGGAGAGTGGGTTATAATTCACCTGTGTAAAAATCTCTTGCTCTCTCCAAGAGTTTATGATGACTAGAGAGGAATTAAAACAAATTGTTCCCCTTTTCCTGCCCTCCACACTGCCTCCAATGGAGGAAATGGTTGGTCTGGGTGAGGGGGAAGCTGTGAAGCAAAGAGCAAAACAGGTGTGATAGTGATATGCTGTTCTGGGCATGAGATAAGGGATAGGTCTCTGCTTGCCCTTTACAGTGGTATGTCCCAGCACAGTAAAACACTGGAAGTTCATAATCCAGTTTGTCAGAAACAAATGGTTCTTTGCTTCTGGAAGAGAGCTTGAAGAAGGTTTATAATTATCCCCAGAATCTGTATAATGAGTAGGGCTTTTGGTGCTGTGCCTACATTGGGAGTCAGGTTCTGGCTCAGCAGTGATTTTTTTGCTTACCTTGGTATGAAACCAATGTTAGAGCTCTGCTGGTGCATCAAGTGCTGTGGAAGGGCCTGTGATTTTGATTCTTTAAACAAGATCTTCTCTAAAGCTAATCCTCAAGTAATTATAATAACTAGTTTGTTCCCCTGGCAAAACAGGATTATGGCACAGAGATCAGGTTGTATTAAATAAGTTAATCTGTTTCTCTTTGCAGAAACTGTAGTTTGAGAAAACTATTGTTTCCTATATTTTTCCTGTGATCTTTCCTGGTTGAAATTATCTGTTACAATGATAGATGTCACCTCACATTAATTCTTTCTTGAGGTCTGTAATCTGTGAAGTCACAAAAATATTACTTGCTTAGACATTTATATTAAATTATATATATTTTACCAGTATTTGGTCAGTACTGGTTCTTTCTTAAAAATATTTAGAGTTGTTAGCCTTATTGTGAAGTTCTGGAGGCATAAGTGTTTAAGTCACTGACTATATACAAAATTAAGTACAGTCAACACACTGTCTACTGTCCTATCTATTTTTCAGTCCAGTTATGACAAATACTGTCATGGGCAAGACTGCAGTGCAATTTCTCAGTTTCTTCAAACTTTGGATTTGTTTCTAAGATGTACTATCACTAAAATGCATACCAGTCTACAACATGGAATGTTTTATTGGATGAACTTTTCACTATGACTTTAGGTTATATTGTGGCTTTTTACCCTATGACTTAATTTAGGACCTTGTTTCTTTGGACGTGCAATAGCTTGGCACCTAGTAATTTACTGCCCTTCTGTGAGTGCTAAGTCAGCATAATGCAGAATTTGCAGTATTGCTATACTAGTTTTTGTGATTTTGCTACAGATTGAGCAATGTTGTGTATTAATAGCTCGTATATCCATGGCAGCAGCTAAGGTTTTTGATTGAGGACCTCCATTTTCTTAAAGATAGTAAGAAGTAAAGAAGTTCTATGCTTCTTGGTTGCAGAAAAATTTGAAAATACACACAAAAGACATAGTATCTAGAAACAAATATACATAATTACAGTATAAAAAAAAATCTTTAAAATTGCGGAGACAAACCCATGACCTTTGAACACTTGTGGCTGAAAATGCTTTCTTGCAGTCATCCTAACCTTTCTGCTGGCTTTTGCTCGTGCCATTTCTACTGAGTTAGTGATCTGTGTGGTTTTGGTTACAAAAACTTTTTCACTGTAGGTTTGCTTTTGGTTTGGTTTAAGCCTCTTTATGACACAAACATACACTTTTCCTCCTCATCTTAAAACCCCTGTTTGAAATGTCCTTAAAAACTTCCTTTTTTTGATTGTTTTAGATGTTGTCAAATATGGTTCTGTGCTTAAGTCCTGTGATGTTTGTCCTATTGTGTCTAGTTGTGAATTTTTTCTTAAAAATGCACCTCTACATTCTGCATAGATGTGGTCTAAAATTTTCTTGATTAGAACTGGCATGAGATCAGGCAGAGTTGTTTAACTCCAAGCAGGCTGAAAACACAGGTTTCTTGTTGCAGTCTCTGTAACCTAGACTTTCATGGCACTCTTTATTAATGTTTGCACTTGTCAAATGGAACAAAGCAGAATAGGAGAGGAGACTGTAAGCACCTTAAAAAGTAGGTCAATGGGCCAGCAGGTTATTTGGCCAGAAAAGAACAAGTGACTTCATTGAATCATGCTTGTAATCATTTTTCTCCTGTTGTTGGATTGGTCTGCTGTGCTTTAATTTCCCATGTTAGCATTTGAATCTGTATATTAACCACTCAGGAGCCTCTGTTAGCTGCAGAGGAAGAGGAAACTCAAATTTTCTAATGAAGAGGTAATCCTGGTGTTTCCCTTAAAATTCATTAATGCATTTAGGAGTAGGATAGGCTTTGTTTTTAGATCCCAACCTCCTTTTTAGTATTCAGTATGCTTTAAAATAATTTTTTTCATAAGTGGTACATGTACATTGCATAGTGAATATATTTTATTTTAAGAACAGTGATTGAGGCAGAGAGAAATGATACAAAGACATGAGAAGAAAACTGGTTTCAGATAACTTAAAAACGTAGAAAACAGGATGGTTCAAGGGAAGAAAGCATATACATGAAAAGTAGTGGTGTAAAGGGACTGGCAGTTGGTGATAACATGGTGCTGAATTTCTTTTCATGGAAAAAATTTCCTGAAAGTTTTTTTGAAGTGGGTTTTCAATGAAGGCTGTTAATGTCTATATCTGAGAGAGTATCAATAATGCAGCTCAGCACCTCTGCTAGTTGTCAGTAGCAGCATCCTATACATTCTTAAGTCCTGAGTGGCAAATTTGGAGACTAGGAGAGTCTGTAAAACTGTAACCAAAAAAAGCCATTGGAGGCCCAATTAAGAGTTTCAGCAGTCAAGTTGTTGAAATAGTGGTTTAAAAATATACTTTGAAGGTAGCAAGTAGAAATGAAGATGTAGATGGCTTGGGAGATGCCTAATGTAAAAGTAAAAAGCACATCAAGACTGAAGATTGGCATAGAGTGATTGCTTATGGCAGAGATTTTTTTTTTTTTTTTAGAATATCCATATTATCAAGAAAACCTTTAATGCAAGGTGAATTCAGATAATGAAATAGGGATATTTTTATTAAGCAGATATTGCATTTATAAATGACTCTTGTTGAAATGATTACTTTTATTAAAATAAAAAATGATCTTTTAAAAACTCCGTGATTATAAAATTAACTTGTTTGCTTTTTACCATTTTAGAATGTAATGCTTTTCTGCAGAAGAGGATACATCTAACTCCACATTGTTCTTCAAAGGAACCAGGTTTCATCATTAAACCTCACACTTTACCAAGTCTCAAAGTGTAAAAGGTAAAATTGTTCTCTAATAATCAGTAAAGTACCTGTGGCTTTCAGACATCATCACTGATCAACAGTTTTAAGTGGTGTCCTTTGGTCTCCAGAACATGACTGAATTTGATTCTTAGCAATAGAAATAGTTCTCAGTTTCTCTACTGTTTGCTTTAAACTTCACTGCTTTAATTGGAATTACCTCTGCAGTCTTACCTATTAGTGTATATATGCGCTGAAAATGCTTCACATATGGCAAACTTGGATGCAGAAGGGTCTGACCTTGGAGAGAGAAACAGTGCACTAGAGGTATATTTCCTTTAGTCTTTAAGTTCTTTTCACTATTTGTCTTGGATACCAAATCTTAGTTGCTCGTTCTGTCAGAGGACCCATGTGCTGAAACAAGGGAATGTCTGTTGAATGCTAGAAATAGAGGGCTTTATTAAAGGGAAAATATTAATGCCTAAATTTTGATTCTGCATAGTGAAGATGTCAGTTCTGTCACAGGGGAAAGTTTTTTGTAGTTATCTGTACATGTATATTTCTTTTCCAGATTAATGGAACAGTATCTCATTGCGCTGAATTTCATATTACTCTTGATATCTATAATGCTAGGTACCAAACAGGGCTGAAAATGTAATCAATACCTACCTGTATTAGTGCATACTATGTAAGCTAAACATAAATGAATTTATAATTGTTTTCTTGATTTTAAACCTAATGGTTCCATGCCAGTTGTGGTAGTTTACTTTCTCTGCTGAGCAACCTGTCTGTTCTTGATTACTTTTGACAACAATTTTAACAAATACTTCTAAACTTACTTGCCTCCTGCCATTTTTGGCTGCTTTTCAGATAGGGCCACTCTGCTACCTTATAAAACCTGGCCAAATAATTTGAGCAATTTAATTTGTTGCTATGGCCAGTGCTGTTATTTTTAAGAACTGGAATGAAGGAGTGGTTTGCTTCCAATGTCTCTTCAGGGCACTAGGTTTTCAGACCACACCTTGTGATGCATCTTGAAAGTGATTGTGCTGCAGCACAGATCTCCCAGCTACTTCCCTGCTGTGCTCAAGACATGAAGATATGTTTGCTCATCTTCCGAAGCAAACGTGTATACTATGTGTCTGCTGTAAATCCTCAGACCATTTGGTGGTAACATGCCCTATCTTTCTCAGTTTCTCCATATATTAAGAAACTGAGATTGTGTTCTCCTGCAGTGTTTTGCAGACTGTCTGGATCATGGCATTGCAGCTGCTTTATCTCTTGTGGCATTAACACTGCAAGTTCCACTGGATTTGGCACTTTAGGAAACAAATTCTTCCTTCTCAGAAACGATGAGTCACTGAAGTGCTGTAATCCAGCTCCTTTGAGATAAATGCAATGCCTCTTGACTATTAAGCCTATAACATAGTAAAAATTTCTGAAGATCTGCAAGTTCACTTCATATAAAACTCCTGGCTGCATGCAATTGTTCCTTAATCACTGATATTGTT
Source organism: Phaethornis superciliosus (assembly GCA_023637945.1). NCBI lineage: Eukaryota > Metazoa > Chordata > Aves > Apodiformes > Trochilidae > Phaethornis > Phaethornis superciliosus. The sequence goes on along the minus strand of JAJQWJ010000005.1, from coordinate 17,957,996 downwards.
ACAGTCCTGCTGCTCCCTTTCACCAGCCTCTGACATCAGACTTTTCCCTGTATCAAGGAGAAATGCTTAATTGCATTTTGTTATGTTTTCATAAAAAAAATTCAGCTTTTCCATACAGTCGTGCAATTTTGGTACCTAAAAGTAGATATTTGTTGGATTATTTCTTATTTTAATTTTATTTCTTCTCTCACTAGTTATATTTCATATACATTTTTTATTCAAAGCTGTATGTAGATTTGAAAAAACAAAAACTTCCTATCGAACCTTTGTAATGAGTAAGTGACTTCTTTAAGAAATTGCCAGGATAACTATAGCTTTCTCACAGTATGAAGATCATATTTTAACTGATGTCTTACTGTCATCATTTCATGTCTATAACAATAACGTGCTCAAGAAAAAGTAGTAATAAATAAAGAATAAATACTAAAAACTACTATATCCCAAACTCTTTCTTTTTGCATAGTTTCTAAATAGAATGTATTGCTATTGTGGGGTGAATTTTATATCTGTTCAACCTTCAAAATTAGGAGAGTCTTTTAGGTAAAAGTTAAAATAAAAATTAAAACCTGTATCTGAAATGACAGTCAGAAAAAGGTTTAGTCCAGACTTTAAAGTCCAGGTTTATGATGGTAATGGAGTCTACATTAGAGAATGTATGAGATGAAACGTAGAAGGTTGGAATGGAGAGGAAGATGAAGAATAGCTTATATAGCAGATGAAAACTTGAGTATGCTCTAATGAAGAATGTTTCTTTCTCTAGATTCACATTTTGATGAGTTCTTTTTATTCTCTTATAGGCAATCGTACAAATGTCTACCACAAGACTAAAGTGTGATGTGTTATGTTTTTTACCATAAACACCCATAAAATGAGCTCCATTGCAGACAGGTATGTTAACAGACACTTAAGAGTTTGGGGGAATTGCTGTTCAGTGCTTTCTGCAATAATCTTTTATTGATACAAAAAAGAAATTTTTTTTGTGCTTCAGTATTTGCTTAAGGAAAACAAATATGTTTAAATAATTAGAGATACAGCAGAAGGTAGCAAAGTGACCTGCTAACCTATTTCAACAGAAAAGTAATAGGTGAGATAGGGTTTCTACCTGATTCCTTGAGCTGGACTTTCTTAGCAGCTTGGGTGAACATCTGTCCTTAATATTCTGGTTATTACCATTTTTCAGACTTCAGGAAATGAAACTTTTATCAAATTTGCAGAAAGGTAAACCTGTTCTAAATAACAGTAAAAGCAAAGGGCAAAATTTTCCAGTGCTTGTCTGAGCTTGTCTCAATTATTCTAGTGAAGTTTTGTGGCATTTTACTGAAATTTCATCTTTTTTAATATATGGTTTCTTTTTAATTTCTTATGTTTATGTAGTAGCATACAAAATAATTACTTCCTAACATCACTGCTTATTGTAATGTGCAGTTGCTTGCTGACAGTTACTTGTGTTAAAGGAAGGAAACATTCAGATAAAAAAAATTCAGGGTGGACCTACAGGGGTCAGTGTGGAAAAGCACTCAGTAGACTGAAAGCAAACAGAAGCAGTTAGACAAAACGTGAAAATCCATTGTACATTTGTTTTGGAAAACAGAAGAACAGTTTTATCCTGACTCTTAAAAAGCAATGAAACAAAGGTGGTGTATGTATGAGGCATCTTCAGAGGAAAATGTGTTCTCATTTTGATATTTTAACAACTCTTCAGCAGTACATGAAGAGTTTTGAATTGAGAAATATTTATATGGTGCATGGTTAGGAAGAAAATGTAATGAATAACTACCATTAATTTAACATCAATATTAATTGTGTATTTGTAACATTACAAATATTAATGAAGTATAGCATATTCCTCAGCCATCTTCCATTAATGATAGTTCACTATTTAAGAAAAATGTGCTGTCCTATAAGTATTTCTAGTAATTGTAACAGAAGTTGCTAGTAAGTAAAAATAATTACATTTGTCCTCTTTTATTTTCAAAAGGATAAGGTAGTTCAAATGATAAAAAAGATCGAAAAATACAAATCAGTAATGTTCAATTAAGTTTTTATGTGGGGTTCTAAATTCTCATTAGAAATAAACTGAAAGTCCTTTGAATTGTGTCAGAAATTTAAGGTTTTTTGCTTTTTATTTAACAAATGGCCTACAAGAAGAACTTAATAGCAGTCTTGGCTTCAGGTAATTGAAGGTCTTCGCAAGATGTCACAGTAAAAGAGTGCTTCAGTTTCCTGATGTAATAGAGATGTTGAATAATTTTTTCTTTCCTTTGTTGTGGTGAGACTCCAAAAGAGAGAAATTTTACACTCTCACATTTATTTCTTTCAGAAATGATGGAAGCATCTTTGATGGGCTGGTGGAAGAAGATGACAAAGATAAAGCCAAAAGGTAAGGTTTTGTGTGATGTAAAGATAAACTCATATTTGTACACTTCAAGCATACCAGGACCATTTCTGAACAGTAAAAATGTAATTATTTTATAAATAGTATTTATTTAACAGCATTTCTTTTGCTGTCACTATTCCGATGTGTTGTATATTTTTCCAAAGGCTTAGCTATGCCCCTTCCTGAGAAGGAGGAAGCCATTCTTCTCAAATGGTGTCTGAGATTTGGTGTAGGTGGTTTTGTGACAGTTCTCACAGCAGAGATTCTTAAGGGTCTGTCAGCATCAGGAAGCTGTTGATACGCAGCTTTATAATAAGATATCATAGTTGTTATAAAACATTTACTGTTTTGGTTTTTTTTGTTTGTTTTTTCCAGAGTGTCTAGAAACAAATCTGAAAAGAAACGTCGAGATCAGTTTAATGTACTTATCAAAGAGCTGGGTTCCATGCTTCCAGGTAATGCTCGGAAGATGGATAAATCCACTGTACTGCAGAAGAGCATCGACTTTTTACGGAAGCACAAAGGTAATTAAATAATGTTAAAAAATTGTAAATTCCCAGTTTTTTAATGGTATTCGTTTCGCACATAAATTATTAACAATTTTGCAGCAATTTAAGAACATTGTCAGAAAATGCACGAAGTTCCCTGAGAAAGATATTCTCAAGATCATAATTTAAGTAGCAGAGATACAACTATTTCTTTTCTGATATTTTGGAAAAAAAATAGTACTAATATTTTTTTGTCCCATAGTTGTCAAAGAAATGTGTGTCATAAAGAGGTGCCTTTGGTTTTGAAATAACCTTCAAGTAGTGGACAGATGGAGACCTGTAGAATATAGTAGCTTCATAAGATACAAGCTGTCCAAGTTTCACTTCACTGGAAAACTCTGCTTATCCATTTCAATGAAAGTACTTGCTAGAAGTACTTACTTTGATATTTAGATATGACTCGTTTGAACAGTTGGTTTGTCTTTCCAAGTTCCACATAAAGCAAGATAAATCACTGAGAAAGCTAGTTGGATGGAAATCAGTGCTCCCCCACTGCATGTCAGGTATCCACACAACTGATTGTTTTAACAAAGATGGTCAGTAGGGCACTGTGGTCTCCAGCAAGCATTGTTGTGGCATACAGTGGACATACAGACCAAGAACATGGGCATTTGCTTTTTCATTTGTAGCTGGAAAAAAAAAAAATCAAAAAATCTGAACTTTTAGCTGAACTTTCTGATTTTCAAGATGTATCCACTGAGGTATAAGCCAATGAGTTTGTGTCTGTTGTTTTGTAAACTCTCATGTGAAATGTCAAAACAATTAATATCTTTGAACATCCTTGCTATTTTGTTTCTCTATCCATTTGCATCAGCTGATGGTGGGATGTACCCAGATACATTGTGCTGAAGTTTATTATAGATTGTTATTTCTGTCACAAAAAAAGTTCTTCCACCAAGGGTACACTTATTTATGGCTGTTTGATATATCTGCGTATAAAAAAAAAAAAATCCCTGTTCCTTCTCCTACACTTGTTCTTAATATGGCACGTTGTAGTTCACACTGCCAAAAACAAGACCAAAAAATTCAAGAAAATAAGCTCTCTCTGTAGTTAATCTGTTTCTTTGATTAATTTCTGACTGGGCATTCTAAGCAGAAAGCAGTAGGGACAAATAGTTATATATTTATGAACAGAATATGTATCAAGGTATGATAAATATTTTTCCATGCTATAGCATGTCTCTTCCATTAAAGTTATGGTTCAAGTAGCATCAGATTGAATGGTGCTAATAAAAGGTAAACATAATAAATAAAATGTAAAGGGAAGGGGAATAATTTGTGCAAGAATTCATAGGTTTGAGGATTTTTTTGCCAAGTAAATATTGATGATGCTGTTTTAATTCTATGACATGTTTCATAACAAAAAGAAAAGCTGTATGAGGACTCCTTTCTGTAAGTCAGTTCGGTAGGTTCAAAGGCCCTTGTGAAAATTGCTTCTTTGTCAAAATGATTTTATCTTCTATTGATGATTCCTGTCATAAAAAATAGAGTGTAGAATGAACATGTGTGTCACCAGACACAAGTACCAGTAACACTTTTTTCTTCAAAGTGTTTACTGAGCTATTTTCTAAACGATTTTTGGTTGGTTTTGTTTTTTTAGGATAAAGGGGAAAAAAAACAGCTCTGGAGTTGGATGCCTTTTAGGGCATGGCAAATTTGTCCTTTACCTGGTGGGACAGGTTACAGATTTGTGTGACTGCAGGTATCATTAAGATCTCTAAAGCTCCAGCTGCCAGTGCTTAGCAGCATTGCTCTGCACTATTTTATATTAAAACATTTTGGACAAAATCTTGGCAAAAACCAGAAACATTTTTTACCTCCTGAGGTGCTTGCATCAGTTTGTTACAATAAAGCAGAGTGAACCTAGCAGTAAATTAATTAACACTGATTAGCTGCTTTATTGTTGAAAATCCTACCATGTTCAGCCACCAGGTTTTGATTAACTGCATTGCTTCTGGTTCTTTCTGGACTATTTCCACATTAGCCAGGCTTGGTACTCTGGCAGCAGCTCCAGATGAACTCTCTGAGCTATTGGCCAGTTATTGGTCAGATTGGATTCTGTTTCTCACTGGGAAAAAAACAGCAGGCTAAGCACACTGAAATTAGATTACTGAGACCTTCTCTTTGACATACGGCCTGTCATGTTCCTTTGAGTTTGTAAACAGGGAATTTATGAAAATTATTGAATATTGAAGAGTTTTGCTGCTTGTAATGACAACTGGTGGACCCGTGGATAAATACTACAGGTCTTGGCCCAGGTGGCAGTTTCTTTTGAGCATGCTTGATGCTGATGCAGAGCTGCTTCAGATCCAGGATTCAAAGGCTAGATGAGTTTCATGTTGCTTGTTTATGCCTTTTGATTGGTATCTAGCTAGGGAACGTGACCTCACTCTCCTTTATCTTTGAATACAACCTTCTCATAATTTTAAGCATTTCTAGAAAGTTAGCAAGTGAAAAGTTTTTTACATGTTACTTCGGCTCTGTTTGCCAATATCACACTTGTTCTAATTACAGGGAATGTAAAAGAACCTGGACTTGTGGCAAGACAATTTAAAAATGGTTCATTAAAGGCATAAGCTTCAGCTTTCCATTAGTATAAAACCTTTCCACTGTAGAAGCCAGAATGACTTTTTTCGTTTTGTTTTGATTCTGAAGTAGGATGGTTATATGGGCCAGAATGAGCCAATGAATAGGACTTTTTCAGTTCTAAACTGGAGATTATCTGTGTTCTGTAAACAGAATGCATGTTCTGGTTGAAAAGTTAGTCTTGGGGTTATACTTAGCTTCTCCTTATTCTCTGGATCATTCTTACTGCTTTGTGGTTCCATTTCAAAACATACAGCAAAATTTATGATCAATTTATGTCTTTTATGTCTTTTGTGACATCTGATTAAGGGGAATTCTGGTCTGTCTTATTTTGTTAGTATTTCCCCTCCCTCCCCCATCTCCTTGCACCTCTCCACTTCTTGCCAGTTTCTTGCATGACATTGGTGCTGTTTGCTGTTCTTTTAGTTAAATCTTGACGCTTTTTCATAAAGTTTTCCCCCAGTTTTTAATTCTGGGAAAAAGGTTTCTGAACTCTTCTATCCCCTCTGCATATGTAACTCTATTCCAAGTTTTCTTTTCTCTCTGAGTCATCTGAACTAACAAGATAGCTTTACAGCCTTTGTAAAGACCAGTCCTTTAGAAATCCATCAGCTTTGAAGACATGATTTGGTTCTTCCAGTTTGGTTCTTCTTTAGTTTGTCTAAACACTTGATTCACAACTGTATTCACAGCTTTTCTCAACACGTAATTCTGTAATTCCCATGTTCCTCATCAAAACTAAAGTATGATGTGGTTTTGTTTCAGTTATCAGTTGATAAGGAAGCATCATCTTTCATAACCTGGGGTGTGGTTTTAATTAGCAGCTGTTTTTTCTCTTGTTTATGTATGGGAAGATAATTTATGTAGTTCTTCAAGTCCTATAGGAATCTCTGTTCAAACTTTGTGTCTGAATCATACAGTCATTCTGCTGCAGAGTCTGTCACTCAGGTCTTAACAGCTGTTCTTGCAAACCTACTATTTTTTAATGTAACCTTATTTCTTTACAGAAAAGGGTGGGAAGAAAAAGGACAGCAACGGGTTTATTGGGAAAGATAGAATGACCAGACTGGTCAAGATACTTGAGGATTAGATGTCATAATGGCCTAAAGTGATCAGGAATACTGGCTCTCTAAATCTATGAAAACAACATTCTTAGTAAAATATTTTATTATAGTCATAAAAGAAATAGTATTTTTCTGTTGTCAAAATCCATTATGTACTGTCATTAATTTCAGCATTACTGTGAAGTCTGGAAGAACTGTGTCACAAACTCGTAGAAGGAAAAAGAAGACAAATCCTGTTATAAAATAGGGAAAAATAACATGTATTTTCTTTCTAAGGAGCAACATCTATATTTAATGAATTCATAACAGAGGAGACAGAAGAGCCTCCTTCTATTTCATACTGTGTGTATGTAACTTAGTGGGAAACTACTAGCTTTTGCAAGTGTGAATCTTTATGTATATGTTTGATTGTAGAAATTACTGCACAATCAGATGCCAGTGAGATTCGACAGGACTGGAAACCAACATTCCTTAGTAATGAAGAGTTCACACAGTTAATGTTAGAGGTAAATTATTTCTGTTTTTCTGGAAATAGAATATTTCCTCACAGGAAGTCATTCCATGATGAAATTTTTCAGTTTGATAATGCAATTTTTTATTTTCATATTTTAATTGCAGCTATACTTTTTCATTAAGACAGTCAGAATTGGTCTGTGTGAAGTGTAATGCAAACCAGTTTTTATATTAACTGAATTTTCAATTACATAAAACATTATAACACAGCAAATCCCAAATGGACATAATTACTGCCAAATTGAAGTGGATATTCCAAATTATCAGCATAAGGAAGATCATAGTCCAATAAGTATAGTTATGCATAAATTAAAATCTTAATTATAGAAAAGGCTCTACACATAACTTATGATCAGTAAAGTGTTTGATTTCTTTGTTGCACATTCCAAAAATGGTGTCTGAGCATTACTGTGCTGAAGGAGGTTACATGAATAGTTGGACTACTGTTATTATTAGTAGAAGCTATCATTTCATTGGATATGAAGACAAGTAATTTGTATCTTTTTATTGGAACAATTTCTAAAATTTAAGTGAAAAATACTAAAGTAAATTAACAAGTACTTTTTACTTTTATTCCATAGTTAAACACATTTAAAAAGTAAAAATTTTTTATTTTCTGTGCTTAAAAAACTTCCCAAATAATTCTCTGGTGAATTTTTGTATTTTTTCTAATAAGTCAGTGAAGTAGTTGCTTCTCTTTTTGGAGATTCTTAGAGGAGTTTCTGGTGTTTCTCAAGACCTCTTATAAAATACATGCCTGCAACTAAAGACTGTAAAGCTGGAATAATAATGTTTTTCAAAGATCTGAGCTTTAACATTTTCTATTTAGGAATCTAGTTCTCTCATGCTTTTATGTTGCACTAAAAAATAGTTGTATTTCTTTAAAAGGAGTTAAGTTTAAGTAGAAGATAACGTGATCAGAACTGTCTCACAGTTTTCAAATCTCAATAAAACTTGGTACAAGTGTATTTTCTTGAGATTTGGATAACGCAGATTTTTAATACTGAAATTTAATTTCACCACTGATTTACTGATCTCGACACTTTTTTTGCTTGTTCTCTTATTTTTCCCACCTTTTCTTGCTTTTGTCTCTAGATCATTTTTCTGAGTTTTGTGATGTTTAAAATGATGGAATTAAAAATAACAGGGAGACAGAGTGGGAGATGGGGAAACACTGACTAGCAGTATATGGACTGAAGTCTTGCTTCTGAAACCAAAACCACAGGTTATTTAAGAACAGAACTGTATGGTAATTGTAATGCTTGTAGTTTAAAAGGAAAATTAAGAAGCTTTATAAGTGCAAATTATTATAATTTTTATAATGAACTAAACTAAAAATGGTCAGAGTTATTTTCTGTGTCAAATACAGCTCAACATTTTTAATATGATATCTGTTTCATTTTATTTAACTACCCATTATGTTTAATTTCAGGCTCTTGATGGTTTTTTTTTAGCAATTATGACAGATGGAAATATAATATATGTGTCTGAAAGTATAACTCCCTTACTTGAACATTTGCCAGTAAGTACAAATTTCTTTCAGTAACATGTCAGTTTATCTATGGTTGGTGTTCTACTATGGGTACTAATTAACTCTTGGCCTTTTGGGCATTACAGAATAGATGTGTGCTTTGTTCCAATAGTTCTGCTTTTTCTTCAGCACAACTTCCTACTGGTCTATCTTTTCTATTAAACATTTCCTTTGAAAATAAAGAGTGCAGTTGGCACTTTGTTAGGCATAATTACAAAGTGCCAGACTAGCAGCAGTTTCTGTTCAGTGTAACTGACATAACACAGGTGACTGCAGGAGAAGCCTTTAGAGGTTGCACCTATCACAGTCTCTGCCTGAGGCAGAAGGGTATTTCTGAAGAGTTTTATGCTTGAAATTTTTAAAAAATATTTTACTCCTTTCTTGCCAAAGAACTCTTTTAAGAAATACATTCCTGCTGGTTCTGCTTTTTAAGCCAGTTATATACTTTATGTTGTATCACTTTGACTCACCTGTAGTCTTGGTGGCATTGGTCACTGGTAAATCTAACATTCTAACTTTTAAAATAACCTTTGAATAATGGTATTCAGAAATGAGGCAAATCAGTACTCAAACATGCAAACCAATTGATGTGAAACAATGTGTTATTTTTTTATAAGAGGGAGACAAGTTACTGTTATAGGCTAGTTGTCTTACTGTGATAAGAGTACTTTGTAAAACTTGGAGTGGCATATTTGAAAAATGATTCTGTGAAACAAATTCCCCTGAGGTATCCATTATGTGTACTTGAGAATTTTTTAAAATGTGCAGGTAATTGTGATTTATTTTTTTTATATAAAAGTAGAATTTATCAAGTTTTTGGATGCACATTTGTTATTTGGTTTAAGGTGTGATTTATTTATTACAAAGATACATTCGATGATCTCTGTTTTCTGAATTCTTAATCAAATACATTTATGCATATAATCAGTTGTTTGGTTTTATTTCGTTTCTCTGTTTTTCCCAATATTTTGTACATAGTTGCAGGAATTATGATAAAATTTATGCATAAGATCAATTGCAATTGGATAAATCATTTGTTGTAACTTATATGATGTATGGAGTGACTGGTTTCTGTTCCAAGATGCCTTTTCAATGTATTGGATGCCACTCAAAGGTTACAGTGCTCTAGAGCAACACCCTCTAATTGCTAATTAAAATGTCTCTTTACATGGAATTGCTGCATCCCAGGGAGGGTGATAGAAGCTCCATTGTACTTAATTGTATGTGTATATCTGCTGTGTAAATGGTTTGCAGTGCCAAAATTAAAACAGATCAAAGTGAGATTTTTATTTTTTTTTTGTTACAAAATATTCATATATATTTTAGCAGGTGGCTTTGTTGGGTAAGTAGTGCTTTTCTGATATGTGGAATTGTTTTGCATTAATATAGAAAACTTTGTGACATTGTGCATCTTACTCGATTTTAATGCTTATTAAATATCTGTTTCTTTCAGTCAGATCTTGCGGATCAGAGTGTATTTAATTTTATCCCAGAGGGGGAACATTCGGAAATCTATAAAATACTGTCTTCTCATCTACTGGAAGGTGATTCGTTGACACCAGAATACTTAAAATGTGAGTAGTTATTGCAGGTTAACCCCAGTAGGCAGCTCTGCCCCACACAGGCACTTGCTCACTCACCACAGTGGGATTAGGAAAGAATCAGAAGCGTAAAAGTAAGCAAACTTGTGGGTCAAGATGAAAGACAGTTTTCTAGGTAAAGCAAAAGCTTAATTTACTACTTTGTATCAGCAAGCAGGTGTTTAGCCATCTGAAGGAAAGCAGGACTTCCTCATGTGTAATGGTTACTTAGGAAGAGAAACCCTCTTCTCCTTTCCCCAGCTTTCTTTGCTGACCAGGATGGTGTATGGTATGGGATATCCTTTAGGTCCTCTCCCAACTTGTGCACCCTCAGCCTACTTACAGGCAGGGCACTCTAAGAAGCAGAAAAGGCCTTGACACTGTGTAAGCACTGCTCAGCAATAGCTGAAACATCCCTGTGTTATCAGTGCTGTGTCTCAGATCCAAAGCACGGTACTATAGGAACTGCTGTGAAGAAAATTAACTGTAACAGACAAAGCCAGTACAGTAATTGTGATAAAAATAATCAGATTTGTATCGCATTTGCTCAGTTCTTTTCTTCCAGTGGTACTTAAACAGAAATACAGGGGTGACATTTGAGCTGAAGAATAGAAAAACATTTTTGTGTTCCCACCCTACATGCCCTTTCAAAGACTAAAATTTTCAGTGTTGCATTGCTTTTCACTCTATGATTTTCTTGTGTATTAGAAATGTTTGTCTTGTTCATATGACTTCTGATTAGACAGTTACAGCAGTTGGCAAAAATAAAAACATAGCCTAATGGGTTGTAGACATGCATGCTTCAGTAAACTTGAGTTTAAGCCAGCTGCTTCTTTAAAGTAGCTCTAGTTTTCAGGGGTTTTCTATGTCATTAGCATGAAGGCCCTCCATGCACAAATTTTAAAGTTCTCCATTTCTGTAAGTTAGTTAATATCACACTGGTTAAAAGCAGAGACTGTAGCCATTTGTAATCAAAACATTTATAATACCACAATAAGCATATAGCTTAATTTTTTGCTGCTTTCCATTTAATGTTACCTGTGAACTTCATCAAGTGTGTAGCCCTTCAATTTATTTGTTCTTTTCTCAGCAAAAAATCAACTAGAGTTCTGTTGCCATATGCTGCGAGGAACAATAGACCCAAAAGAGCAGCCTACGTATGAATATGTAAAATTTATAGGAAATTTCAAGTGTTTGAATAATGGTAAGTAACTTTAGTGATGTTAGAGTGGAACTCTTAGGTAGCTTCACAACTAAACAGGCTTAGAACCCTTGTACAAAACTTCTGTATCACTTCTATATTGCATAAATGAAAAAAGAAAAAAACGCCCCTGAGGTATTGCATGTCTGTGCACTTGAATGCAAAATGTTGTTGTTGTTCTTACTGCTTTCAATTAAAGAAACCTAGTATCTTATAAAACAATTTTAAAAATAACTTATGGGGAGTCAAACACTTCAAAATAAATAACTTGAATTTCATTAAGCATAATCCATACTTAAGCAGGTAAGTAAATAACTTGAAAATCAATGATACTGAATACCTGCAGTTTTCATTGTGCGTTGAGCTGGGAAGTAAAATGTAGTTTTCCCCCTCATTTCAGTTCTGTGCTTCCACTGACAAGAGTAACCACTCAGGTGAGTGGATGGGCCATTACAGTTGTATGCACTGAGTTCCTTCTCCCTTCCATTGAAAATATTTTTATTACTTAATAAAACTACTAATACTATTCCTCTATACTATATCTCCAAACTGTTTGGCCCTGCTGACTAATTACTTGACAGGCATGTTTATTTGGTCAGCCAGACAAATGGACTGTGCAGTCTGAACAGTATTAGATCTTCAAAAAGATAACCCCCAAAAATATTATAAAAAACAGTATCTTGTAAATAAACCTGTATGTTTTTTTTTAAACAATACCAGTATTTTTCTCACAAACTGGGGAGAGGCTGAGTCTTAGTGCCAAATGCAGGTGTGTCATATAGGAAGTACAAGAAACAGGCCTCAAAAGGCCAAATATGGCACTTGTCTTGGAAAGGAGGAGCTGGGAAACTGCAGACCTATTGGTTGTAATTCAATGTTAGAAAAATTTCTATAAAAAATAATTAAACTGCATGTGAGCTTCAGTAAGCCGGCAAGGACTTGAACAGCAATAATTTTTGATTTTTCAGGTAGAAATAGCAACAAATCGTTTTCCTCTGCCAAAGAGTAATGCACTATGTGGATAAGAGGAAAATTGCAAATAAATTATGGACATTTTTAATGTACTTTTGATAATTATATTGTTATCACAAACATGTAAAGGAAGCACATGTTATTTAAGGTTGCTGCAGAATTGAGATGACCTGCAGTAACTCAGTAACTGGTTGGAGAGGTTACCAATATTCATTGTCAAAAAGGAGTTTTAATGGACTTTTGGATTTGATCAGTGTTTTCATTAATGTTTTGAGTAATGGAATATAGCCTTCAGTCATGAATTGATGCAAGAACACTAGAACTAGGACAAGAATACAGCCTCAAATTTATAACATAAATTATTTTGGAATAAACAAGCGAAGTTGACTAAGAGCAAATGCAAATTACTACCTTTAGGAATAACAAACTATTTGGACAAGGGAAAAAGCTTCAGTCAGCTGGATAACATTCCTTTAGAAGAAGGAATTGCTGTAGGTTGTAAACTGAACATGACTTAATCACCATGACCAATCACCACCTTGTTAAAATGCAATAGTCTTGCTAAAATACAATCTAAACCACAGGAAACTGCTTTGAGCAGCCTGGTCTCTAGTGGGAGGTGTCCCTGCTCATGCTGATGTTGGAACAATGTGATCTTCAGGGTCCTTTCCAGCCTGAACCGTTCTGTGAAATAATCCCTCTGTCTTTACCCACCCATACATCCTCATCCAACTCTTGACACTGCTTGTCAAGAGTAACTAAAGCAGTTGGAAAGAGTTCAGAATAGAGCAATGAAAGCAATGAGAAATTTAAAAATCTAGCTTACAAAGTGAGATAAACTCTGACAAAGGAAGGAAAAGTGTTTTCTTTCTGGTGGAAAGAGAAAGGAGCAGCAAGCTTAAATTGCATGAGCAGACTTCAGTAGAAGTTCTGATCTAGAGCTGAACTAGAACCAGTTAGACTTGGAAAAGCATGAGGGTGTTTTGGAGTCACAATCTATTAGAGCTTAGTATAGCTAAACTAAATGGTTATCTGCTGTAAATGAAACACAAGGTTAATCTGTTATGAGATATAGTACATCTTTTGCCCACTTGTGATTTCATCCATTGCTGTGATTCAGTTAATGGATTTTTTTCAGTTTTGCTGGGTGCCTTGATTCTTTCATGTATGTAATGGTTGTGCCTTTGATTTTTCTGTCAGTATATCTTCAGCCTTCATCATTTGAATGTGGTACAAGCCTGAAAAGAAATACTTACCTCAGAGATCAAAAGTTACTGACAGTGTATACAGAATGAACTGTAAAGATACTTTGGAAGAAGGTGTATTCCAGTCATTTTTTATAGTTACCAAGAAGTCTTAGAATTGTTATTGATTTCTTCAAACTGTTTTGTCAGATAACATGCTAACTGAAATTTCACCTCTTTGAAAGAGTTACTTGTTGGTTGTGTTCCCTTTAGTACTGGACAACTGCTAGTCCTGTGTATACACCTTTTTCTTAATGCCTATTAAATTATAAGCACACAACATAAGAAAAATACTGGTCCATTTGTCTTGTGTTATGACTGCCAATTTTCTCCATGCTTATGTTGTAATCTGCGTTGACCTTTTCTGTGTCTTCCTCCAGTTCCCAACTCTGCACACAACGGTTTTGAAGGAACCATTCAGCGATCGCACCGACCTTCGTATGAAGACAAAGTTTGCTTTGTAGCCACAGTTAGATTAGCTACACCTCAATTTATCAAGGTACATACAAATGAAATCACTTTTATATAATTTTATAACATATTCTGAACAGGATAACTTCAGAGAGAACCCGCACAACATTTCAAATATTATTCATGAAAACTGTAAGGAATTTTAGTATATAAAAGCCTGTCTCTTCACACACAAATAGGTTATGTGTTAAGCAAAGCATCAAATCAAGTTATGATGAATACGACTTCTAAATAGTGATATAAAATAGTAATATGTGAGAATTTAATTTAGAAGTCTATAGGAGTATAATTTAACAAGTTGCACTGAAAGAAAACACTATGATTCCCTTTTCACTGCCGAAGAAATTAATAGTTTTGGTTTAAACTTGCATGTGAGTTTTGCTTTGCTGATGGTCTTGCTGGACTTCAGCACAGAAGGAAATCTGGTAGGGCTTAATGAAAGCTTACATTACTTGTCAGTAACTGAGAACTGGGTTTGAGGGACCAGAACTCTCATTTTGTTTCAGCAGTGTTTGTTATTCAATAACTTGGAGAGAAAAAGAGAAATTTTGCTTAACTGCTGATGTACAATGAGGTTATAATTCCAAGTTTAGAATTGGATGTGTATGAAATTTGTAGTTTACTAAGTATAATCCTCACCAAAATCATAAATACTTGGGATACAGTAGGTACAGGATTATCTGTGTTTGTGATTCAGACTATGTTTTCTGCAGAACGGTTTTATTACAGATTAGTCTACTATCTAATTTATGTTTTTCCAATTCAGTTGTAAAGAAATGCTATGAAATGTATATTTCGCACATAGTTAAATTGCTGTCTGTCATGCAGAATTCTCTGAATATTTAAATATTCTGCCTGTAAAGTTGAGTGCACTGATATCTTAAACTGAAGATTGTAGCCCCTGAAAACATGGTCTATAGACTTTGCACTTTAAAAGTGTCAGGGAGCCTGTGGAGATGTCATAGGAACTTCGCCAGCTGTCTGGCTGAATAGGAATTGGATATCTCCAGGCTGCATGCCAAGGCAAGTTTTTTGTTTATTTTTCCTGAAGGCATGGAAGATGAAATTATAGATCCTCTACTGCCTAAGGAAATTTTCATGTTACAGACAGAGGTTTTAAGATCTTCTTAAGGGTTTTGAGGAGTGCTGCTCATCTGAAAAATCTTGTGAAGAAGACTAACATTAGAGTGAAGACTTCTGATCTGACAATACTTGTTTATACTCTTGTATATACTTGTAACTTTTGAAGCTAGCATTGACTAGACTAGCAAATAAATGTTATGTAGGAAATTGACCATCCTGGTAGCTAATAGATGTGTGATGCAGACAGTAATGAGATGAGTATTTTAGTGTCATTTAAATGTCATTTTCAAGGATACACTGGGCTTTTGCAGGAAGCCATAGTATTCATTAGAATAATCTCTGAAAGTTGTGGTTTATTTCCTGTCTATGACCACCCCCACCCCAAGCCCCCCCCGCTGACCTCTTTGTAACAAAATGTGCTACAGATCTTGCTCCCCAGTAAGGAATTTGGCTACACATATTTCTTTGAAATTTTTTTCTTGCATTTTGGCTGGTGAATGATTGAATCTAATCAAGAAGGCAAGATTAATCCAGTCAAAAGGATTTTAGCAGAATACTTTTTTGTTACAAATGAAAGACCTTTCTTTTCTAGATGCCTTGTTGACAGCTTCAACAAGATGCCTTGTTGAACAAGGTAGCTTCTGCCCAGGGGTATTTCATAGTGGCATATCTGTAAATCATTAATATAAATGCATTGAGTACTTGGATACTAACCAGCTCCTCTCTAACAATCATATTCTTACTGTGGTTTTACTGCCTGTACTTAAGTTATTTTTACTTTTGTTTTGACATGTGCAAGAAAATACCAGATTGAAAGAAACAACAAATCAAAAGTATATCTCAAGGATATACGCTTGCTCTGCAATTTCTTTTACTTCACTGTGAGTGGTGTTTTATTAAATGTTGTAATCTTTGAAAAGTAGATGAGATTTCTGTTTTAGGAGTAGTTTCAGTTTTGATGGTTAAGTCTTGCCAACTGGAAGTTACATCAGGAATTAAAACCTTGTGCCTAGAGTGATTTGTTCATTGCCTCCATCGTATAACTCCCTTTCTAGTCTTTAGCTTTTGGTTTTACTCTAGTGAAGATGAGAAAAAACAATGCTTTCTCCTTTCACAGAAAGAAAACTTAATAAATATTTATTCAAAGAGCTGCAAAATATGCACTTAAACTCTTCATAGTATAACCTGAAAGAATTACAGGGAAGGTGGTCCCTTTGCAGGAATAAGGGTTAGTCTTCTACTGTATTTTTGGGCAGCCCTATTTTAGTTATAGATGTTTGAATAGCAGCAGTGTGCTCCTCTGTCCACATCTGTCATGAATATTAGTGCAGCAGCAGCTTCTATACTGTAGTCTGTAGTAAACTGTTGTGGTGTCTGATCATCAGGAGATGCTACAGTGCACTGGGCAATGGGCTTGCACACTGCAGGTTCCTACAAGTGTGACAAACATGTCCAGGTGTTCAAGGAAGGAAGATGTACTGATCTCTAATTTTATTGTAATACTTTGAGGGTTGTATCTCTATGTGTGCATGTATTCCATCATCCATCTTTCTTCTTGGAAGACAGTGCAAGAGGAGTTTGCAAAAAAACTGACTGGCTTTGGGGAGTGAGCTCTGTTACTTATCTCAGCATGAGGCACAGTACTTGGTGGGGCATCCTCACCTCTTTAGAAGGGGACAATGGAAATTGACTGACATGTACTGATTGCACGTATGTCTGAGCAGAATACATCTTAAATGATGTACAGAATACCTTGAGGATTTGTTGTAATAGTGTAACAGTCATTTTCTTATTGTTTATGAGTACTAAACATAAGAATAGCTTGTTATATGTAGTGTGTGTCTGTGCCCTCAAACCAAAGTGATTTAGAGTACTCTATTCACTAAAAGGAAGAATCCTATTCCAAAACTCAAAATAATGTGACCACCTTGCTAATGTTTGGTTTTACTCAATATAAACATAAATTATAATCGGAGTATCTGGTGGGAGTGTTTCATCTCTTCTTTTGCTTGTTACAAGTTAAAATCATAACTGCAGGAACTTTGGATTTCTGCTTGTGCCACTGTGTCTGAAGACATCAAGCTTGAGTTTAATCTCAGATGGGTTGTTTCATTTAAATCAACTGAGTGTCAGCCTGGCACAGCTGAATTAAGTTTCTACCTGGGTACTATGCATCTAAACAAGCAAAATCAATGAAGCTTTCTAAAAATAACATTATAATTGTTGTGGAGTTATCTACTAACTTTAGGTAAGTCTGAATTTCGAAAGAGTTTATGAATTAGAATAGAGCAGTTTTGAGAGAGATTTTTATTTTTTTACTTTTTAGGAAATGTGCACTGTTGAAGAACCCAATGAAGAGTTCACATCTAGACATAGCTTAGAATGGAAGTTCCTATTCTTGGATCACAGGTGCAATTCCTTCTATGTATAGCAGAAATAGTAGCTGAATCACCCTGGTGGCTATAATATTTAGAGTTCTCTAATCATCATTAACTACTCATAGCTTATGTTGGGTTTAATTTTTAATTTTTTTCAGAGTGCATACTGTAAACAAGAAAACTTGTATAATGAAATAATTGTATTTGCTTGTTATGTGTGAAAGTAAAATGACATTAAATTTTGTATTACTTAGGGCACCTCCAATAATAGGTTATCTTCCATTTGAAGTTTTGGGAACGTCGGGCTATGATTATTATCACGTGGATGATCTAGATAATCTGGCAAAATGTCATGAGCATTGTGAGTACAACCACATTGCTATAATTTAACAGGTTTGCTCTGTAGATGTCAGTTTGAAGTTTGATAAGTTGGAGTTGACTCTTGTATTGAAATTTTGAATATTTGAGTGAAGAATCTTTACTCCCATTCATTTGAGATTATTGCACTTCTGATCTTCATCTTTTTTCTTTTTATACAGAACCACAAACAGATTTAACTTTATCTTATGAGTTTTCATTATGATAAATTAGAGTGCACAGCTCTGTGATGTTTAATAAATGAAAAAAATATGTAAATGTGTAATAGAATAAGCTTTCTGTTTAGCTATGGTTTTCTTTATAAAGCTGTATTTAAATTTTAGCACATAAATTTTTCACAATATGTAAAAAATACAAAAATGGAAGTTTGAATTCTGCAGTTCTCTGTAACAAGCAGTGTAATTTTTTTTTATTTTTTTTTTTATATAGATAGTTCTAAAGCTGTTCTTAGTCATTACCATAATGGTGAATTTGGTCATGATTTTGGGCCAGATGAAGCTATGAAATATTTATTACGTAATTGCAGTATTTACAGACTGGAAAGACAGTAAGCTTTATTCTTCACTTTTATAGTAATGCAATATGGGAAAGGGAAGTCATGTTACTACAGATTCCTTACAAAGGGACAACAATGGATTTGGCTACAAACACATTACTACATCACGTATCATCAGTGGAATTCTAGGCCAGAGTTTATTGTCTGTACACACACTGTTGTAAGGTAAGTTATTTTTTTAAAATCTGATTAGATACGTTCTGATGACAATGGAAGCTGTTTTGCTGGTATTTTTGGAAGCAGAGAAGTGATAGCAGTTTAAAAGATCATTGGAACACTTCCTGAGAAACTTAATAAATGAGGTGAGGTACTTCTGAGGAGTTTGGGTTTTAAGGCATATTTTTAAAGTCATCCAAGGCTGTAGTAGCCATATTTGGTTTGTTCTTCTAGTTATGCAGAAGTTAGAGCAGAAAGGCGACGAGAACTTGGCATTGAGGAGTCTCTTCCAGAGATAACGGCAGATAAAGTGAGTGTCTTATATAATTTTATTTTACCTCTTCTTTCTTTCATAGTAGGAATACATAAGCAAATACACAGCTACAAAAAGTGTTTTTTGCTGTTGCAGATAATTATTTTGATCTCTAAATAATATGACTGTTTAAAATGATCAAAGTGGTCTAGAAAGAGTGTCTAACTGTATTCTGCCTTGAACACTTACCTGCCTCTTTTAGAAATTCATGTGCATCTATTTGTAACATGAAAACATCTGTAAATCATTAAGATGTGATTCCTGCAGAGTTTGGTTCATAAATGTTCTTCCTTACTGGAACCACCTGTAATCTGAAAAACCAAGATCAAAGCATAAAGATGGCTTAAAGGAATTTACAGGAGGGCAGCAAGAGCTGTTCCATTGTATCATTCCCACTTCTTATATGTATACAAAATTCATTTTGAATTAGTGTCCCTTGGGAGCTCAGTAAATCTTAGATGCTCTGTTGTGTTTGCCTCTGGCAGTTCAGAAATGTTTTTACTTGGCAGTTCAGCATGTTTCATCTGACAGTGCTCCTTCTAGTGGTATCAACTCATCCTTCCTCTAAAGAGTAAGCAGTTCACTCATTACACAGATGCTCAGAGTGAACTGAGTTGCCAGAGAAGGTCAGCTCTGCAGTCAGTTTGTGGCCTGTTGTGTTAAAGGGGAGTAAAGAAATTTGGCAGAAAATAAACCCCCTTGCAATCCAGCAGACCACAAGATATTAGAGGAGCTGGAGGTGGCTGGGCTTAGATTCTGAGTGATAGCAGATTTTTTGTAGTAGACCAGAAAACAAGTGTTCAGATGCACTACTAACACCACACTACCCTTCCAGTTGTGTTTAATAGGAACTGTCACAGCCACACACTGGAATTTGGTTGCACTCAGTGAGGTTTCTTACCACCAGACTAATGAATAGCATGATTACAATATACAAGTTCTTTGGATTGTCAGTGATAAATTTACTGTCTGCAAAGCACATGCAAGAAAAATACTAGGTTATGAGTAAAGAAAGTGACTTGACAGACATTTCCTGGGGAGGGACAGCCCAGCCAAAAGGTATAAAATTCCAGGGGGAGCACTCAGGCCAAAACCATGTGTGGAGAGATTTATACTATTAAAGAGACTCTACAGAAATTCATATTATTCCCAGAGGGACACTTGATCCAGATGAGTGTTTGAACCTTATCCAAAGGTGTTCCAGTGGAGGGGAGGAGAGGCTCAACCCATCGACTTGTCCCAGAAGTCAGGGGTATCCCTGCAACTGCATTTTCTCTGACATCCTTTCCCCGTTGGCTGTTTTTATACTATTTTACCTGACAGGTGGAGCTTGAGTTACTCTAGTCAAGCATGTCTTTATTGTGACATTATATTATGGTGCAAAGTTCTCTTGCTTTGTATTTGAAGGTATAGCCCAGAGAAAATTCAGAGTGCAAGCTCAGTGATCAGTGGTCACCCCTCAGAGGCAGGTAGCTTTAGAGATGGAGGTGTGTTTTTGTTATTGTAATGAGTTTATAATGAGCAAAATTCAACTTAAGGACAACATTTTGTGAAAGGGTGGCAGTTTGGCCCAGGGTATCAAAAGTGCAGTCAGTTGGTATTGGTGCCACAGATTGTGGCTGCAGCCGCTCCATGTTGCTCCACCCCCCATGCAGTTTCTCTTGGAGTAAGCACACTGAGTACCCCTGATAATGCCAACATGTAAGGTAGTCATGTAGTCACATTCCACCAGCTCCAAATGCTGTGCCTTTACTTAGAAAGTAAAAATGTAGTCTGGGTCATTTCTAGCAATTACTGCCATTATTCCACACATTTTGGTTTACAGGCTTATACAGCTTTGCTTTGGTGTCTTCTCTGAGATTAAAAGTCTCAAATAGAAACTAAACCTACGGGTATCACACAGGCCACTACTTCTGCACAGTCACCTTTGTAAGGGGGTTGATTAGACACAGCATGATCTGAGATACTTACTGAAAGAAATGTACATTGTATGCTGAATCAGAGAAAATAATTTGTAAAAAAATGTTTGTGTTTCTTCAGAGTCAGGACTCTGGGTCTGACAATCACATAAATACAGTGAGTCTCAAAGAAGCACTGGAAAGGTTTGATACCAGCCCCACACCTTCTGCTTCCTCCAGGAGTTCAAGAAAATCTTCACATACTGCAGTATCAGATCATTCATGTAAGCACCAACTGCTGAAAATATAATTGCCTTCCTAGTGAAGGCTTTCTCTAATTAAATCTTCTATAACTAGTAGTTAATCATCATTGTATGAAAGAGAAAAGTCCCTTTTTGATGGTTCAGAGAGCTGCTGGCAATTCAAATTTTCAGAGGTCTTATAGTGACTTCAGCTTCTACAAGTAATGTAGGAGACCCTAGAACACCTTATTTCAGTCCATCAGCTTGCATTATTGTTGGATAGTCAGGGTTAAAAAAGAGTCCAAGCCTTAATCTTCTTTTATTCATTAAAAGCTTCCTTTGACTTAATTACTGCATTGCAGAATTGAGATTACTATTAACATGTCTCTTTCTGTTGTAACTGAACATTGTCAGCAACACCAACCAAAATGACAGTGGACACTAGCACTCCTCCAAGGCAAAGCTTATCTGGTCATGAAAAGACTGCACAAAGAAGATCATCTATGAGTAGTCAGGTAACTCTCCAGAGAAAAATTTTATACTTAAATCAGTGTAATGCACCTCTAAAAGGTATTGGTAAACCCATATAACTTCTCTTTCGTTTATTCTGAAAACACATAATTTAAGCTTGGAATGCAGGCCATTGGAATTGTATCATCAACATGCAACTTCAGCAACACCACATTTTAAGGGAAAACAAGTAAATAAATGGCATTAGGGTTTGCAAGATTGTGTATGAAACTTTGCTTTCACTCACAACTTTTTTTTACAAATTCTGCATTTTATATATATGTGTGTGTATAAGTAATTATATACATAAATGTATATAAAATTGCCCACATAATGTTGTTTGTTCCTGTAGAGAATTCGTATAATTCATATATACTCTAAGACTATTAGTGAATGCTTTCATGTAGTTTCTGAAATCATGGTAACATGAGAAAATGCCATGTACTTGGTGCTCACTTTCCAGTTGAACTAACACATTCCCTTTAAAAACAGAATGTTTATTCAAATACACATTTTAAAAAAATTACTACTTTTAAGAAAAAGTCAAAAGAGTGAGCTTTCAAACTTCCTGAGTTTTTACCTTGCTTCAAATAACACTTCTAAAACAGTTGTAGTTCCTGGAGGTTTTTTTATACCTACTGCTTTTTATATTTTTAGCAGTGGAAAAATTACATATATAAGGTTTATAATCAGTTGCTCCTATGTTACTAATTCTGCAATATTTAAGATTAGATAAATCAGGGAAAAATGTAATTGGTTTTATCATATGTTATTATGAGGCTCTTTTAGACCTCCCCATTCATGGAACATTTTTTTAAATTCTAGTCTTTAAGCTCCCAGTCTCTTGGACAGCCAGTTGCACAGCCAACAATGTCTCAGCCAACAACTTTACAGCTCCAGTCTGGCATATCCCAGGTATGGATTCAGTTGGGTTTATTTTTTATTCTTTTTAAACAGTTTTGTTATGAATATAAGATTAGTGTCCCTTTCAGAAACTGAGTCCTTTTGTGCCTTTCTCTTGAGATGAACGAATTCTTATATTTGAAGCTTTTCCTTTATTTTTTTCCCTGCTATTTATGTGTATAATTTTTTATCTTTACCAAATACCGTTTAGATAAAATATTATTATATTAATATAAAAATATATCAAATATTGATGGGTAACTTTTCTGCGCTTATGCTTGCAACACAAGGCAACTTAGTCTATAGAACACTTCTGTGAAATAAGAAGAGGGGTATCAAGTCCAACCAAAGATCTATGTCCTCTATATAGGATATAAGCATCCAAAGGTTATATTGACTTGTGACTCACAGCAGCTTCCTAGGGAAGAACTAAAATGACAAACTTTTTTTCTCTGTGGGCTCAGACTCCGACAGTTTATGACTGAGGTTATTCCCAAGTTACTTGCTTATGTTCTTAGTCTCTCTAAGGAGGTTTTTTTATAATCTGGCACAATTTTAATTTTTAACCAGAGAGAGCTTTAACATCCACAGTACCATGTAAATTACTAAGGCATTTTATAGTCTTGATGATTTGGACACCAGGCAATTTCTTTTGCTATAGGATTTTTTTTAAAGTTCACTAATTCTGATGCATCGGTTAAATGTGGAATCGATTACTTGTGAGTTCTGTGACATTTTCATGCTAATGAATTTGTCCTCAGATTATGGTTATTAGCAGTTTAAAAAGCAGAGCTTGATATGCTCGCTGCTGTGGAGAAGCGGATTAACTGCTTGTAAACAAAATGTCACTATTTTTGCTCAGCTTTTAATTTATTCATTGCACTCCAGCCTGTGTTTCAGTTTTCAGCTCAATTAGGTGCTATGCAGCATCTGAAGGACCAGCTGGAGCAAAGAACACGCATGATAGAGGCAAATATTCATCGACAGCAGGAAGAGTTGCGCAAGATTCAAGAGCAGCTTCAAATCGTCCATGGCCAAGGGCTCCAGGTGAGTTCCTGTAACTCTTACAGGTTTGATCTGTAGAGAATTTAGTCATTTAAAATGAAATGGGCACAAATCCACAAAGTGATCCCTGTTCCCTGCCTGCTGCCATCTAGACCTAATGTGCCTCAAATCCCTAACATCTGAAGCTACTGCTCACAAGATACCTGCCATTTTGTTTCTGAATGTATCTGGGTATGTCCCAGTTTCTTTTCAGTGCTGAGCAGCTCAAGTTGAGCTTATGCCTAAACCTAAAGGTAAAAGGATGCAGCGCTTGTTACTTCTTGCAAAGCTTTGCAGCCACTAGAACATTAATCCATAATTTGCAAAATAAGCTTTTATTTCCTCTTCTAGCTCGAGGGTGTCAGATTCCTCATACCTTTTGTTTCTTAAGCTGTCCTGACTGTCAGGCTGTGGTCCTCCTACAGACCCTTCTGGTGAAGTGGTCCTACTTTACATCATATACTTGAAGTAGTTACTGAGTCTGAAAGTCAAGAAATCTGGAGGCTGCATTACTTGGGTATAGCAGCTCACTAATTTCAGTATTTTAACCAATATATTTTTTCTAATTTTGCCATTCTCTTTTCATCAGCTATCTTTGGAAGAAAAGAATGACCCTGTTGGGTTTTGCTAGTTAACATAACAGAAGTAAGCAAACAAACCACTCAAAGCTAAAATACACCTTAAGGAAATAATCTAAATATTTTTCAGTGTGAATTAAGAATATAAAAAAAATACTTCCAGGGCATATTGAGTATGTTGCATGAATTCTGTTCAGGAGTAGGAGTTTTGGCATGTGCCGTTTTCTGCATTTTATGTCTAATATAAGCCTGCCAGCAGTAAACTGGCTTTTAGTTGCCCTGAAAGGTGAGATTGACAGATTTCTTCCCATGCACTGTGGAGAGACCTTATTCAGGACTGTGGAAACTAGGGAAAATACCTAAGTACTGCACAGTCTGTCTTATTACACTGTCTTGTATTGTACTGAATCCAGTTCATTACAAAAATTTTTGCGAAGTTCAGTATATTCAATATGATTTCCTGATTGCCCCATACTTGGTGCTATGCCTGGATTTCATAGAATTTTCATAGAATGGGATCTACTGATGCTGAGATTTTCTTTATTTTAATTAGTTGCACTGCTGGAGATCCTACTGATAGAAAAGTGATCTCAAATATATTTGGCCTTTAGACAGTTATAGACTACATTACAAGTTAGTCTCTAAATAGTTTTTCTTTAAGGACAAGTGTTAAAACAATGCTCAAGGCTCTCACAATAACGATTCTGATTCTTATCAGTTACAGTAGTCTCTGAATATTGACTCTATATGAACGTTGAGCCTTTTGATCTTGGTGGTTTCAATGCTGTTTCAGAGCTTCTGATAACTAAGACAAAACTTTAACTTACAGTGATTTAAAATAATTAACTTTAGTTTCCCTAAAACATCTTTTTAAATTATCATATTTTTCTTAAGAGCTATCTTGTGGATTTTTTTTAAGATGTTCTTGCAGCAGTCAACTTCTGGACTCAACTTTGGTTCTGTGCAGCTTGCTTCTGGGAGTTCATCAAATGTTCAGCAGCTTACACCAATAAACATGCAAGGTCAAGTTGTTCAGAGTAATCAGACTCAAAGTGGGATGAACACAGGCCATATAAGTACTCCACACATGATACAGCAACAGCCTTTGCAGAGTACTGCAACACAGGTAAAATTCTTGTTATTGGTTTTGCAGTGTAAAATATAGGCTCAAAACTGCAGCTGAAACACAATAGTTTCCCTGACATCCTTGTCCCAATTTTTTTTTAACAGTGTCCTTTCAGTGGTATTAATTTTATAATGTTCCAGGTTTTACACTTGATATTCATTTATGTCCTTAGGAATACAATTTTGGATCTTTTTTTTTTTTTTATTTTAAGACCTAGGCATGTAAATAATTAATCACAATAGCTTTTCAGAAGGATGAGTATCAAGAAAACTTTTTTTTTTTTTTTAGTGGCTATGAATTTTCTGTTGACAGAACACATAACATGAGATTTGTACTAGATGATCTTGAAATCTTGTGTCCATACAGCAAATAACTAGAAAAACACCAGAGCAGGACAAGCATATACTGGTACTTCTGCAGATGACTTTTCTACTCTTCAGCATTTTCAATCAAATGCTATAGTTGTAGGATATCTGTAATGCAACAGCCTTTTTCTTGTATGAGTTTATTCAGTTTTCATCAATGCCATGTAAGCTTCTGAATTGCCTAGTATCTAGTGGTGAGTTCTAAGCTTTACTTTCTATGAAGTATGATTTTTTTGTTTTTCAAAGCTCACATACTGGAAAACATGTTGAGCAGCTATTCACTTTTCATCTTCTCAGTCACACATGATTTCAAAGTCCCTTGTCACATGTATCTCCATAGAAGCCTGTTCTTCAAGCTGGACACATCTAATAGGTTTGACTGTTCTGTGTATGGAGGCCTTTTATACCAGTGGTCTCTGTGGTCACCCTCCTCTGTACCTTTATCCAAATTCCATACTTTCTTTTTGAGATTTGTGAAGAGGCAGACCAGTGTTATCATCTCAGCAATAGCTAGTTCTCCTGCCTTCCAAGTAAGAAATTGGTTGATGCCATGTGCACATTTTGGCCTGTCTGGCAGAGATCCTAATGAAGTGGAATATAGAAGCTTGAATCAACTGTGTGCAAGTAGCTGAAAAACTCGGGGAAAAAAATACCCTGAAGAGGAGAACGTGGTTAATCTAATGTATTTTCAGATTCCTGAGAGTCAGTTGGTACAAATACCTGTCAACTTCAAATTAAGAATTCATGGGAAAACCTTGGCAGTTCTGAAGTATGGGTAACGACAGCGAGCAGGGCAGCTGTAGTATCTGCCTATTTGCAAATTAGTGTCTCATAAAGGTATTTTTTTCTTTTCAGCATAATCAGCAAAATGTACTTAGTGGACACAATCAACAGTCTTCACTTGTCAGTCAGTCACAGAACACAGTCTCAGCACCTTTGTATAACACCATGGTGATTTCTCAGCCTACAACAGGAAATGTAGTCCAGGTTCCTTCTAGTCTACCACAGAACAATAACCAGAATGCTGCTGCAGTAACCACTTTTACACAGGATAGACAAATCAGGTAAATCTTCAAGATCAATATTCAGATGAATTGCTGTAATGATATGCCTACAGAGCTACGCCATATAAAAAGGGAACTACAGTAGCATTTTAAAAAATCACAGGATTTATTGTTTTAACTGTATGGATGCAATGGTTACAGTTTGGCCAAACCAACATGTTTGCAGGCTTACCAAAACCCATGTTGTTATAGCAAAGTATGAACCTTAGAAACTGGTATTTCTGAAATGCATGCGGTGCTTTGATTTTATTTTTTTTCCTTAGAGGGACTCCAAATGTCTTTTTCTATTAACAGATTTTCTCAAGGTCAGCAGCTGGTAACGAAACTTGTCACAGCCCCAGTAGCGTGTGGAGCAGTGATGGTACCAAGCACTATGTTTATGGGGCAAGTGGTGACAGCTTATCCCACTTTTGCTGCCCAACAGCAGCAGCCACAGACTTTGTCAGTAACACAACAACAGCAGCAGCAGCGAAGTCAGCAAGACCAGCAGCAGCAGCTCACTACAGTTCAGCAACCAGCTCAGTCACAGCTCACCCAGCACCCCCAGCAGTTCCTACAGGTAATGCAGCATTCTGTGTGTGTTTCAAAGTCTTCAAACTTTCAGCATTGCTAGCTTATCCTAAGGGTGCTTTATCTGAAAACAGAGCGTTTAAAATGGCAACCTATGAACAAGCCTGATGCACGAGATTGGTGTACTGTGTAGCTGTTCTCTAAAATCTTACTACTTAAAGAAGAGGTAGACTTTCCTGCCATTTCACTTCATGCTGTGTCCTGTTTTATATCTTCACTTTGAATTGCTGCTCTTGATTGAGCATGGGATGAAGAAATGGAAATCTCCCTTTAAAACAGCTTGCATTGTCTTTGCATTATCATATTATTGCAAGAAGGTATGAGAGATGGTCTCAGACAGAATTGGTTGGTCTGGAAAGCAGCATGCAGCCCAAAGCAAGACATAGCATGTCTAGGCTACAGGAGAGTCTGAGCAGCAAGTAACCTTGTGTGCAGACAGTGAAGAAGAACCCCTTATAGTGAAGCAGAACCAGAGACTGGATAACAAGAAAGAAAGCAAAACCCAAGGTATTTAGAAACAAATAGGAAATGCCTACCAAAAGAAAGGAACCAGAAGCATTGACAGAAAAATCTATTGCCATTTGTTAATTCCAATATTGTTGGCACTTAGCTCACCCAGCAGGTACTATTGGTGAGGGAGATGTAGTGGTATCTAGAACACTACAAAGGAAGTGCTTCCAAGAAGGCAGGGGTTATGGAGAATACTTAGTGATTTGAATTTCAGCCCTTATTTATGTGGAAGATTTACAACGACTTTGGGAGAGTCAAACCAGGGCTCAGATTTGAATGTGTTCTATGACAACCCATACGTACTTTACCAACAGTGCTGGTTAACAGTGGTGGTAGTATCTGTAACTCTGTTGCTAAATTTAAAAGTCTGTACATTCTTTACTTTATTCTGTTGAAAACCAGAAGATTTGTGAAAGATTAAGATCTCTGAAGGTCTGTTCATGTCCTAGAATTTCTAGGCCCAGGTACCATATTTTTCATACAAACTATGAAAGCATTAGAATTTTCAAGGAAGCAAATACTCTTTACCAGTGGAAGAATGGAGTAGGGCTTTTCCTGCCTCTGCTCACTGTGACCTCTTGGAGTCTGAATCTGTGGGTGCAGCAGGCGATGCAGTTACTGCAGAACATGTTCCTTGATCGAGACATCCAAGTGCATTTGTACCCGTCCCTTGTTGCTTTTCTTGAGCTAATGATCATCTTTTGGATCTAAGAAAACTGATACTAGAAGTAAGTACTATTTGCAACAGTAGTTAATCCCCTTCAGAAGGGATGTCTGGGTCTGCAAATGCAGTAGTTTCTTTGGCAGTGGTCCGTGAGGAGTCACGCGCTGTTTTTTATTTGACTGCAATGACAGCCACCTGCACTTGTTCAAATAGATTCCTTAAGCCCTGTTATGCTCTTGTGGTTTGAAATGGGGACAAATTGCCATGTGTTCCTACCCATTGTCATGGAAAATTACAAAGACCAGTTAGAGCTGCTTTATTAATTGGTCAGATGCTCTGATTAGTTTGATTAGTATGTGCTAATCTTTGCATTGTTTGCTCGGCTTAAATGACCAGATCAGTTCATTTTGATTGAACCCTTGTGAAAAGTTAAGCAGCAGCTAGGACTGTTTTCATCAGTGCTGCAGAAAAAAATAATGTTTTCCTGTTTGCATGTTTTAGACATCCAGGTTACTTCATGGAAATCAGTCAGCTCAGCTTATCCTCTCTGCTGCTTTCCCACTACAACAAAGCACTTTTACTCAGTCCCACCACCAGCAGCACCAGTCTCAGCAGCAGCAGCAGCAGCAACTTTCACGACACAGAACTGACAAGATGACTGATCCTTCCAAAGTTCAGCCACAATAGCGTGGGGCTCTGCCTCTCTGAAGCAAACCACCAGGAGGGGGCTGCTTCACAAACAGTTGCACTGAAGCTACAGAGGTAGCAGTATGAAGGCTTTCTGACACCGTAGTGTTGAGACCTTACTTCTGGAATCTCTTAAGAAAAGCCACAAGATGATGATGGGGGACATGGCCAACTTTGATAGTTGCCCCACTTTCTGTATTCTAAAGGATTTGCTGCCATGTGTTAAATTTGTCCAGGTGAAATCTCAAAATGAGACTGAAATGAGAAAGATACTGAAAATATTGGTATTTTTATCAATCCTGTACATTTTTAAAGTATTAAAATGGACATGGAGCAATTGTTTGAGTTAGCAGAAAAAAAAATGCCAGAAATATAGTCCAAAAACCATCTAATTTTTTTCAGATGATCATGGGACAGTAAATATTTTGAAAATGTTGTGTGAAATCCAGTTCTCTGTTGTACAGATGCTGTAATATATTGTGTATATGTCTGCATAAAAGGAGAAAGAGCAAAATATTTTATATGATGCATGAAAATGTAATATGTTATTTGTAGGTTTGAATATGTTTCCCTAAATTCTCACACCATACTCAGACTAATGTTTTCCTCTGTTCTACCCTTTCGTTTACAACATGATGCATCATTTTCACCCTTAATGTGGGCACAAGTCTCTTGTTTGTGCTTTGTCTGTGATGTCAGGGTTTGTTCAGTGAGGTATAGTGTGTTGGTTAGTTGACTTCTTGAGGTTAAATTATTGATGAAGCTGTTTGAACTGGTGATCATGCATCAGGGTTCAGGACATTCAGATTCATGAATATCATCTATCATTTCATAATTAATTCATCGTTTTATTTGAAAAATAGGAATTTGCACTGCTTTCTTGCGGATGGTTCGGAATTTTATTCCCAAAAGCTATCTTTTGATATAGTTCATAGTTGGAAATATTTATGTAAAAGGTTTAAAAAAATGACAGTAATTTTCAAGAATGTTTCAGTTATAGGAGTAATTTGCACAAAAATATATTTACATTTAATAACCTTTTGGGCACTTTTTAACCACTTTCTCTGTGGTGGAATTGTAACTTGTTAAAATATGTTGGAATCTTTTTATTCTCCTTCAGAAATTAGTCAGAACTAATTCAGGGTCATTTTAACAACAACAAAACCCATAGTGCCTTGATTTTAATTCAGGTGATAATGTTGAACATCTTGAATTACAATGTCTTCAATCTGTAACCATTTTCAATTTTGAAGTCTTAGTACATTGTCAACCAAACTTGTATATCTACTTCATAGCTATTTTCTGTATTGTGTTGACTTTAATAATGATCTGAGCTGAGAACATTAGCATTTTTGAGTGGTACTCCCCCTCAAACACTAGCCAGAAAGAGAGGAGTCTCTCAAATCTCAGACCTGGTAGGTAATACTCTGGAAAGATCAACAAATCTAAAAGTATAGGTTACTCATTTTGCAGGAGGAGCAGTAAGCTCATTTTTTTTGTTTTGTTTTGTTTTTAAATCATTTTTGTAGCACTTAAAGTATGTCTTGGGGGGGGTCATGACTGCATTTAACACGACCAGGCTATTGATTTAAGAGATATCACTGAACTAAGACTTCAGAAGGCAACTTTATAAAGAAAATAAAAAGTTCCAACAGATACGATGTGCTATTCTTAGTAAAAGTTCAGTTGGATTTTACGGTACTGGTTTGTGGAAACTAGAACTTCAGAGGAAAACTAATAAATGCTGAGAGTTCTGATAATTAGAAACAACCAGCAAAAGCAGTTAAAATTAGTAGTAGGGAGAGAAAGCTGGACTATTCTTTAATACTAAGGAGATGTTGAATGAATGTAACCAAATGATGATGGACTATTTTGTACTATGAAACAGTTTGATTGTATTTCTGGATGAACCAAACCCGCAGGAAGGTAATATCAGTTTAGCCAAGCATTTGATACAGTTGGTTATGTTTTGGGGGTAGCCTTTGCCTCTGCACCTGTTCCACTTTAGGTCTTTGTTATTCCCCAGATATAAAGCAGGAGTTTGACACCAAAAAGCACAGTAGAGAACAAGGAAAGAGATTGTGAGAAGTAACAGTACCAAAGAGAATCAGATTGCTTTCTACTTCAAGAAGACTCTTGCAACCTGGAGCAAGGAACAGGTGCCAATACCAAACATAGCAAGGAACACTTCCCCTTCTTTAAAGGGATTTCTGGCATTCTCTGGGCTGGAATAACTGTCAGAAACCTGTTTCTGTAAAATTCTATGTAAGGAAATCCTGCCTTGCTTTACTATGCCTACCACACCATTCCACCTATTTCTAAATTAAGCTGCATTGATGAGAGATCTGTGCTGTCAGTACTTTTGCTTAATGGAAAAAAGGTTAGATTAATTGTTTTTTAATCAATTACAATAATACTACAGCTCTAAAAAAGAAACTGGGGAGAGCTTTAATAGTGCTGTTAGACCTATTGAATAGTGGAAAAATAGTTTTTTTAACCTGTTATACTGAGAATTACAGAAATGGGAGATACCAGTCAGTTAACGATGCAGCTTTTCATGGACATCTTCGTTTAAACTTCTCTTCCCATTTCCCCCTTCCCAAATACTCTGGTGTGCTGCTATAGGTCTGTCAGTAAAAAGGCTAAACTTAGGTGAGAGAGAAATCAGATTAAAACAGTAGGATGGCTGCTTAAAGAGAACTTAGAGAAATGTACTCAGATCAGAAAGTGTTTCCTTACCTCAGAGAGAGGTCGTTCAATTACAGAACTGCCAGCTAGTAGAGAAAGTACAGGAGATGGGGGAAATTCAAAGAAACTGGAAAAATACAACACGCATTTGAAAAATTCCTGCCATGAATCAGGCGAACTTTTTACAAAAGTGACTTTGTAGAACTTGGTTCAGATTCTGTGCAAGGATGCAGATGCTTTGTTTCACACCTAGTGACTAAAATTGTATTTTTAAAGGGTCTGCAGCTTCCCCTGTTGCTGAATCAATTGCTGAACTTGATTTTTAGTGGGAAGAGGACCAGGCTGTTGCCTCTTTCAGAATCAGCTTTTGCTTCAGCATGACTTGTTTACTAGGTCGTAGACTTATTTGCAACATCTTAGTAAATAACACGATAATGAAAGCTGTGATGCTGCAGTTTCTGGAGCATAAATGTTACAGAATGACTGTGACAGAAGGGAAGGAGTCTGTTAAGGAGAGGATTGTATTTATGAAGAAAATGGGCTGGAGATACACAGTGGATTAAAAAAGAAGAAAAGATTACATAATTGCATGGAGTTTAGGAGACAGACATTTTTTGCCTGCAATGGGTGATTTGAAGAAACGCTTCAGAGAAAAAGAATATAGATATTTTTATATTATATTTAATATATATTATATTTGTATATAAATATGAAAAGATTCTAATAGGAGCTCTCCATATGCCTTCCATTTCATCTAGAAGGTTTACCTTCTGCACTACAGTTCCAGTGTGTCACCACCTTCTGTGGGCATCTTGCCTACTGCCAAACACCAAAATTAGTAACCCAGTATCCTTATGAGATAGGTTTCATTTCAGCTTTATGTAATAATGAATGAAAAGAAGCTGTATCAGGCAGTTTTTCACAGAGAAAGAAATTCTTTAAGACTCAAACAGCACTTTCTCTCTTTTTTGTTTTTTTTTCTTTTTTTTTTTTTGTGTGTGAGTAATAACAAGCACTTTATTGAAAAGATTATTTGAAAACCAGTTTATTTCTTTAGTCAGTGAAACTGTTAAAAAGTGGGGGCACTGAGGAATAACATGCATATAACTGTCAAGAGAGACATTTCGGGAAAATGTTTCTTTCATATGGTGATCCTTTGAGGCTCTAAGTGCAAGATTAAAAAGACTTCTAAAACTGGCTGGCTTTGTCTTTTATGTGGCCAGGGGAAGGGATTAGTAATGATAGGTTAAGTAGAAAGAGACTTTTTAAGTTGCACAGTTGCCTATGAGAGAGAATCATCTGGAGGCTCATTTGCCTGCTCTAGAATTCAAAGTGTCCCTTAGGCTTATAATTTGTGTGAAAATGTTCTGAAGGTTTAAAGATGTGGCCTTTCAAATGTTGAGGTTGATTAAAGAATCATTTATATTTTCAGAGATTTAACCCAGGTATTGTTATGAGTGTTCTAAATGTCATGGCATCAGGAGATGTCGAGCGTGTCAGATTCATAAGTTTCTGTTTGAAATAATTATTAAAATCAGATGTACAGTCAGAGGGCTGGAAAATGGTTATTTTGATTAAAAGGGAAAAGAGACTAGTTTTAATAATTAACCTTTTATTTTTTTACTCATCCCTGGTGGAAAAATTTGAAGAAAATTAAGTGAATTTGGATTAAAAAAAGACATTGAAACAAATCAGAGTAGATGAGACAACTGTGAGAGAACATTTGAAATTGTCTTGGTCATCCATGAGACTGGATAGTTTTCACCATCATGATTTTTAACACTACATTCCTTGTCTTTTGTCTTTTTTTTTTTTTTTTTTTTTTTTGTTATTAAACAGGTGATTTTAAGCTCTGCCATGCTTCATGCTATGTCATCTGCATGAATTTTGCCAGCATGATGTGCTATATTTGAAGAAATTGTACCTAAATAAAAAGGAAGGGGGGGAGGAACACAAAACAAAACACTGTGTCTGAACAAAATACTGTATGGCCTAATATAGAGACCCCAACTGAGACTGAGAGATGCTGCATTATTAGACAATCAGTGGGTAATTATTTATGAAACACTTTTGGGAATGGTCTTAAAGGTGTTACTGCTTTGAAAGCAGTGAGCAAGTTGTCTTTTTTTAACTAGAAAGGTAAAAATTATTTATTTTCAAATATATCAGACTGAGTTTTGAGTTTTTAAGCAGTGTTGATTTCACAGTGTCTTGGGTTTCAATTTTGTTTTGTATTTTTTTAACTGGCATTAGATTTGTATACGTAAAAGAAAACAAACAGAAAAACCCTAGTGCCGCTCATATTGACGTCAGGAAATGTAGATACAGTTCCCTGGTGTTCATGTGACCATTACTAACTGTCAATTTTTTAACTGAATAAATGTAACTCATTTAAAATTTGCTTTTTGTAGCTTCCAAGGTTCTAAAAGTTTGGTTTTTTTCTGAGTTGCTCAATGTCAGTTTTACCCAGGTTGCACAGTGAAGCACTCTCACCCTTCCCAGGGCTGTAACAAAGGCACTCGCTCCCTCTCTCTCTCTCTCTCTCTCTCTTTCTCTCTCACACTTTCTCTCTCTCCCCTCCCACAGAGCCAACTTGTGAGAAGTTGCTTGATGTCAATTTTCTCTTCTCTCGCCTACCCAGACAAACGACTTGTGAGATTTCAGTAAAAAATGCCTACTGTATTTTTTTTCCTTGTCTCCTCTCTGTATCTCTCTATCGGAAGGCTAGAGACCTTTGGTTTGTCTGTTTACATTACTGCCTTGGAATTTACTCACGCAGCACTTGTTCAAATGTCCACAACTTAAAACTCCTTTTGTGTCTTGGTGTGTACAGTCCCTGTTGTCTCCAAACAATGGTTCAGCACTGCTGTTTGTACCTGCAGAGCAGGGCTTATCACACTCATAGCTTATCACACGTAGCCCTCCCCTGGCTTTCTGGTATGGGCAAAACACCTTAAGTTCTCTCAGTTCCCCTCCCTGGGCTTTTCTGCTGCTGGTGAATTGTCACATAGTTGTATTTTAAAAGTAATAGAGCTGATCTGGAATGTTGGAATTCTGAGAGCACAACTCGTTTAGAGCACGTAGTTAGGCCTCAAAGGGCTGTGTGGCAACATGCAACCTGTCAGGGTGGGCTAAGCCTTTCTCCCTGATCCTTTTGCCCTGATCAAAGTGTGAACATAATAATAGTAATCTAATAATTTGAAATCAGGTAAATGCTCAAGGAAACGTCGGGTGGGGGCAGGAAGGAAATCCTGAAATTGAAGCTGAATGCCTGGAGAAAATATCTCTAAAGATGCTTAGCCATTTTCACAGCCTGTAGGTCTTGCCTTCCTGTGACACGAGGCTAGGTGCCCACGTGAAGATAACTGATGTTTTGCCTAGGGGAATTAGGTAATACTTGGGTAAATTGTATACTACTAGGTACCATACTCCCTGTGCCTCAGGAAGCAAAACAAAATTACCCATAGAATTGCAACAGTTGTAGTTAAAACTCTTAATGCCCATCAGCATGTAGCAAACAAGATTATGAGTTTTCTTAAAACTGAACTTTGGAAATACCATTACATTTTCCCCACAAACTTGGCACAGAATAATTCTGGTTGGAAAAGGCCTTTAAGGTCATCAAGACTAACCATTAACCTAAGTATAGAGACAAGTGCTAAATCAAGTCCCTAAGCACCACATCTACATGTCTTTTAAACATGTCCAGGGCTGGTGATTCAACCACCACCCTGGGCAGCCTATTCTAATATTTAATAACCCTTTCAGTGAATAAATTTACAAATTGTTTGCACAAATAAGGACTGAATAAAATACTATACCAAACTGAGAAAAGAGCTGTGATTGTAACTGCTGCAACACGTGAACCAGCACTGTGCAACGGCATTTTGCTGCCATTCAGACTTAAAAAAAAAAAAAACAACAAAACAAACAAACAAACAAAAAAAACACAACAAGTGAGAATATAGCTGTTAAGTACTTGTAAAGATTAGCAATCCAAAGGTTAGTTGCACTTCTGAGTCTCTGGCATTAGTGACATAAGTTCCAAAAGATTTCAGTTGTTCAAGGTAACGTAACAAGAACAAAATTTACCACAGTCATGGAATCATGGAATCAGCTGGGTTGGAAGGGACCTCAGAGATCATCAAGTCCAGCCCTTGATCCACTACTGAGCAAAAGGGGAGAAAAAGACAAGAAAGGAAGATAATGCAAAATTACCCATCTGAGAAAATCTGCAGCTGAAGACTGGCAGAACCAGTCACAGACATGGTGAAAGCTCAGTGGTGCAGAATGAGTTCAGAGTCGTTTGGGTTGGAAGGGACCTTAAAGATCATCTAGTTCCAAACCCCCTGCCATGGACAAGAACACAAAAGCCCCATCCAGCCTGGCCTTGAACACTTCCAGGGAGGGTGCATCCACAACCACACTAAAGAACTTCTTTCTTAAATTGATTGTAAAATTACCTACCTACATCTTTAAACAGTTCCTTCCTGTCATGTATGTGTACTTGTAAAATGTCCCTTCCCAGTTTTCCTGTAGGCCCCTTTCAGGTATGAGAAGGCCACTATAAGGTCTCCCCAGAGCCTTCTTTTCTCCATACTGAACAACCCCATCGTTCTCAACCTCAACTTCCTCTTTGTAGGATAGGTGCTCCAGTCTTCTAATTATATTTGTATCCCACCTCTGGGCTCACTTGAACAGCTCTATGTCCTTCATATGATGGGGTCTCCAGTACTGGACACAATACTCCAGTTGAGGTCTCATGAGAGCAGAATAGAGGGGCAGAATCACTTCCCTTGTCCTGCTAGCCACCCAGATTTTGATGCAGCCCAGGATAAGGTTGGCTTTCCAGGCTGCAAGTGCACACTGACAGCTCCTGTTGAGCTACTTATCAGCCAGCACTCCTGAGTTGTCCTCAGGGCTGCTCTCAATCTATTGTCTGCCCAGCCAGCATTTTTTTTTGGGATTGCCTTGACCCATGTTCCTCTTATCAAATAGTGAGCTGGTTAACTTCCTGGAAAAGAGAAATGAGAGCCTACACCTGATCCAGGCAGAGATGAAAAACAATTTATAAGGGTTCAAGGGAAGACCTGAGTGTTTTTTAACATAAAAAAAACAAGGGATCATGAGGGTCAAACCTGTCTTGTCACTTCCCTGAAGTTCTCTGAATCCAGTTCTCTGAATGCTTACTTCAGTTCTCTGAATTGCTCACTTCCCCCTCTCTCTTTACCAATTTGCAGTTTTGAGACTGGAAGAAACACCCTTGTCCTAGTGTTCTCCTTTGTAGGTACACAGTCTCTATCACCATCACACTGCTTTGGTGCCTGTATTTTCACTTGAGAAGTAAATTTAAATCACACAGAAGAAATACACATCTGTAGTACATGCCGATACAGACAAATACGGCCTTGTGGAAAATGTTAAGGGTTAAATTTAACCTGTACCAACACTAGCAAATGCCTGTAGCTTGCCAAGGGTGCTGACTCCTGGGGCTATATGAGGTCATGAATGGAAAAATGCCACGTCAGTAGGGCAAGTGCCATTATAATGTTATTCCCACGTCTCTAGAAATTAAGGACAACTCAACTTAGATTAGGATTAAACTTCATAAATCCCTTCACATGAGATCTGAGCTTTTTTATTAGTTTTTAATATAGAAGACCTGGGACTAATGAAGGTAGGCTTAGTCACCAAACCCTTTCTAGAGATGGGCTGTAAAACCACTCATGTGAATGGAGTGTCAGCATTCCAGGGGCTGCACAGCCTGCCCGGAGCTGGCGGTGCAGCCGAGGTGAAGGGAAGCCTGTAGGGCAGGAAGCAGGCTCTCTCTCTCACCACTCTGCACCTTGTGAAGAGTGCACTTTCAAGTTTCCAGGCTTGTATCCAACTTTTACATCTCCAAACACCAGCCCAGCACACACATACCTGGTAGCATTGCCCTGAGAGGTGCAGGCTGCTTGTGAACTGGACCTGTACTGCCATTCACAGAGTTCCCTTTGAAGTCTTTGCAGGACAGAAAATTGCAACTCTACTTTTATTGTCACTTGTTGCACATAGGATGGAATGAGAGAGGCCTTACCTACAGGCTAGGAAAAGGCACCTTTCAAAGTAGCAAGCCCAAGCTCTTTCATTTTAAACATCTCCATTGATGTGAGATTTTTTTCACCCCAATAGATAGAACTGACCATCACTGTCTCCACTCTGCTGCCTGGAAATCTTTAGTTTTAAGTAGTACTCACTTTCAAACCCCTGGACATGCAGTCAGAGACACACATTCCTGCTTTAGCAGTTCCTCTGGCAGCTACAGCAATTGGCTGTAGCTGATGGTACAGCTCATCTCGGCAGGGACAGCTGCAGGACAGGGGGGAGCCCGGGGTTGGGCAGCTGCCTCTTTCCCCTGTTGCAGCCCCAAGGATGCACAGCCCCTTCCCTTCAACACTTCACTGCTCACACGCTGCAAAAGAACAAGAAATTTCACAGGACTGTGGCAATTAAAACTTTATGTAGTTACCTTACATGTTTCTTTCATATTCTAAAGTGCAAAACAAGCCCCAAACCTACCTCCATACAAAAGGGAGAGAGCAGTATTATTTAAACTTTTTCTATATGCTTTTCCCTAAAAGCCAGGCATTGGCTGGCTAATAGAGCACCCAGCTCTTTCCCCAAAAGTGTCACCAGCTAGTAAGTGGCTACTCATGACAATGCTACCAGCACAGCATCAAGCCTGCCCTTCCATCCTTCAATTTGAGCTTTATTTTCAGTCCTGCAAATGCTCTGCTGGGCTACCCCAGCAGCTCAACCACTGCCACTTTGGGGATGAAAAAGACCTGCAGTTGTGTTTCTTCTGCATGAGCAACTAAGCCAGACTCATTCCTGCTGCTTTTAACAATCCCACATGTTTTTCTTTGCTGCTTTGTATTCTTGTTTACAAAGAATACAGAATATTCCTTGTAAAGAAAAAAGTAAAACAACCCAGACAATTCCACAGCCAATTATTGACCACTTTAATACAACTGAAAGGACACTGACGTGTATGTTGTCTTAGTAACTTCAGGTGATTTCTTATGCCACTTTTCCCCTCCACCCTCCTCAAGTGCTTGGCTCCAATGTCAGTGCTTGGACAATGGTCTATAAACATTGCACCTTCCTCCAAGCCCTGATCTGATCATGCAGATTCTGCTCAGCCCTGGTGCCTTAACCCACAGGATGAATGTCCCTGTGCATTGGTATATACCTTGCGAGGGCAGTGCCTCAGAAGAGTAGGAGCCAGTGCTACAAGGTGCTGCTGAAAGGACAAAACAACCCTTACCCATATGCCCGTCTCTGCTGTTAGAAATGTGTTTCAGCTCTCTGTGGATCTTGAAGGCAGAAGGCAGATAAGAGGCAGCACGTGAGCTCACTGGTATGCCCCATGGCTACAGCTTCATCTCTTCATAGGAAGTAGTAGAGACAGAGGGTGGGGAATGGAAGGGCAGGGAATGACTGCCTGCTCTTGTGCATCCACATCACCAGCATCTAAACACGAGCTTTCAGCTCCTCACTCTGTATTTGGTGGGCATCAAAAGTCACTACAGCACTGTCCCCACTTTCTCACGTGCTGCCTTCTCCATCTCCTGCACTGAGTGTTTCAGCCCTGGTGCCCCAGCTTATACTCTGCCAGAATGTTCTTAGCCTCTGGTAATCAGGCTTACCTTTATCTTACCAATACCATACCTACCTTTCCAATGAAGATCCCCTGCTTTAAGGTAAGCAGGTGCAAACAAAAGTATGCAAGAAAGTCTGGACATTTTTGATGCAAACTTACCCCAAAGAGTAAAGCATTTTTATCTATTTGTATACACACACACACACACACACACTCCTCTGTATCTCAAGCATCCAGGCATTTTGAGACAGAACAGTTTCACACACCTCCTGATGGCAATATGCTAGAAATACAAGGAAGAAGCATGATGAAAGCTGCTAGAGCCCCTGAACCAGCCAATGGGCAAGAGAGAGAGCTGGGGGGGCAAGTGCTTTGGGGGCTGTGGGAGGACACCATGTGTGCTGCAGACACAGCACTGCTAAAAATGCATCATCTGCAGCAGGCTTTGCTTTCATCCCAGCGAGTTCCTCACATTATGAAACATCCCAACAGGCACTTGGCATTAAATCTCTGTAACTAGTAGTAACGACTAAAGCACTTTTCAAGGCTCTTACTAAAATTTCATGAGCTATCAGCTTTTATAATACATTCCCAAGTGTAAGTCTACATTTGTGATTTAAAAAAACTACAAAAACCCCACCAAACACAAAAACCCCCACTGCCTAGAGAACAAATAGGGAGCAGCCAAATACAGTGCTGTGACTGCAAGCAGTGCTCAGCATCATGTGTTAAATCTGTAATAGTAAAATATAAATGTGGAAGCTGCAGAGGTTTGTTTTGCAGCCTCACACTTACCTGCACAAACACATTTGATACCTTCATTTTTCTGTTGAACTTAATTGCTGCTTGAAGCAGCACACACGGAACTTGAAAAGCTTCTACATTAGAATATGGCCAGATGGTATAGGTTTTTTGTTTTGTTTTTGTTTGCGTGGGGTTTTTTTTGTTTTGTTTGTTTGGGGGTTTTTTTGTTTGGTTTTGTTTTTTTTATTTTGAGCAGGAATTCTCAGAAGGATGGACCACAGCACCACAGGTGCTTTACCCAGGACACAGCTGTATGAACCTAATGTATGTACCCCAACAGGACCACTTTTTATGAATAAACAAGCAGTTGTTCAGTAAATTGTTGAAAGTTCAGGCATTTCCCTGTTTTGGGTGCTGTTCCTGCCTTGGGTGCCTTGTTTGGACATGACCTCTGCTACAATCTCCCTTCCAAAGAGCTGAAACACACAGACAGTTTCCAGGCTGCAGGGAAGAAGAGGCTGTAGGTTTTGGCTACAATGTTTGGTTCAAAATTTAAAAATGAACAAAAAAACAAAACCAAAAACAAAATGAAAAAAACCACAGCAGCAAACCAAGACAGTGCCTCACCTGGTAATTAGTGGCAGTACTGCCAGCAGCATCCTTCCTTCAGGCCAGGACACGAATACTTAGACCAAGAGACTGAAATAAGTTTCATATCACTGAATATGGCAGAACTGACACAACCTTAAGAGTCTGAGAAATGTGGCAATAAGGGTTTTTCTGGGCAGGGAGACCCAAGAGAAAGACTGGGGGCTGCTCTGTTTGCAAGCTACAAATGGAATGGTCAAACTGATAGTGCTCCATATCAGTTTAGCTTCAAAAGGCAGATTTACAATAACAGAAAATGCATCTTTTATCTTTTTACGAGACTGCTACTGAGTAGATCTTAATGGCTTATTTAAGCCATTAGCTCAGAAATTTAATCATCACGGAAGAGCAGAGCAAAGTTTGTATTTCTGCAAACCACTCATCTTCAGTGGTCAGCATTTTCAAAGTTTTTATAACTGGCATTTGTAACAGCATCCAAAATACACTCCGTAGACCTTCCACACCTTGAGAACATGATCACTAGGTAAACCTTTGTGGCAAGAATTACAGGAGCCATCAAATACAGTACTGAAAAAAAAAATTCAAATGGAGACACTATGTTTTATTAATACTCCTCCGGATTACATTTCTATTCCTAAAAAGAAAAATAGGAACACATCTAAATCTAAGAATTCCATTATTGTTCAATCCTGGGAATGGAACATTGTTAAGTTGGACCATTTTATTACTTTCCTTATACTTTATTTTAAAACTTAAAAAAGTCAAATATACTAGCTCCAGACATATTGCATATTGAACATGGTAGGCTGTTAATCACCACACATAAATTTCCTGATAAAAATCCCTGATTAAGAAGTCTTCCCTCTAAGTTTATAAAATTCTCTGTCAGTGGCTCAGCCACTCAATGGTATAGGAACTGCTCCCAGGTTTCTTGTTGCTTAGGTTATCCAGCCTTGGGCACACCCTGGAACTGAAGTCCTTGGAGGCTGAAGCCAGCAGTCTGCTACTTAAAACCTTCTGAGCAACAGGGAACAACACATGGGCTGCTTTGTGAGACCTGAAGAACCAGCTCTTGAAGAAACAGGAAATGTGGCCATGTGTAAGAGAAGAGAAAAAGCCTCAATATTTAGGTGAGTAGATCCTCAAAACTCAGCTGAGCCAGGTCCAGCAGGCAAGAAAACCACACAACTCCCACCAAGGGAGCAGGCAGCACAGAATAAACAAACCAGACAACAAGCAGATCTCCACTGCAGAAGCTGTCCATGGATGTGTCAGTCCCATGAATCATTTGCTATAAAAAGTTCAGTGTCTCATCTTCAGTGCTTGTTTAGCTGTAATTCTGTACATTATATACAAAAATGCACAAGGATAGCTGCTTGATGCTTTCATTCCTTGTTCTTCTGCAGTGATGAAAAATTTTAAAAACCAGAGTCTGGACTTATAAATAGTGCAGAAAATGCAAATGCTAAGAAGACAATGCCTCCTATGATTGTCACTGAAAAGAAAAAACAAACCAAAAAGCAATTAGGTACTGAAAGTTAAGTATCTTCCATGACACATTACAGATGTATTTTAAAATATGTCTGGTTCCCAAATTAGCTTACCTTAAAATTTGTGCTGCAAACACTGGACATGTTTGCTAGCTCAGAGTCATGATGCCCATATGATATCCCACTGTCTAACTGCAGCTACACGAATACATGCTGGTCCTTGGAAGCAACCTTTGTTTTATTTATTACTTTAGCTAGTATAAAACTGAGGCTGACACCTGCTGCTGAATATTTGGATGCATGAGGGGAAAATAAGTTACAATACTCTTGTGCCAGAGCAAGCCATCAGTTAAGAGTGACATAATAATTAGCATTTTTGCACAGTTTAGGTAACTGCATTGAAAGAGACTATCAAAAACACTAACAGCTTGCAATGGCCACAATCTGCCAGAGGCTGGGACAGTACTCTGGAAAAGCACCACTGTATTTGGACCATTCTCTTCCAGCCAATGCACTAGATGGATTTTCCTCTAACCAAGTAAGGCTGTTCCTGTGGCCAAAGATTCATGTTGAGTTTATGAGGAGCATATTAAATCACTAGATTAGCATTTTGTCACCAATTTCCAAAGCAAACAAACATGACAGAATGCACATTTCACTTCTTCATTTAAAGTTGCTTTTTTACAAGTTCTGCAACTGCAGCACAAGTATTCTGAATGAACATTTTTAGAAAGCAGCTGCACACAATCCTTCCTGGCAGCAAGAAATCTTACTACATCACAAGATTAATGGCTGAAGCAAGCTGCAATCTAACCTAAGGAAAACACAAACAACCATTACTGGTCCTTCCTGTTACAGATACCATTTAAGCCACACACAAAACAGCTTTTATAGGGCTGGTGTAACTTCTTAATATGCTATTCTCTTGTTAACCTGAATTCTTTACTCAGAATTGCAACAATTTTTATTATCCACTGTCAAACAATACATATCAATAATTAAAACCACTGTATTTCCTTCCCCTGGTTCCCTGCAAGTTAGCTAATAGTGAAAAAAAAAATGCTTCACCTGTGTCCAGTTTTAAACCTGGAACTACAATATCCATTCTGATTCCTTAGATCAGTCAGTAAAGTTCCATTCAGGCCAGACCACTTAGGAGCACCTCACACAAGCTGGTGGCACACGCTTAGAGTCCACGTGGCAGGAGAGACATGCAGCCCGGGGAACAGCCCGGGGAACAGCCCGGGGAACAGCCCGGGGAACAGCCCGGGGAACAGCCCGGGGAACAGCCCGGGGAACAGCCCGGGGAACCCCCTGTGAGGAGAGCTGCCTATGGGCGGGGTGAGCAGGATGGGGAGGTGGGATGGAAGAAAAGACTCAAAAAAAAGGTTTTTTTGAGAAACACTGTTTCCAAGTATGTCTTCATTTATACCACCAGCATTATCAGCATTAAGGCATTTTTTTGGTTGGAGTGAGTCTTCACTTACCAGTCCTAACAGAAATTTTTT
Source organism: Phaethornis superciliosus (assembly GCA_023637945.1). Classification (NCBI taxonomy): domain Eukaryota; kingdom Metazoa; phylum Chordata; class Aves; order Apodiformes; family Trochilidae; genus Phaethornis; species Phaethornis superciliosus. The sequence continues at coordinate 17,914,200 of JAJQWJ010000005.1, read as the reverse complement.
GTGCTATCATTCTTCCCCCAATAACTGCTAAACCAGTGCATAGACAATGTCCCACTGTCCCTCCGACTGCCACACCATAGGGGTCCTAAGGAAAAAAAACCAGAAGGGAAACATCAGCACATTTGAAAACCCTCTAGACCCATGACAGCCTCTTGCCATGAAAGACAAGTGCCTTGATTCTCTGGTTGCACACTGTCAAGCATGGAGGATACTCTCTGGTGTTTGCTCTGCCTTGAAGTCCAGTAACACTCTATGTCAGCTACTGAGACAGACTTAAATCTGCATCTGACTAATACAGGAGCATATGGCATGTTTCAACCAAGAAGGATCTTCAAGTCATTAAATACAGTCACAGAAATTGCTCTGCTGTACTTAAACTACTAAGCAACTTTCAGAGGAAGGGTGGCAGCTGTTGAAAAACACAATATGCATCAGCTGAAAGAGCACCAACCTAATTAGAAAAAGCAAAATAAATCCATGAACTGGAAATGAAAGATAAAACATTCTGACTTCTGTCCAGTTTCAGATTGTGCTATACCCTCTGCTCTCCACAATCATCTCATCAGTCCACAGGATCAGGACACAAAGTTCCTGGAAACCTGTTTTACAGCCCCCACTCACAGGGGGTGGATGTCAGCCCTCAAGCCATTCCCTAGAGGTGTCCCCAGAAGGTGACCAGCCATGAGAGTTTGCTCCTGCATAGCATCTCCAGAAGTGCTCAGGTGCAGCAGCTGAGGCAAAGCCAGTCCAGCTGGGCACTACAGTTTCTTTTTCTGTTTCCTTAAGCAGATGAGCCATTTTTATACACAGTAAACCACAAGGTGTAAAATCAAGTTCCTAATGACTTTTTAGGGATAGGTTAATTAACACAGCACATTCCCCAGGTATACACATCAAGACAGCCAAATTACCAACCTTTTTTCCTCCAAACTGGTATAAAAAACCTCAGTTGCAGGGGGAAAACCCCCTCTTGTTTTTAAGTTTTAGAAGGCAGGCATTTTTTATTATGGTGCCAGATGCACTGGAGATAGCTGCAACCTAAGAGTGCATTTCTATCTGTCCTGCATAGCTAGCTGTACAAGCACAAAAGTTAATACACAGGTTAGATATGTATATTCATTAGTTTCCCAGAAGATAATTAACAAATTAATTCCAATTCATGGAACTCATTAACATTTGCAAATGTCCTTAGCACACTGGTACTTGAGCCTCTAGGTGGTCAGGGGTGTTCAGTAGTGTCCATCACTGTGTCCCCCAGCTGAACTCAGTCTTTATGCATGCTCAGTCCAACCTTTGTCTTATCCTTACCACCCTCATCCACAGGACACCAGCCTGTTCAGGTGTAACTTCCTTTACCAGTCCCACTCCAAGGGATGGTGCCCCAAGTCTGCCTCCTTGCTTATCCATTACACATCTTTACATGCTTTATAAACTACAAAAGGATTTTGAAAGTGAATCTTATTCTTCCATTCTATACCCAATTATACAAAAAGTCCAAAGTCATGGATATCAAAGGGAGCTCTGTATATTTGTTGTGACAGGATGGACTCATTTCATGAACAGTCGCACAGTATTATTTTCACTGAAGAATGTATGGTCACATTTGACTTGCCACACTGCTCAAATCCCCATATACAGATAACTTCCTCACAAGCATTTCAGTAATGCTCCTGCTATGTATCTTAGTACTCCAGAGACAAGGATTTGTCTGAATGTATTATGGAACAACTGAGTATAAAAAAATCCCAGATGTAAAAGAAAAGAAGAGCCAACCATAACCCACTGATTTGGGAAGCCAAGATCAGGAAACATTAAATTCAATTTTTGTAGTATTTGTTTTGTAGAGCTTATACTGAAGCTTCATATGCTAAAGGTAAACCATCCTACAGTCTTTAGTTGCAATGCTCAGCACTTCACAAGCCATAGAGTCTGATGGACACTCCCCAATGGGACACTCAAAGTGCAAAGCAGAAGTTGACCTGTGAAAAGATTTGCACCCTGCCTAGCAGCATATAAAAACTTGGAAAGAGGAAGTGGTGATTCCTGGTTTTCCACAATGCCACTTAACTGCCTGAACAACATCATGCTGCCTCATTAGCTCTAAGCACCTTCCCTACACTGGAATAGAGGGAAGAGGTTCCTACAGATTATAGCCTCCTTCATTATGCAGCTCTGATTTATCCCTAGGGAAGGTCTGAAAATGCACAGAAAGAACTGCAAGTCCTAAGGAAAGGCGTAAATTATCAATGAATGAAAGAGCAGAGGCAAACTACTTATGTTTATTAAAATGTTGACTATAAGCCTTAATTTTCATTGAAATATATATAGTTAAATACATTTCAACCATCTTACTGAATATGTTTCTTTTACAGTTTTACTGCACAGAGGTTCAGAGTTTAATTTAGTTCTTTACACTGGACACATTCACTTTTTAAAAGAGGTGTCTTTTTTAACTGCTTTATGGGATGAAGATCTCTTTTTAAAGCTATTATGTTAAAACTGTATGACCACACAGATCAAAAACATCTTTTCTGTAACATCTCCTAACACTGCAACAAAACCCAATTGTATCCCACTCTTGTTCCAGAAATGCCTGTGCACTTCCAATCATGTAACAATAGTTTTAATACCACAGACAGTTTCAGTGCCTTTATTTTCAGGTTTGGGCACAGTTGTAACACCAAGGCCCAGAAGGCAGCAGCTGTGGATCCAATACCTCCTGCAAGAGTATTTTGTCTCTCACACCTTTCTACAAGCAATTCAAAAAAGGCAAAGAACAGTGGGCACTCTGCAGCACTCACCTCTCTGGCAGCCAAAACTATGGTTGTTAATTGGGAACGATCACCCCATTCAGCTAGAAATGTTAAAGTAAAAGCTTGAACAAAGATTGGAGAAATAAAATGTAGCCACTTCTTCTGAGGTATAGTGGTGCCTGGCCCAGATTCCACATCTCCTGGCCCATTTAACAGTTTAGTTCTCTGAAGCTGTGGAGGACAAATAAAAACAAATAGGCAAATCAAACAAACAAAAAACCCAAACAAACAGCCATAAGATTAGAAATGTCATCTAAACAAACAAAATTAAATACTTAAAGCTGTAAAGCTAGCCATTTAATACCTGGGATGCTAGCAGACACCGACTGCTCCATTATCATTGTATTATTTGTATTAGACACCATTTTAAACCAGCTACATACATGCACATACTTATGTGTGTGTATATTTACACTAATACATATACTTGTAATCATCTCTAGCCTCCAATTACTGTCCATCTAGTTCTGATTGCACTTGCCAGCAGTTTCAGTAGGGATGACACCTGGTTTCTAACCACTGTTTTTAAAGCAGGGATCCCCTTCTTCCCAACTGGTGGCTCTCAAATTAAGATTTGATAAAACAAATGGAAAAAAAAAATCTTAAAATCTATAATATTAATATTCCACACTATTCTTTAGAAGGGAACCAGCATATTTAGGAATTTTGTTATAAAAGAGACCTTTGTTGTAACATTACAAACTTCAGCATTATTCTGCCTGATTATAAAAAGAAAAGTAGAGGCAAGAGTAAACTGCTGATGTATGCCACAGAACTCAGAAACAGACCCCGGGGCTACTTCTGTCCCATTTACCACATATTTTCTTTGTCAGATTACCAGTCACAGACAATATGGCTTAACTCCCCCAAAACGACAGGGCTATTCTGCAGCTTTATGGCTGGAACTATTTCATCAGCCATAATTCACAGAAGTTTATGACTTACTTCCTCATCTTTTTTTTTAATTTCTGCTTGAACTTCCTCCAGCTCTTCCTGACCTTCATCTGGACTCATTTTCAAGCCTTCTCGAAGCATTCGGATACCAAAAATTGCAAACAGTGCCGTTGACACATAGTAGGTGTAAATGCGAGGAATAACTGTGGTGGCATAACCAAACAAAACTGAAAAGAAAAAAAAAGAATTTAAAAAAATAAGTACGAAGATTGTAATTGTTTTTCCCACAGCTAAGAAATGCTTGTTAGCAAAGTCAGATATCCACTGTTAAATAAATATTGTCCTGTTATTTTTATATTTTTTTTTTCAAGATAACAACACTCCAAAAGCTCCAACCATTACTGCTTATGCCAGAGACTGAAATCTACTAACACAGAGAGAAGGCACACCAGCCAAACTTGATGTGTTGCTATTCCCAGGAGCCAGTCCAAGCAACGTTATCTTTTCTATCAAGGACTACACAAGGCCTGCCTTTCTTCAAGCATGCCATGAAATTATAATTTGTAATCATGTCAGATTAGTCATACTGCATAGCAGTCAATTCAATTTTTATATACGACTACATGTTGGATACCATCTCTTTCCAATTATTTCCTCCATCGGTTAAAGTTAGAATAAGATTTTCTGCAAGTTAAATCTACTAGACATACCCACAAATCATCCAGTTGTGTGAATCCATGCCTGTCTTCTTTTGCCAAGTGCAAATACCTGCATGTTACTATATTCCTTTCTGTCCCACACTCTCCACAAACACACAATCTGACCAACTTTGATCTTCCTTTAATATGAAAGCATTGATCCTACTTGAAGACCAAAAAGCTGCCTTCATGAGGCATCTACTTTTACAGGTATTGAAGGTGATCAAACTAAGCCAAAGTCGGTTATCAAATAAAAAGAAATATTTATCTAGGAGCACTACTTATTTCTCCACAAAGGCTAGTTAGCATTTTTTGGGGGAAAAAAAGGCCTGTATAAATGAGAGGATATTAAAAACTTCACACCTAGTATTCAGGTCAGCACTGCACATGCTAAAAAGAAGCATACTACCATGTCTGTTTTCTTGCACACATTTTCTTAGCTGAGAAATGCAATCATAATCTGGAAATTAATCTACACTGCCACTACCAAAAATAAGAACTATGAGACCAAAATTAATCCGGCTCTACTATTAGTAAATATGTCACACACATGGATGAATAAAAGTATTAGTTGCACAACTAAGTAACAGAGAAATTCATCTACATTTTTTAAAGACTGAAAAAATTAAAGCAACACAAGAAACTACCCAAAAAAGTATTAATTTTTTTTAGCATTACTTGCATATACAAGCATAGAAATTATGAAATAATCAGAACAGTAATGTAGCTTATTTTGTCAAGCACAGCCTGAAAAAGCACCCCAAGTAGTTATTAATTGGAGCTAGTGAGTTTAAATTAGAATCCTTTCATGAGATGAAGGACAGTGGAGAGACAGGGGAGTCGGGGGGGGGGGGGGGGAAAGTCCTTTCTGAAAAGGAAAAATTAGTTTAGAACCTCTAATCTGGGAGCTAAAGCTGAAAAGCTTTTATGAGAGCATCAGGAAAATTTGAAGAAAAACTTAATACAGAAAAAGGAAGACATAATTGGCAGGAGAAAAGAGATTGCAAGATTTAGAGAATAGTGCATTACTTGTGGTACTAAATAACATAAAAGGAAGCAAGCAGCATCAAGGGCTATTATATTAGGTGAGCAACAGAAGAAACTCATTTAATGCTACCATTACACACGGTTCAAGTAAAACTGCTCCAGGAGTGCAACAATAATTGCAGCAATATAATAATAGCAATAACTACACATCCAAAAACCATTCATAGAAACACTCGCCAAGAAGCCTGAAGCCAGTTAGCTAGTTGCCTCCAGTCTCTCTAAACCAATTAACATTATTTCAATTATTTCTGAAATGGGCAGAGTAAGAAGTGAGCTGAAACACCTACAACAAAATTTATGCCGATACACCTGAAGGCAGCTCCATTTTAAGATCATGGCTACGTAAGCACCTACAGCTACAAGTTCTTCAAGAGCCACCTGACACCTCACTCCCCCTTCCTCCAGCTCTTGTCTCTCACTACCACACAGCCCAAAGGATCACAGCACAATGTCACCTTACACTTTCACAGCTCCCAGCACGAATACAAACTGCTACGCGTACTGGGATTCAAGTCAAGTAAGGGGTAATTCGTCACTACATACAGAATAATTGCCCTCAGAAGGAAAGAAATGTCACTCTCACATTCCTTTAGGATTGATGACTTAACAGGAGCTAAAAATAAAAAGGAAATGAGTGGCCCAAAAATCAAAGGAAGTTCTTAAGACTCCAAATTCCATTCCCCTTCCCTAAACTTGTCATGAGGTCTAGAGAGAAGCAGCACCTCGTTACTGGGCCTAAATTTCCATCTGACTCAAATCCTTCACACTCTCCTCAAAACAAAACTGCATATACTTACTACCTTCATATTCACTGCAATCAAGATTTATTGATAAATACATACCCAGCACATTTTAAGAGATTCAACAAAAAGAAGAGTGCTAACCTGATAAACATGTCATCAGTCCCAAGGCAAGCATAGCACCAGCCAGTACAGTCAAACGGTTGTATCGCATTGCCATGATGGCAGCAATGAAGAAGGTCTTATCCCCCAGTTCTGACACGATGATGACTGATATAGCAGCCACAAATGCATGAATAAAGCCCAAGTTAGTCTTGTCAGCTGACTCTTCATTGACAAAGTGAACTGGAGCAACCTGTGAGGACCCCTTCTGTGGGGAAAGGAGGGGGAACAGTGAAAAAACACTAGTTAATTAGGCTTGAATAGTTAGCTCACAGAAGTACTGAGCCTTGTATTTCTTCTGTTATTTCATACTGTATAGTGTGGCATTTTAAGTACACATCTCTCATGTAGCATTAATTATCATTAACTACTTACTGGCTGCCACCTATCCCAAACTGCTAGTTAGGCATTGTCAGATCGGATCGTGCACCGATTATTAAAGCAGTACTCCATACTATTACCACAACATAAGAACAACTATTGCAACAAAACATGGCAAAAACTGCTTTAATTCAGCTCTAATATTGCTGTCTTTACAATCCCTTGCTATGTGCTTTATGACCTTAACCAAACAAGCAATTTTTTGATATTAAGGATTAATATTAAGAATTAAACATGTAAAACTAAAACTGGGTGACTAGGACAGCTTAGCAGAAATACAAAGTCCTTTCAGAAATTGTCAGGATCATTTTTCCCTTGCAGAATATTTGCATCTCAGCTACATTAAATTTTAGCACAAGTTTTTATCAGCTTTTTTGTATATGCTCTGTTGAAAGCTTTCCAGCATTCAAACCAGATCAGCACACAAGTCTCCCTTCCTGAAGTGTTTACTTTTACAGACGTTAGCTATGTACAGCTGAAAGTAAGGCCCAGCTCAAGGAAGTCGATGTTCACATGTCTGAACAGAGATGGCTGTGAAAGCTTGTTTCAGCACATCCACCAGCAGAGACAGATTTCAGTGTTCTAACATAATGACTTCCCAGAATCCCACTTTTAGCAATACTGGTTTTGGCTTTGATATTTAAAAGTTTCCATGCTCTGTGTGATACATGATGGCTTCCCAGAGTTCCTTTACCAGTGCCATAAATTTTTGAGTTTGATATTTAAAACCTGGCATGCTCTGTATGGTACATGAAGATGTATGTTAATAATGTTTTCATTCCTCTCTGTTCTCACCCGCCTTTAGAAGACCAAGAATATCACTCACACCATTTAAAAAGTTTTAAGGCAAAGAAATAAATCCTACATACTGAGGGAAAACTGGCAGGTACGAGTCGCAACTAAGTCTACTGTCACCTGCTTCTGTGAGGAAGATCTGGAGAGATCGGTGTCCCCGTAGCATGTAAGCAAGTGGGACACAAGAATATTTATCTGATTTAAAAAAAAAACAAATTAGTCCACTTTTTAATGCCGGATCTAAACCCTCTCTTTCAGCAGAAAAGGGAACAGCTAAGAAAAGGGAATTCAGATGTCCTACGGCCTCTGAAAGACGAGGAGCTCAGCAGGCTGGTCCCGCCCCACGGCTGAGAGCAGCCCCAGGGGGGCCACCGGGCCCCTCCCGACCCCGCGGCCCGGCTGGGGGAGCAGGAGGGGGATTGTGCAGGCAGCCGGCCCGGCCTCATCTCACCTCAGCCCGTGGCTCGACCCCCTGCGCCGCCGGCGGTGGCGGCGGCGGCTCCTTCTTCCTGGCGGGCTCTTCCTCCGGAGCGGCTCGCAGCCCCGCCGGGCCCATCAGCAGCAGGGCCGCCGCCAGCAGCAGCGCGGCGGCCCTGAAGAGCGGTGGCGGGGACGGCGGCGAGCCCATGGCTGCCGAGCGCGGTGCTGAGGGAGAGGGGGGTTGGGGGGGCCTGGCGCTAGGCCCCTCTTAAAGGCGCCGCGTCATCAGGCTGCCCGCAGCGCCCCAGCCCCGCGGACCCGCAACCGCCCCCCAACCGCTTCCTGCAACGGCCCGGCCAGGGGGGCGGAGCGGCATCACGCCGATTGGCTGCACGCCACGCTGACGGAGCGCCCCGCCCCGCCCCACCGCCCCGCCCCGCCGCATCCTGAGGGGCTGCGGTGCAGTCAGCCAGATCCTTAGAGCATGGGATGAGCCCCGGCCTTTGGTTCCTTAACCCTTTCCCCGGCCCCCGGCGTGCAGAGGGCAGGGGCAGGGACACGGGCAGGGACAGGGGCAAGGGCAGGGGCAGGAACAGGGGCAGGGGCAAGGGCAGGGGCGGGGCAGAGACAGGGGCAAGGGCGGGGGCAGGGGCAGAGGCAGGAGGAGAGGCAGGGGCAAGGGCAGGGACAGGGACAGGGACAGGGCAGGGGCAAGGTCAGGGGCAGGGGCAAGGTCAGGGGCAGGGGCAAGGGCAAGGGCAGAGGAAGGGGCAGGGGCAGGAACAGGGGCAGGGGCAGGAACAGGGGCAAGGGCAAGGGCAGGGACAGGGGCAGGGGCAAGGGCAGGGGCAGAGGTAGGGGCAGGAACAGGGGCAGGGGCAGGGGCAAGGGCAAGGGCAGGGGCAGAGGCAGAGGCAGGGGCAGGAATAGGGACAGGGGCAGAAGCAGGGGCAGAGACAGGCAGGGACAGGTGCAAGGGCAGAGGCAGGGGTAGGGGCAGAGGCAGGGGCAGGAAAAGGGGCAGGGGCAGAAGCAAGGGCAGGGGCGGGGGCAGGGGCAAGGGCAGGGACAGGGACAGGGACAGGGACAGGGGCAGGGACAGAGGCAAGGGCGGGAACAGGGGCAAGGACAAGGGCAGGAACAGGGGCAGGGGTAGGGGCAAGGGCAGGGGCAGGGGCAGAGGCAGGGGCAGGGGCAGGGGCAGGGGCAGGGGCAGGGGAGGAACAGGGGCAGGGGCAGGAACAGGGGCAAGGGTAGAGGCAGGGGCAGGGGCAGGGGAGGAACAGGGCAGGGGCAGGAACAGGGGCAAGGGTAGAGGCAGGGGCAGGAACAGGGGCAGGGGCAGGAACAGGGGCAAGGGCAGGGGCAGAGGCAGGGGCAGGGGCAGAAGCAGGGGCAGGGGCAGAAGCAGGGGCAACGGCAGGGGCAGAGACAGGGGCAGGGACAGGGGCAGAGACAGGGGCAGGGGCAAGGCCAAGGGCAGTGGCAGAGGCAGGGGCAGGAATAGGGGCAAGGGCAGGAACAGGGGCAGGGGCAGAGACGGGGCAGAGGCAGGGGCAGGAACAGGGGCAAGGGCAAGGGCAGGGCAGGGCAGGGACAGGGGCAGGGGCAAGGGCAAGGAAAAGGGCAAGGGCAAGGGCAAGGGCAAGGGCAAGGGCAGGGCGGCTGCGCATCGTTCCCGGGGGAGAGGGCGAGTCGAAGTGCGGTCCTTTTCCATTCGGAGTTGCCTCTGGGCAGGGCGAGGATGCCGGGAAGCCAAACGGCTGCTCAAGAAGGGGGAAAAAAAAAGAAAAAAAAAAACAAACCCATCCTAGAAATAGCCTGGGCACGTTGAGGTTTCTAAAAAGCCAAGCATGAAGTAGCGTTTTGTACATGTGTGGCCCGAGGAGGGCCCAGTGCCTCGGTGCTCTCCCAGGAACGAGGACAGAAATGTGCTCCCTGGGGATCAGGCTGATGGCACTTCCGAGTGCTTGGGAAGGAGAACAGCGGTCAAACAGGAGAGGCCTGGAGGCAGGCGCATGGAGAGTCACTAACAAACAACACGGAAAGATGCGGTCCCATGGCAGGGTTTTAAGTGATGCTATGGAGGCGTCGGGGGTAGAGAGCCAAGAGGAATCACAGTGTTTTAAGTGGAGTAATTGATTGTGTTTTGCAAATAACTCAGAAAAAAAACTATACACAATGTAAATAGACAGTAATAAACTGTTTTAATTAGATAATTCATCATATACTTCAGAATAGAAAAGTTCTTCTCATATACAAAATAATATATGCATGTAAGTAGAAAACCAGCTGAAACACCAGCGTCCAGACATGTACTATGTCACATGGATGTGACACTCAGTGCCATGGTCTAGCAACCGCAGCAGTAGTGCTCAAGGGTTGGACTTGATGATCTCTGAGGTCCCTTCCAACCCATCCGATTCTATGATACTATGAACTGCTCATTCACTCCAAATTATTCACTGGCTAAGTGCAAAAAAAAAATCCTTCTGCTGAATGACATCATTGCCTCAGCAAAGAACTTCTTTGATACACTTGTCAGGTAAAGGTTTCTGTGTGTTCTGTGCCTCAGCAGTTCATTTCATCTGCTCTCACATGCTATTTAAAAGCCAGTGCAGCTGTGGTCAGCAGTCATCCTGGGTAACGGTCCCCTCTAACACAAGAGATTCCAATTAGGATGACAGAACCATAACCAACAAAAAATTTTCTGCAAGCTCTCTTCCACTGCCTCTCTAGACAGAGAACCTTCTATGACTTCCCCATTTTAGGGATAAACAAGTTTTAATTAATAAATAAGTGCTGACTTTGGTGTAGAAAAGATACTGTAGAGAATGGGTCTGTTTATCTCTGTGGCTGAGCATGAGTCATTCCTCCACTGCTGCTTTCTCCACCAGTTCCATCAACAGGGAGGCAGATAAAGACAATACACAATTTGCCTCCCTCTGAAGTCATTCAAAGAAAAGAAACTAGGAAAACATGCTTAAATATTAATATTAGACAAGGCATGAAATACAGTAGCTCAAATGATTCCCCACACTATCCTTCCACTACACAGCTTTCACATATATGTATTTTGGCTTGCTGCACAATAGCAAGAGTTTTGTGCATAGAATAAAAAAAAAAAAGACAATTAGCATATCTTCAGTAAACCTTTTTTTAGCTTGTACAATATGCACAGACCTTGTATTTCCCCACACAAATTGGTAACAGAGATAAGATTATTCTTAAAACTCTGAGCTCTTAAGCTAGAATTAAAGAAAATGTGCAGTTTTACCTTGGCTTTAAACCATAAAAAATATATATAAATCATAAAAATGTTATTCCCTTATTTAAAACATTTCCTGGTTTGGACTAAAGATAATTTAGAAGAAATAAATATTCTAAAAAATATATGGTATAAATGCTTTTCGATGCTTTGGGTAGGAACTGAAGTTTTTCTGATAGAACTCGTGACACAGAACAGCAGCCAGTGCCTGGTTGAAAAGAACATACATCACTACACACCACCACGTCACATTGTGGAATCCAAGGGTGATGGCCATGGATATATAAATGAGGAGCTCTGCAAAATAATGAGGGCAAGAAACTCTCTCAAACCAGTCTCCAAAAGGTACACTGTGCTTCAGGCTTATGACCTTTCCTGCAAGCAAACAAAAAGAAAAAAGTTGAGGACAACAAGCATTAAACAAACTTTTCCACTCACAATTACAGTTATCATCATCAGCCACCTCCATCTGATCTGGCAGCTTTGCACTTCTTAATGAAATGTCCCCTCTGGCTGTTTGTGCAAGTACAGAGTAAGAAAAGCCATTTTTAGCTCTCACAGTGACAAAAGTGAGGTCCCTGAAGAGTGGCGTAAGCCCTAAACTCTGGCATGGGTCTGTCTTTAGGCTACCTGAAGCTAGACCTTGAAATTAAGTTCTTTAAAACTATATATATAGACACAGACATACACGCCCTATTCAGCCATCCAATATCTTTTTTCTGAACTGACTCATTTAATCTACTGGAAGTCAGTACAGCCACACTATGGGAACTGAAAAATACTCCAGTTTTAAGGGGTTAAAAGCTACAGAACCCTATTGAAACAACCAGGAAAAAATTACCTAGGTAAATGATTGGGCAGAAACGAAACATCCTACCTGATTTATTTTTTCTAAGATTAGCAAGAATCACAAGACATCTGTGTTGGTGAAGGGAAGCCCAAACGTACATTGTAACTCCTACAACGTGATACCAGCAGATCTGCACAGAAAGACCTTTTCCTGAAGGAAATACATTTCATTAATACAAGGCCAGAAAATACTCTCCCAAGCACCATCCTAAAACATTGTGTTAATTTTTAAAATATTACTATTAAAAAATTCTAGCAGTGAGACTCTGATCTCTTGAAAAATGCTTTTTCCTGCATCATTTAAGTGCTCAGCTGGCAATTAATTTCCCTTAACTGCTCTTTGCCAAAAATATCTAGTTTTTAATCCAGTAGCTTGAACTACCACATGATGTAGTACAAAACTGATAGTCTAAGACCTCAATATTCAACACTGTAACTCTTAATCATCTTAATTAAAGATGTCATGGCTCAGGTCAACATAAAAGTTCACAGTTGTTTGTCCTGTTCACAGAGAGATACACACATACATACATCTATATACCCACACATAGGCTCAGTGTCAACCATTTAGGCCTTCAAAAAGATTAACTGTATTAAGGATGATTTCCAATGTACAAGTGAGCACAAGATCTCTAAGAATGCACAAGATGTGAAAAGTAGAAGACAGGTGTAGAAAGAAAAAGGTGTTCTCTATATATAGGAGATCTGAAGGTTATTTTTTAAAATATCACTGGGTTAAACTAGAGCTGATGTGGTTGGAAGTAGTTAAAATCTTCACTAAAGTTACATGCTTGGTAATTACCACCTTAGTCACAGGAAAAGTGCTACAGCCAGCTCACAATTCATCTGTGCAGAGGAACAGCAGCTCAGTTGTGAGACTCAATGGAATGTGTTGGCAGAAACAAGTCATATAATTCACATTTCTGCTGTATTAACGAAGACATTACAGTAGGGAAAGAAAAGGCAGAGCAGTAGCGAGTCAGAGGAGGTGGCAAAAACAGTCACTTTGAACAATGCCACTAAGTATTTTTTATGTATGTCAGTTATCACTTCTCACATAAACAGCCCTCTACAAAACAATATGCCACAATGGAAATCAATGGGAGCAGAAATATATCTTTGGTAATAACTAAGCTGTCACTTACCATTCTTAACATTAGTAGGCACTTGACATAGCACAGTTGAGCCAACAGCAAGGTAGTAACCAAGTCCAAAGCAATACTGCACGATATGAATGACACCACTGGAAAACACGCTGGTCCAGAGGCATTCTGCAAGTCTTTGACAACTGTGCAGCCAAAGCAGCAGGAGAACCAGGAGCACAGAGAAGTGCTCACTATCTGCTTGCAGAAAAAAATCAGGAACTTTGAGACAGAAGCAATTTAACAGTAACAGTGTTTAAAAAAAGGCTATTTTTTTTTCTCTCCTCACAGTAAAATTTTACCCTCATTTTGAATTAATTGACCGCTAGAGAAAACATTTGTACAGGTGAAGCACTGCTGACCACAGCAAGATTATTTGTAGAAGGTGCTAATGGCCCTTTCTGCCAAAACGACTGACATAAGCCATCATATTCATAAAATAGAATTATTTCTACCTTGCATAATGACAGAGGGAATTGGTATTCCAGCAGTCACTTGAAGCCTAATTTAAAAGCAGCTGAAGTAGCAATTGAAAATAAAAAATCAGCAAAGGGTAGTGTGCAGCTTTCTAGGATTTATATGGTTGCATTATAATAGATGGAATACTTGCCTGTGTCCTCACTTTGAGAATCTCTGCCAAGAGCATGCTGCACTTGCTGAATCTGTGATGGCAGAGACACTCCGAGGAACTCAGCTTGGAAAAGCTGGATAAGCAGAAAGCCATTCCAGAGCACAGAAACCACATAAAAGTGAGTAAACCACCTGTAGGAACAAAAATGCTCTTCAGTAATGTTCTCATTGTTCTTTAGTTGGAAATGTAGCTGCAGGACATGCTTGCCTGATGATGAGTACATTCTCTTTTGGTCTCCACATCAGTAAGTAGAGAACTCAGGACTCCCGAGGTCCCAAGCAGGAATAACCCTAACACCTTCTTCACCCAGGGAAATGCTTCCTGGAATAACCTCCAACTTACCTTACTAACAATAGCTCCACTAAAGAGGAGAAAGCGTAAACTATACATTGCAAATTTATTCCTCAATAATTACAAATAATCATGACGTACACATCTATTTCTTTAAAATTTACAGTACTGAAAGCACATCCAAGTTAATTTTCTGGACAACAGCAGAAGTAAATTTAGCCCCTCTCCCTCATTTTCTGCTTAGAAGACAAATTGCAGTTGTATATTGACTTAATCACCACCTCCAAGTTTCTAGGTTTTTCCCTGCTCTCCTGTTACTCAGTAGACCTGTTGCATCAGAACTTTCTCCACATGCATTGCTTTTTTTGCTACCAGCAGACAAACAAGCCCTGTCAGCTTAGCTGAGACACCCTGTGAGCTTTCAGCAATCCTGGTTATGCTGGGAACATATCTGACCTTCAGAACAATCCAGCACTGCAGTAAGTATATGTATCATCCCTCAAGGAGAAGAATGTACACTGTTTTCCAGAACAACAATCACAACATTTGACAAGATGGAATGGCAAAGTTAAAAACATGCTCAGGCTAGTGAAAATACATAGCTTGTTTGGAAACAAGGTACAGATGAATGGAAACAGATAATGTCTCAGTGGCTACCTTAAAGAGGTATTCTCTATTCTTTCAGCTACCATGGTTTCACTACTCGAGTAATAGAATCCATTTATAGATGTTGAGAGAAAGAGACCAATTCCCTGAAAGAGCCATATTCTTCAGACACCATTTTCTCTAAGAAGAGGGAGTGGGAAAGTTCTCTTGGAGAAAGATCAACTCACCTGGCAACATACATTAAGAATGTGGCAGTTTGCAGTAAACTGCTATTAAGAAAAAGCCTTAACAAGCCCTTATTTTTGCTGAGCATAACAAAGATCTTAATTGTGACCCTGAGTATTTCCTGTGACCAGAAAGAAGCCTGATAAGCAAGATAGTACATTATAACCTTTCTACAAATAGCATGCTGCCCCACAAACCTTTTATGTTTGCTTTGAAAACTGTCTATAAAACATGTCAGTGATAAGAAACTTGGATCTTTGGGTTAAGTAGCCTCCCAGTCTTGTCCATCTGGCCTTGCAAGATCCTGTAGTGTTGATCACAGACTACTTCTTGTAGTGAATCTCATTGATGAAACACTATGAAATCGTAGTAACATATACAAAACTCTAAATGCTTTTGGTTATTGTTTTACCCCTTTTCCCTTTTTCATCCTATTAACCATCTAGTTAAGAGATGTATTTAGGTAATACAGCGGTTCATTTGCCTTTAGAGACTGCTCATGCAGGGTCCCTATTTTTATGTTACCATGCTCTTGCTAGTATCCTAAGTCACATTTCAAAAAGAAATGTTGAAGGAACAAGATGATGACTGTGAATGGGTGTAAGAGAGCAAATCCGCAGTGTATCTGTACAGTTACACTCAGAAGTCTGTATTCCCAGGTCCCTGACTTGAGCCTTGCAGGAAGATTTGTGGGACTGGGATTCAAGGGATTCAGATTTTGTTTTGTACGATTGCAGTCTCCACGCTCCTCAGATGCCCATCTGTAAAAACAAAGTAAACCCTGCACAAAAAACATGACTCCAACTGTACAAATATACGCGGTGCTGTCTCCCCATGCTGTTTATTTTCCACACTTCAGCTGAGCCAAGTACCCCGCGCTGCCGGGCAGCTCCCAGGCGCCCTGCGCGGATCCGCCATGACGCCCGCTGCCTGCCCGGCGGAGCGCAGCGCAGCGCAGCGCAGGCCTCCGCGCCGCCCCTCCCCTCACCTCTTGGGCACCTGGAGGAGGCGCAGCCAGCCCGGTGCCTGCCCGCACCAGCCCTTCGTCTTCCCGTAGCGGAGCAGATCCTGGAAAAGCTCAGAGAGGCCGACACCAGCCCCGGGCCGCCGCGGCGGGGCCCGCCGAACCAGCAGCAGCGCTGCTAGGAACGCGACGGCCAGCAGGGCCCAGGCGGCGGCCAGCACCCCCGCCATACCGCGGCTCCGCCACCGGCCCGGCCCGCCCCGCTCCGCCCACAGCCGCCGGGGGCGGCCGGGCCTGGGAGCGCCCGTTCGCCTTTCTCTTCCCGCCATCTGGAAAAGCGGGGCCCGGCCCGCTCCGGGGTGGCGGTGGCAGGCCTGGCAGATGCTGCTTAAAACAGCCCGGGGGCAGGTGTGGGGGGCTCTGTGGTTTGGATCCTTCAGCGGCTGTGCCGTCTTCGTCGTATCTTTTCGTTTCCTTTCGTTTCGCTTCAGAGGCGGCAGGAAGCTGCGGCGGGGTTCTGAACGCTGAGGAGAGACAGACCCGCTCCTTACGCCATGGTTTGCTCCCGGAATACAGAAAAATTTCCCACCCGCTGCCTGGAATCTCTCAGAGACTCCATTCCGGGGCTCACCTGAATCGCATGCTTACCCCTCAGCAACCTCCATCGTGTTACATATACACGGGCTCACATACTCAAAATTTAGTTCTAATAACGTTGCAGGTTATGTTATGACAAGAAAGGGAAGGAAAGCCTTTCCATGCCTTTCTTTTGCCCTGAAAAATCAAGGTGTTGCCAGCTTGGTGCCAAAGGGAGATGTTTCCCTCTGACCCCCGCTGAAAAACATCCTGCCCACATCCCTCTGACTGCTCACAGTGTGGGTCAGCTCTTCATGGGAGAAACCCAAGTGATACTTTCAGGTTGTCAGGTGTTGGCAGATCTGACCAAATATCACTGAGTCAATTACCTGTCTCACAGCCTTCGAGGAGATATGGAAAGATGCTTCAAACTTTTCATAGTACCGATGACAAAAGTGATGATGTTTAGTGTGGGCATAGTTAAGCCAGTTAAAGTAAGGATTTCAGTCAAGTTTCTCAGGAAAAACAGTTGGACTGTATTTGCAAGTGTTTAAATACAGAACAACCTGATTTTATTAACATTTAGTGCTACTTCAAACCACCATGAAACCAGTAGCCTATAAAAATAAAGCAACAGCCATGGCTTTGCAGCTCACTGAGATTTAGGCCTGAAGTACACACACATTTTTGACTGCAGGAGGAACTTCTCTTGATACCAATGTGCTACCACAATGCTGGTGTGTCTGCCTTTATGGAGGTACCTCCCAAAATATCTTGAAATGATCTTTTATGATGATCTTTTTCCCACATGGGATTGAATGATGTCATAAGCACATTATTTACTTCTCTCCCAGCTACCAAACCCATGTGATATCTCTGATGAGGCTTGATTGAAAGAAAAATTTTAAATGTTACCAATGTACTTTCCTAAGCAGAAGTATAAACCCTGCCTAAATAATTTTGTGGATGCAGGAAACTATCTAGTCAATGGACGTGCATGTGCTCAGCTGAAGCACTCACGACATTGTGACATTGCTTTGGAAAAAATAATTGCGGTTCGCATTTTCTGCTGAAAGATGGAGCTCAGTCTAATCTTCCAGTCAGTTCAACTTAACCAATCCTAAATCTGGTTTGGGAATTTCATGACTAATTGTTTTGGGTAATTGTCAAAAGGTGAAGATAGCAGGCAGCTGAGGGAATGTTTTTGGGAAGTGGGAGGGAGGAGCAGGCAAGCCACCACAGTTGGTGTAAGGGGAGGGGAGCATCCCTGGGCAGCACTGAGGAGGTGTGAGGGATGTGACCATTGCTGCTCCCCAGCCTCGTACCCGAGGAGCTCAGGCAGCAGCTCCTCTGCCGTGGCCCTTGTCCCAGGGAGCCTGTGAGTGGGTGCTTATTTCTGCATCCCACACAGCCACGTTTTGAAACGGGCTGGTCTGGGCAGAGCAAGCTGTGTGTAAGCAGCGAGCAGCCGTGTCTGCTTTGCAAGAAGCAACAGCACGGGAGCCCCTGCGAGTTGTGGCAGTGATGTGCTTCTGCAGGTCCTGACTTGAGGCACTGTGTCATCTTGTGCTGCAGTTTCCCGGCAGCTGGAGGTTGTCTGCTCATGCAGCATGTGTCTCTGAAGCACAGCAGACATACCTCTTCCTTTTCAGCCTCAGCTTTTGTCTGAAAAGTGGAGACACACTGCAGCCTTGCCTCCACAGGATGGTCCTTTTATGGCTTTCACAAGACTGATAAGGCAATGAGGGGAAACCATCTGGCCCATAAAGTTGGTCCTTCCTTTGTCTGAACAGCGTTGCTCAGCAATTTTGGTGGCCAGTACAGATGCCATTTTCATGAAATCATGGTCTGGAATCTCCTTGCTGTCTATATGTCATGGTTTTGCAGCATACCAAGCACGTCTGTGGCTTACACTGCACCCAAATTATATTTTTCAGTCTAGTTTGAGCTTTAGGGGTGTTTGTAAAGTGAAGAATAATGTGTGGCCATTGTGGTGCCCATTAAACCAAAGGGCCTACAAAGGGCCTGCTGGAGAATAAAACTAATGAATGGAAGCAGCAAATTCACACGTAGATGTAAAAGCATCGTTCTGTGTTCCATTTTGGGGTGACAGGTATCCAACTTTTTGGCACTTCAAACATCTCCTATATTCAGCTAACATAGAGCCTTGGAGATACAGCTCTCATGGAGGTCAGTGAACTACCAAATGTTTAATGTCAAATACTCTTCCATCAACTGACCTTTATTCAAAGAACAGAGAACAGGAATCCTCTGTGCACTGGGCTGTAGTGCACAGTAGGACTGAGGCACTGATTCTTCGTGGCAATCTGTGTCAGCATCCATGATATATTGACTGTGGTATTAGTAGCAGCAGAGACAAGCACAGAGGGATTTAGTAGGCTCAACCCCAGCCTTGCTCTGTACTCTACTAGGTGGGAAGGGAGATGAATTAGAAAACTACACCTGTAAAAAGCAGAACAGATCCCTTTTACTATCTTATTCCTTGGCTACAGCAGTGCTACCACGTGGCTTTTCCTGTGAGGCAAGTAAGAGCCACAGTAAGAATGCTGTACCCATAGACCAACCCACGGCAGGGAACATGTGCAGCATAAGGGTGAGGAAAGTACTGTGGTCCATAATGTTTTGGTGAACACGTCCTCAAGAATTACTTCAACCTATTATGAAAGAGCTGATGTGTCAGCACTGCCCCTGCCCCCCAACCTCTGTATGTCCTTGCAAGTTATCACCACCACTGCAGTTATCACAATGAACCATAGGTCTGTATGCGGCAGATTTAATGCTGAAAGATAATTCTTATACTTATGCATCAATCCTTCATTTTCTTGATGCTGGTTCCTTCCCTGCTCTAATGCAGAGCAGTTTTAAGCTATGCAGGCAGATCCTAGGCTTCATGTGGGTCATTCAGCACAGCTGGTCCTCAGCAGGCTATGAAGCTGCATCCCTGAGGCTTTCCTGGACACACAGTTGGTGCTTCCTGGACATTCAAGATACCCCTCCTGCCAGCTGGCTCCAGCTGGAGCTACAGCAGTGCAGGGAAGTGGAATCTGACTCCCAGATATGGTCAGTTTGACAGCTCTTTTCTCAGAGTTCAAAAAATTGGAGGAAGAAGGGAAAAAGTACACCTGTGAGACTGGGAAATGGCTTGAAGGGGAGAGGAGTCAGCAGTTGGTTGTCTTAAATATACCTTCTATATTTATATTTGCAAATTATATTGAGGACAAAATATAAGTTACATGCTGCTGCTTCTCATAATTGTGTGTGATTTTTTTGCACAACAGTAAGAGCTCTTATCTCTAGGATTTTTTTTCAGCTCTGCACATCTGTGGCACATCATACCTCCCACGTGCGGTAATGATTTTCCCACTTTTTAAGAGAATAGTTCCCTCTAGGTGGCACCAGCACTCTTCGGGTCCCTTGAACCCTCCCGTCGTGCGCTGGGCTTCGGGCTCCTGATGCCCGGGAGGTCCCTGAGCATCCTCCGGGCATCCTCCGGGCATCTTCACAGCATCGCTGGGGAGCTTCCACCTGGCAGTCCCTCCTGGCGTTAGCTGTAACACTTGATATACAGACAGCAAACAGATAACAAATGCTTTGTAATTTGAAAAGGTTTTGTAATTTGGTAGTTGCAGGGGTTTTTAACGTGAAAATTGCAAACCTTTGTGGTTGCACATTACTTTTTCATGTTGATTTTTTCTTTCTCTGTGATACTTATTCCATCTTGATGGGTGGAGTTCAACTTGTCTAACCTCACCTATCTAAAAATTAGGTGTCTAGCTGCAACTAGCTGGGTGGGTCCCTAGTGTAACTGATGCAGAGAGGTGTTTCCTGGGTGCCAGGTTTTTTCTTCCTAAACACAGATATCTCATCTCAGCTATTGAGCTGAATTGTCCATCTTGATGAAGATCCCCTTGATGGAAAGAGGATCTTAAAGGATCTGGAATAAAAATTTCTCTAAATCACTCCTGGATCTGGAGTTGGTTTGATGAGTGTCATGCAAAGAGGCTTTCACTAAGACAAAAAACCCCCCTTTTTTACAAAATCCTGTGCCATTCAAAGGAATTATCTGTAAATGTAACTGGTTCGTGTTTCCTGCCTGTTAAAGTAGACCTGCTTGGACAGTTTATAGGCTGCTGTGAGAAAACACTTACAGCAAAACTTATTCCCTAAGAAGAATGGAGAGAGAGCCTGAAAAGATTCTGTGTAAAAGGTGGTTAGAAAATGCTGAAGAGAACAGATAAGAGCTCAAATCTATGCATCACAAAGCTGGGACTGAATGGGTCACTGTGGACCATCATGTCAGATTGTACTTCGTGTATTGGTTGTATGGCTTGGAAAGCAAAGGTCTCCTTTGGAGGTTTCCAACTTGAAGCACCATATTATTCAAAGGAATTTTTCTGCATGAGAGACAAAATTCAACATCATTTACTGGTCAGTCCAGAGCAGATTTCCCTGCAGCTCCAGGCTTAGTAGACTTACCTAATAATTTTATGTTGAGAATAGGAAAATTATTTAGTTACTCAGATACCTTTTACTGGATGCTTTGTTAATTTATTTATTTTTTTTTCCCAGTGGTAGATTTTAATTTGTTAGCGAAGCCCAAAAAGCTTTGGGGTACAGGTGGATTTCTTGGTAATCTCTGTGAGACAGGATTCAATGTGAATTTAGCACAAGGGCAACCTTGAAAGTCCGAACAGAGGTTATAGTCCTTCAGACCTTTATGAATGTGTAAAGCAAATATGGGTGAAGACCGTAAAATCTAGATATTTGGTTACAGAACAGATAATCTATGGTAATGAAGTTGAGCAGTACAAGCAGGTCTAGGAACTTTAGTTATTAAAATACTCCTTGATTGATCTAATTAGCATAATGGAGAAAAATCACATACTTCTGTTAGAAAATAAGCTAAGAAAGCTGACAAACTGAAGCATTTTGAAGGTTAGAGTACAAGCCTGTGCTCTACTGGAAGCTAATACTGAGATACTGGGACCAAGAAAACATAAATCACAGAACACAAGAAAGACTACTCAGAGATGTGAAAAACTTGCACTGAAACACACTTCCCACCATTCAAAGATTACTACGTGCCCTTGGCTTTCAAATTAGAAAATGGGAGTGTTTTCACTGGCTGATGGAAAGCAGGAATTACTCTCTGATAAGCTGAGAGCTCCTCTGTACGATGGGGATAAACGCTGTTATGTCTGCATAGCTCTTAATACATAATTCATACACATGAATTCATAGACTTCAAGATGTGACTTCTACATCTCTTAGAGCCTTGGTACTAACTTATATGCTTTATTCACTGTTCAGCTATATTAATTGCTGAATATTCACTGATGGCAGCTAACAGGTATCTTGCTGACATAGTTGACCTGGAATGTGAGATAGTTTGGAGTTTCACTCTGTGAATAAAAGCAGCCTTATTACAGCTTGCATGGTATGGTATTGATCACAGGCTGGCCATGTGCTGTGAAGGCTAAGTCTGAGTAAGTTGTTTGTTATATGAACCTGCATTTGGAAAGTTAAAACTTCTGACTTTTAAGGAAGTATGTAAGTGGAAAAAACTACCTAAAGCTCATAATTATCACTTGAATAGTTTTGATTTGCAGAATAGCTTAGTGATAAATAAATAAACTTCAGTTAAGATTATAGTTATGGTTAAAATGAGAGCAGGGAAGATGTTTTAAAATTCCCAGGGATGCATCATTAATGCTTTCTTTGTCAAAGGGCACTGGTCCATGATACAATCCCAGGGCTTGGAAAGAACAGAATTCAGACCTTAATAGTAGCACATAAGTGTTTAACTCTTACCAAAATCTTCAAAGGACATACTCACCTCTTTCTGTCTTCTGTATGTTGTTTTATGGGTTTTTTTAGGAATAAAGCAGAACATACTTGCTTGCAAAATCTTAGGGGTTTACCCAGAACGTGCAGGCTGAATTCAGACAAGTGTTCAAAATCAAAAGTTTCTTCCTGAAATTCCTATTGAAACTTTCAGACACAAATACCAGATTTGGGAGTTCAGGGGCACTGACTTCCTGCAAAACAAGACCGACCAAATGCTGATAAAAGCCATGGAGGGCAATTAGCTTTAGCAGGGCTATCAGCTGAAGAGGGACAGCTCTAAGTAAACCTGGCAGGCAATGAGAAAGGTAATAGCAACATTTATAGATCCCAATTGGGAAGGGTCAAAATTTTCTCAAGGAAACAAAGACTGTACCCCCCTCTGTGCATTCCGTGGAAATGGATGGCTTTGGGGACCTTTCCTATACCCTCTGGGGCTGTGGATGGGAAGTATTTTAATGCTAGTACCTGTTTCATAAGAATCAGCTGGCAAATTGAAGGAAGCCTGAGACACAGCTACTGTTCTCTGTGGTTTTAGATGTTACAGGCAAGAGAAAAAAGGTAAAAAAAAAAACTAGTCCTGCTGCTTTGGTGTTCCTATATAGAGGCAGGTTCAAGATGTGACCACAGATCTGGTCATATCTCAAGTATCCTTATGACATTATTTGGAAAGAAGAGACTCCCCATTTTGTCTTGTGATGTGAACATAGGCAACTGTGAATGCAACTGAACTAGTTTCAGATACCCAGTATATACATGAAATGCCTGTACTACGACATTTTTATAATATCACTTGTGTTTACTGTGGGCTATGGTAGTGCTCTTAATGAGAAGCAGAAGCACCTTTGCAAATTACTGTCATTGAGACTAAAGTATCTCTCCCTTGGTATGGGAAGCTGAAGAAAATGCCTGTGCTCAGAAGTGGTATTGCCTACTTCATCAAGGCAAAAGATAGGTTTGAAAATGTTGGGCTATTGGCCTGTTCCAGCATGCACATGCGCATTTTTTCTATACGTTATGCTGAGTTTTGATGAGCTGTGCTATAACATAAAGTTACAGACTTCATCCATGTATCTGCTCATACTTACTGGTGATCCTGCCTTGGGAAAGATGCAGGAGCTAAGTGAACCATTACTGCCCATGACCTGTGACTAGAAAGAAATTCAGGTTTTCAACTACTATATACAATTAACAGCTGTTAAAACAGCTGTGGAAAATAATTTGTGTTGCTAAACTTAAACATGTCACAGGGAAAATAAAACCTGTTTATGAATATTGAATTTTTCTCCATTTATCCTATTGTTTAAATATCATTCTGAAAAGTTAACTCTTCCTGATTACCTCAGTGCATATCAGTTTACATCAGAAACATAGTTCAACATATTCATTTCTTATTGATGCAAGTATTTGCTCATTGCTATTAAGGGCAAAAAATGTGATAGCACATATAGCATGTAAGGTCTGTGCCAATAGTATATGATTTGTGCTTCAAACTGCTAAGTTATCTTAGCAGGACTTGACCCTAAATACATCTGAGCTCAAGCTTTCAGTTGGTTGTTGGGAATTAGACAAACAAGTGCTGGCTTTGCAGTATTTCCAAATGAAGGTGTAAGAAAATGTGATTTCTTTTGAAGGAAATAAATTTTATCCGTAGCTTTTGGTTACAATAACAGTCTAGTTCTGATTGAAACTTGGAACAGGAGGGGAGGCAACTCCACTCTAGCTCACACAACTTTTATTTTGGAAAAACTTTGCTTTGCTGGGTACTTCTTCCCTTGCTGGCATATGCCTGATGGTGTATACCCCTTTTTGCCAGTGGTTATATTAATTTTTATCTTGGCTTGCTTTTGTAATTGTTTTTTTGTACTAACAGCTTTTTAAAGGAAATTTTTCTCCCCAGTGTGCTTCCTGACAGAAAATCTCTAGTAAATATTTATCAGGAAAGTGTTATATTAGTAATTTTCTCAGTAAATATTTATTAGGGGCTTAACACTATAAACCCTTGTAGAATTGCGGTAAGTAATGACTCTAGCTGAGACAGAAACAGTGCCTGAAGAGCATTGCATGCTGCAAGCATGTTCAGATGCAGCTAATCAGTGATAAATACCTGGTGATTTTAAGGTAGGAGAGCTGAGCTTTCCTTACCTACCAGATCTGTCATATGCATGACGGCACAGGATTAGTTCTTGAGTCGGGGGCACAGAATTAAGAGGAAAATCTCTTAAAATGGCAGCAGCCAACCCAGAGGAGTGGGAAGTTGTCAGTGGTTTTAAAGCACTTTAAAACATACCCTGCAGATTCTCTGAGTGGAAATAGTCTTCTTGGTTTGATAGACATGTAGGAAGCCAGAGTCTCCTTGTGATACAGCTAGGCAGGTGTGTCTGGGCATGGCTGGACAAAATAATTAAAAAAACCCCCAACGAGTCTGGAAGTGGTAAAAGCAAATAAAAGGTCATGCGCAAATTAATTGCTTGTAGTGCTGTACCTCCAGATTTGCAGTGACATAGGCTGCTCTGTTGCTCTCTGAACCAGACACTAGAAAAATAAACAGTTATGAGCGGGTAGATATGATTGAGGCATGGGGGGTCTCCAGTGATAAATAATCTCAGCCCTTGCATTCAGATGCTGTAAGCAGCCTGTGCTAACGTCACCACTTACTTGCCAGATTCATTGTGTGTGCTGTTCAGCAAACAAGACAGCAGTTAATAAATAATCTTATTGTCCTGACTCAAAACAAAGCTGAGGTCATGCAGGGCTGGTGCTGCTACCTAGAAGGAGATGCAGGCTGTTCTCTACAGACTGCTGATTTCTGGGCTAATTTTAATGAAGTCTTACCCTGACAGGCCTTAAAATCCTTGAAATGGGAGCAACAAGTGTCTGTCAGAGCAATGGGGATGTGTTACTTGTGTGTGCTTCAACTCTTCACTCTGGGAGTGCAGAGCAATGTGCTGGCTCTGCTCTACCCATAGCTCTGCTGTGCTTTACATAGGGAATACTATTCTGACTGAAATAACTCCCGGTCCTGAAGTCATTAAAGGAGGAAAAAAAGGTGAGATGAAAGTGGCAGAAATTTGGACCAGAGTGTAAACAATTTAGATTTGCTTTCCAACCATGCAGCTCATAGGTACAGGAAGAAGTACATCCATGGTAGAATCACTAAACCCCCTAGGCTGGCTTGTCTGAGCCAACACCCAGGGTAGACAGGGCATTTACACCATTTCAGAAGGGTGCAAGTGTCCCTGTCTCCAGCTCTCCCTGCCAGGGACATAGAGACAGAAGCACTGGGCATCCTGCATGAAGGCTCTGTGTCTGGTGGGCTGTCCTGGAGAGGTGCACAAATGCTGCTGGCCAAGAGGACAGACCATGGCACATCACAGGTCTAACTGGGTGAGAGCAACTCCCCCTGATCATTCAGATTCAGTTATCTTTTGCCTGACTTAGATCTTATTTCAGGAGCCTCTCCCTGTTCAGCAAAAGACTAAACCCAAGCTTCAATGGCTTTGCTAAACAGGGATGAAGTTAAGTTCAGGACCTTTTCTTCATATTTTTTAACACAATAGTCAGAAATCTGGTTGTCCTAAGCAGTGTATGTAAGAACTATGAAGGCCCACTCAAGTCAGCCTGCTGCTTGTCACTCCTGTATTTTGATGGCACCATCTGTGTAACCCTCCTGCCAAGTCCCTTTGCTTTCCCTCAGCCCCTGCCTGACCTGATGTCTGGGGGATGATGGCATTTGCTTCCTCCCTACCTCTGGAAAAATCAGTTTTAACAGTATCACCCCTGCCTACCAGTTGTCAATGATCAGAAACATCGCTAGAAATCTTCATATTTGGCATTTGCTACCAGGTCTACCCCTTTGGTTACAGTAAGATCCCAACCTGCTCAATGAACTCCTCTGGGAATCATCCTGGCTGAGGAAATATTCACCTAATTTCTAGGTTTTAATTTCACCCCCATCTGAACAGCTTTGGCCTGCTGTCCTTCCTAACTCACTCTTAATGGGATCAACAGCTTCCAACTTGTTTGAAGACTCGGCGGAAAGGATAATTTAATTCCCAATGTCCCATGCTGGACTGATGTCTGCACTGGGGAGGCAGCTCTGGTGTTTGTTGCACCTAAAAATGCAATGACAGTAGATGTTTTTCTTCCTCCTCCTGACCCCTCACCCTGCAGTAGCTCCGGTCTGGTCTGTACTGAGACTTCTGTATGCTCCCAGAGAAACAAAAGGAGATTCTTTCTTCATTTCACACTGGAAATAAAGAACAGGAATTACTCTTAACAAGAAATACCACTGCCTTTTTCTTACATCCATCCTTCCTGCCTTGAAAATCAGGTGGGGTTAGTGGGTCCTGCAGCCAGCTTGGCCTGCATGGGAGGACAGTGGAGTTAGTTTGAACATGCTGCTGCTGAGGATCCAAGAAACTGAACTGTGTTTTGTGTCTTTCCTGTGCAAAAATCTCCCTCTCTCTTTTTATCTCCTTGTCTCTCTCTCTCTTTTTTATTTATTTATTTTTTATTTTTTTAAACCATGCAGGAAATGTTTTGGAAGGGTGAGTCAAGAGACTTAAGTCTGGAATTTTTATGTACACCAGAAACTTAAATGTGTGCTTCAGACTGATAAACTTACCACACCTCTTTCTGTTTTCTTTATAGACTTATTACAAATATCTGGCTTAGAACCTAGATTTATGGTGTGAACAAAAGAAATATAGACCATAGAGACATGTAAAGATAAATCTCAGGAGGAGGCATAAAAGAGTTTGTTCAACTTTTAAAGTGTTTCCTAATGAAATAAAATAACAAAAAAGATCAGAACACTCATTCTTTAACATGTTCATGTTTAAAGAACCTGCTGAACATTTGTGATGCCATATAAAAAGTATTAACTCTATTGTTTTATGTCTGAGTTCAAATTGCCTACAGAGTCCAGGACTGTTTCTAGTAGCATCACCGTTGGCATGGCTCTCAACTGAGGGTTTTTGGAAAAAGAAGAATAGCAAGCACAGAATGCTTTAGCTATATTTTGAAACTAGAGCTGACAAAAATTTCCCAGTGGTCCATTTAGGAGCACTTTTTGGATTCATTCCTTTCAAGTGGAATGTTTTGTGAAAATGTGTACATTGTACATGTGGTATTTAATTGAGAAAAGAATAGACTGATAATTTCTGTTCTTACTTTTTCCTTATATGGTAAGTAGGTGATAATAAGGTGGAGTGCCTGTGGGTCAGAATCAGGGGAAAGGCCAACAAGGCTGATACTGTGATGGGAGTCTGTTACAGACCACCCAACCAGGAGGATGAGGGTGATGAACTCTTCTACAAGCAGCTGGCACATGTTTCAAAATCGTCGTCCCTTATTCTCGTGGGTGACTTTAACCTGCCGGACATCTGCTGGGAATTTCACACAGCAGAGAGGAGGCAGTCTAGGAGATTCCTAGAGTGTATTGAGGATAATTTCCTGATGCAGCTGGTAAATGAGCCTACCAGGGATGGAGCCCCACTTGACCTACTCTTTACAAACAGAGAGGGGCTGGTGAGGGATGTGGTGGTCGGTGGGCGTCTGGGACTTAGTGATCACGAAATAATAGAGTTCTCAATAATCAGGGATGCAAGGAGGGCTGTCAATAAAACCTCTACATTGGACTTCCGGAGGGCAGATTTTGGCCTGTTCAGAAGACTAGTCCAGAGCATACCCTGGGAAACAGCCCTTGAAAACAAAGGAGTCCAGGAGGGATGGACATTCTTCAAAGAGCAAGTTTTGAAAGCTCAGGAACAGGCTGTCCCGGTGTGCCGAAAGGCGAGCCGGCGGGGAAGACGACCACTCTGGCTCAACAGAGAGACTTTGAAGGAAATTAGGATCAAGAAGAGGGCCTACCGGTTATGGAAAAAAGGGCTATCTACTCAAGAGGAATTCAGGAATACAGTTAAGTTATGTAGGAAAAAAATTAGAGACACAAAGGCACAACTTGAACTAAATCTCGCCACCTCTGTGAAGGATAACAAGAAGTCCTTCTACAGATACATCAGTGGCAAAAGGAGGGGCAAGGAAAACATTCATTCTTTAATGGACATGGACGGGAATGTAATTGTCAAAGATGAAGAAAAGGCTGAGGTATTTAACGCCTTCTTTGCCTCAGTTTTTAACAGTGAAACGGGCAATCCTGAGGACAGCTGGCTTCTGGAGCCTATAGGAGACAAGAATCTAAACACCACCCCTGCAATCCAGAAGGAAACTGTCAGTGATCTACTGGGCTGCTTGGATCCCCACAAGTCTATGGGACCGGATGAACTCCATCCAAGGGTGATGAGAGAGCTGGCAGAAGAGCTCGCCAAGCCTCTCTCTATCATCTACCAGAAGTCCTGGCTCACCGGGGACATCCCAAATGACTGGAAGTTGGCGAATGTCACGCCAATCCACAAGAAGGGCCGGAAGGAAGACCCGGGAAACTACAGGCCTGTCAGCCTGACCTCGGTGCCTGGCAGGGTTATGGAACAGATCGTCCTGGGAGCAATCACACAGCACCTGCAGGATGGACAGGGGATCAGACCCAGCCAGCACGGGTTTAGGAAGGGCAGGTCCTGTCTGACCAACCTGATCTCCTTTTATGATCAGGTGACCCGCCTGGTGGATGAGGGGAAGGCTGTGGATGTGGTCTATCTGGACTTCAGTAAGGCTTTCGACACCGTCTCCCACAGCATCCTCCTGAGAAAGCTGGCTGCCCACAGCTTGGACAAGCCTACTCTGCACTGGGTTAAGAATTGGCTGGAGGGTCGGGCCCAGAGAGTGGTGCTGAATGGGGCTGTGTCCGGTTGGCGGCCGGTCACGAGCGGAGTCCCCCAGGGATCAGTGCTGGGCCCAGTCCTGTTCAATATCTTCATCGATGACTTGGATGAGGGGATTGAGTCTATCATCAGCAAGTTTGCTGATGACACCAAGCTGGGGAGAAGTGTTGATCAGCTGGAAGGCAGGAGGATTCTGCAGAGAGACCTAGACAGACTGGAGAGATGGGCTGACTCCAATGGGATGAGCTTCAACAAGGCCAAGTGCCGGGTCCTGCACTTTGGCCACAGCAACCCCATGCAGCGCTACAGACTGGGGACAGAGTGGTTGGAGAGCAGCCAGGCAGAAAGGGACCTGGGAGTCTGGATTGACAGGAAGCTGAACATGAGCCAGCAGTGTGCCCAGGCGGCCAAGAAGGCCAATGGCATCCTGGCCTGTATCAGAAACAGTGTCACCAGCAGGTCCAAGGAGGTGATTCTGCCCCTGTACTCAGCCCTGGTGAGGCCACACCTCGAGTACTGTGTTCAGTTCTGGGCCCCTCAGTTCAAGAAGGATATTGAGGTCCTCGAACAGGTCCAGAGGAGGGCAACCAAGCTGGTGAAGGGACTCGAACACAGATCCTACGAGGAGAGGCTGAGGGAGCTGGGGCTGTTCAGCCTGGAGAAGAGGAGGCTCAGGGGAGACCTCATTGCCCTCTACAACTCCCTGAAAGGAGGATGGAGCCAGGCGGGGGTTGGTCTCTTTTCCCAGGCAACTCTCAGTAAGACAAGAGGGCATGGTCTTAAATTGTGCCGGGGTAAGTTCAGACTGGATATTAGAAAGAATTTTTTCACAGAAAGGGTGATCAGACATTGGAACGGGCTGCCTGGGGAGGTGGTGGACTCTTCGTCCCTGGATATATTTAAAAAGAGACTCGATATGGCACTCAGTGCCGTGGTCTAGTGACTGTGGTGGTAATTGATCAAGGGTTGGACTCGATGATCTCTGAGGTCCCTTCCAACCCAGCCTATTCTATGATTCTATGATTCTATGATTTTAAATACTTCTAATGACATCAGTCTTTGCGGCTTCACTTTTGACAGTGTCCATGGACTTTGAAGCCACTGTGAGCATATGGGCTCTGATTTTTTCCGTCAAATACTTAAGAGTTGTGTGAAAGTTTGACCTGGAAGAACTTTTAGGAAAATAAAGGACATGTATTCTTGACTTAAAATTTTTCGGAGGTGGAGAATTCCCACTTCCTTTGTTAAGTTGTTCCAGTCATCAGTTGTCCTCACAGGCAAGGAGCTTGCACTTAGTTCCTAATCTGATTTTGTGTGGCTTCAGATCCTCACTCTATGGACTTTTTATACCCTGCTCTTCCATAGATTTAAAATTCCACCCTGCAAGATCAACAGAAATGAATGCACCTATGATCAAATAATCCTTGTTTATATTTGTTAATTTAGATGAGAACCACAACTTGCATCTGTCCATACTCCCTTTATGGATGCTCTTTGAATCTCCTTCAGTTGAGCAGCAACTGCAGCCACCTGAATGAATCCCTCTCTTCTGGCAGCAATTTCATCCATGCCAGGTAGAGAACTCTCATCTTCCTTCTCAGTTTATATTATATGACCAAGATTTGTATAAGCCATTCTATTGCAATAGTGTTTCGTGTTTAAGTGTTTACCTATTAGTACCCCATTAACACTTAAATGCAGTTTAGTTAGAGTAAGACAATGAATTCATTCAGTCCACCTATTTGATAGGCTGTTTGATAGTTGAACTGAGACCTCAAAATAATTTACATGTCAATAACATATCTTGTACAACTAAAAATGTACGAAGATAATTTTGGGAAGTAAATGAGTTTCTACTGTGTTCACAATAACTGGGCTATGTCCTAGGTCCACTTTTAGGTTTTTATTGAGGGCGTCTTTGCCTAGAATATAGCTCTTTTGCTTTTGGAAAAGGGATGTTAGGAAGTAAAAATTTATATAAGCCACAGACTCAAGCTAACATTTTTGAAAATATATCTGCTCTAAAGCTATGGAATTCAGCCATCTAACCACCAAGATAAATTGCATTTGAGAATTACGAGAACTTGGAAGAGGAACTTTGTTGTAGGTTTAGTCTGCCCTCATACCACTGATGAGTTATTGACTGTTAATTGTTAGCTGGTGTCCTCTGTGAAAAGAATTGTACATCGTGGTACTGCCACCACAGCTGTCTTTACCAGGAACCTTTCCCAAACACACTAGGTAGATGTTCCAAGGCCAAAATGACTATAGAGACAAACCTAGCCATTCAGCCCCATCAGGATGCCTCTCAGAAAAAGAAACGAGGCATCTCATTAGGAACAGGTTGGGAATTTATGCCGCTCCTACCCGAGCTGTCATTTTCCCATGGCTAAATAAGATATTTGCTCATGACCCTTTCAAGAACACTAAAGTAATTTAAAAGAAGATCAAGTCTGAAAGCAAATGTAAACAGATTATCTCTGGACCCTAACAAATGGGATTTTTGTGAATAATTATGTAATTCTCAAATTTGACCTCCAGTCAGTGCAAAGCTTCACAAGCAGCCTCATTTTTATGGGGATCTACTGGAAGCTTTAAAGTATTCAGGGCTCTGTGGTTTTGTCATGAGCACATAGTAAACGTGTCTAAACATAGCTACTGTGAATGTCTGGAAGTTACCAGCTAAGACAGAAGCAGCTAATGGGATTCAGCACCAGTAGGCATAATAAATGTGCATTGATTTTAACATTATGTAGAAGTTTTAATATTCAAGTGGCTATTAATTGCACTGCTTATTCTAAAAGTGCAGAAGATAAACAATTATTAAAATTTGTATGTTAATTTGGCTCAAGTGAAGTGATTAAAAGTAGAAGGAAAAAATAAAAACAAAGCATTACCAAATTCTTTTACTTACTTTTTTTTTTTTTTTTTTTTTTTTGTAAATAAGATCCTTCTGTGATACAACTTCTGTTTAACTAAAAAGAAACATTTATAATTATAATGTATGATAAGCCAAGCAAGATTTTTCCATTGGAACAATGATTTTTGCTTCACACGTTAATGTTGACAGAAAAAGACCAAAGGCACCGTTGTAACTTTACCAGCATGTCATAACAAAATGAAGGCTTAACCTGTTTCTGAAGGATTGACTTTCAAGCAGGAAACTGGGCTATTTTGGAAACTTAGCTAATGACACTGTTATTTTTTCTCCTGAGTGATAAGGTTGATGGATACATACCACTTGTATTTTGCTTAATCCTTTTTCTCCCATGCTCAGGACTATCACTTACACCACAGTGTTGATCAATCAGTGTATATTAGTATCTGCTCTACTGACAAATGCTCTTGTTCTGTCATTTGCAACGATAGATTTATTTTGACTGGATTATCTGACACACAGTATTCTTTTTTCTTTGGAGAACTGTAGAAAATAAAATTTTCAGAGGGATATAGGAGAATTTGTTGTCACCTCTTAGTGAAATACCAGGGGCACTCTGTGCCCCAGGAGTCTTGGAAAACCCATCCAAGGGCTCATGAGGATCTTCCTTATGCTCCAGAATAGTGTCATGGCACATCTAACACGATAGATTAATTTTCTATAAAATGTGGAGATGTAAAAAGGGATAAATATACGTGAGATTTAGAAAAGGCACCAGTAACAGTAGCTACCACAGGTGTTCAAACAGTAAATTCTTTTCACCGAGGCGAACATTTTCGAACTTGTTTCCCAAAATAAATTCTTACAGTGAGCACACAGTAAAGGAGAGCTCTGCAATATCAGTCCTTGTCTTCCTTATAGTATCTAAAGTACATTTTAACTGGTGGTGAAGAGTTTCCAGTTGAAGAGATGCTCAATAAAAACATGATTTTACCATCGCCCGACACTTCTGTAAGGTCATGAGGGCAGATAAACAACTTCCTGCAGCTGTGGCTACATCTGGCACACGACTGAGGCAGAGAGCGTGCTTCACAAAGATAAACATATCAGGTTGTAGCTCCATAGTCTCCTACACTCCTGGGTAGAGCTTGGGGAACTGAACTTGGCCCTGCAGTGCCAGCAGTAATTAATATCTGAACCTGTTTTGCCACTAGTGAATCAAAACAGCCCTGCAGTGATTGTAAAAGCACCCCACTCCAATAATGTGTGGTGACTGTGGGTAGCTTGGTGCCACTGTGCTGCTCCTGAAGCCTCTGGTGGTATTTCTCACCCAGTCTGTAGCTACCTTCAGTCTGCTGGTGGTGTGGTTCAGGGGCAGGCTGCTGCTGGATACTCCTGCACTGGGGAACAGGGTCCTCATGGCCTGGGGTTAGAGGCTGCCTTTGTCATCATGAGACACATTTTATTAGTAACTTTTAGAAGAGAGTCTCTTTTTGGATAGGTTCAAATCCACAGACTTAGCTGGTGGCTGTTTCTGGCATACTGTCACACAGGTGGTTGGGCTTTTCTCTCGAACAAAGGCTATCCCAGTGCTTTTGGGTGTAGGCTGGGATAGCTTTTGTTTGCTCATTGAACAAACTGAAATCAATAATTGATGTTTGACTGATCCCAAGTTGAAGGTTTTTGGTATTTACAATGAAACAAGCTGATTTAGCTTTAACCTGAATGGTAGTATCAATTACATTTTGCACCATTTTTGTTTTTGGACAGCAGAGTAGCATTCCACAGCTGGAGAGGCACTTCTCTGGTAGCTCCTTGGTCAAACTGTATCTTGGTACCTCTGTAGGTTACTGGAGGGAGATCCAGTCCTGAAAAGTAGCCTCTCTCTCTCCTTGGACTATCTCAGGAATTCAGTTGCCCCCAGAGGGCAATCTAGACCCTCCTCTGAGGCTGGAGGGGAGCAGACCACTTACTCTTCTGCTATGGTTGGGCATATTATGGAGTAGGAAAGAGGCTCTAAAAGGAAAGGCAGTGTCCTGCATTTGAATTATCTGATAGATTAATATTAGGGATACTCATTCAATGGGGTCTATATTGGTATGGCCAGGGTACCTTTCCATGACTGGGAGATGCAACCCTCTGAGCCTGGAGGAGCACCTAAAAAGTGCACTATGGTCTCAGTGCAATAAGTCCTTGAAGAACCTGTGTCCCAGGCAATGCCCAGACAAGTCTGTCCAGAGAGGCAGCCCTTGGGGAGTGCAAAACAAGGAAGGTACTGGGCAGACACAGTAGGTAGGAGCACTGTTTCCTTGCTTGCTTAAGTTTTGGGAAATTGCTGGTCCTGTTGCTTGTAGATCTTTATGGTACTTTCCACAAGAGAACTAAAGTTGATAGAACCTTGGCCCTAAGTTTATCCTATCTGGAAATAGCATTGGTTTGGGCTGAATTCAGTTCAGGTTAGCAAACAAACAAAATCCATTAGTTATAAACCATCTCTTTTCTCTGCAAAAGAGCCAGTTTTGAAACAACATGTTGGGTAAGTATTTGTCCACGCTTCAACACATCACAGGAAGAACTGTAGGAGTAAACCATTTGATGTTGTGTTTCTACCCTGCTTCCTGGCAGACACCTCTCGCAGATGACAGGGGAGTATCATTTTTACATGGCGGTGTTTCTACCAAACTGCTGATAGAGCCCTTCACAAGATCACAGAAGGGTCCATATCATCTGATTAGCATTTAGAGAAGCTGGTCAGCCAGGAGGGAACCACAGGAGACCAGAGACTGCCACCCTCAAGGGCTGAGAGAGGAAAGACTCAATCAGTGGTTGATAAGGCTTAGCAATGATAAATCACAAACAAAACTCCAGGCTTAGGAATTCACAGCACAATCTGTCATGAATTTCCTTCCCTTCCCTCCCTCCCCAATATCTGATGAGAATTTGCCTTTTAAAATGGTCTCTGGCAGTACAAGAAACCAAGCCGGTGAGAACTGCTGAGATGTGCCTGGCTTTTGTTAGTTTTCTTAGTGTTTTTATTTTTTAAAATAATGATATCTTTGTTTGTATGTGTGTCTCTAGGTACATTTATGCAAATTTTGAAGTCCAAGGACTTTTTTGTAATGTTAAAATGCAAAAATCTTATGTGAAAACACTTGCTACCAGACTTTCATGACTTTAGAAGAAGGAAGTTTGAAACCTGCCTAGAACTGGAAGCCCAGCTGAAGCAGACTTCAAAATTCTTTCGAAAAGAATTTTCAAATTGACTTCAAATAAAAAGACCTTCTCTACAGGAGATTCTTCTACCAGAAAAAGTACTCTCCGCATCAGATTTCCCACCAGTTCTGAGAGGCTGTAACACCTTAGTTACACCTTAGTGCTCACAGCTTGTATATCCAGTATCTAGGTATGAGGGTGCAGGCCAGTGCAAGGGCTGGGGATGCACCTTCCCATGCTGTGGCTCTGGAGAAGGGGTACCACAGTGTAAGGGTAATGGGACAGTTCATTTCCTAAGCACACATCTCAGTGCTCAGCTGCCATGAATGATGACAGTGCTATAGCTCTGCCCAGGACACTTCTGCTTCATCCCCTCTTTCCCTTGTTAATCAGTTAATTGATGCAGAGATCTCTAGGTTTGCCTTTACTGATGAATGTTATAAAACGGACTTAACACCCTGATTATATAACCATAGAATCCTAGAATTGTTTGGGTTGGAAGGGTCTTTAGAGATCATATAGTTTCAAGCCCCCTGCTGCAGGCAGGGACACGTCCCACTAGACCAGGTTGCTCAAGGTCCCATCCAACTTGGCCTTCAACACTTCCAGGGATGGAGCATCCGCAGCGTCCCTGGGCAACATGTTCCAGTGTCTCACCATCCTCACACTAAAGAATTTCTTCCCAATGTCTAAACTGAATCCACCCTAGTCAAGTTAACCCTTTTCATGTCTCTACATACCCTTGCAAAAAAGTGCCTCTCCAGCTTTTCTGTAGGCTCCCTTCAGGTACTGGATTATAGCCCCTGTAGTCCCACACATATATTCTCTCTCACTTTAAGGTTCACTGAGCAGGGGTGGAAAAGGTACTTTTTTGCATCACTGTCTCTGGGCACAGGAGCATGACTGGATTGTGAATCCCCTTCCCAGCACCTGTTCCATGATGCCCTTTACATGAAGAAGTGCTATTATCCATCTTTCATAGAAACCAGTTCCCTTCATCTCTTCAGAGCAATGCCAGATGAGAAGAGCACACACCACATGCCTTGCAGCTGCACTCCCACTGCCCCTTGCTTCTCAAGGACAGGCACACATGGGCTCAGAAGTGGGGTCAAATAATTCCCAGCTACCCAGTTAAGAAGCTAAAACTAAGGGAGAAACAAGGCTCTTAGAATGGACCAAGGAGGGAGGTAAAAAGTACAGATTTGATAGGGAACAATGGCCAAAAATATCCTAGAGACTTCCAAAAAGCAGGAAAGAAGAAAAGAAGGCACGTGAGGGAAAACCCTCTGCACTGATCATACAGAAATTGCACACGCTGCTGCCTATTTTGAGAGATGGATGGTGGGAGCCATATTGAACTTCTTGCGGAACTGTGCTTTAAAATTCATTAAAAATATTGGCTAGTGAACTTGTGATGAAACCTGCGAGCTTTAATCTAAACACCAGTGTGATCCTCCTCCTCTTCCGTGACAGTGATATTTTGGGGCTGTGTTGCACTAGTTTGCTGTAGCAGCTGATAGGCTGAACTTAAAAGAGGCATTAATATTCTTTTCAAAACTATGAGAAGAGAAAAACTGTTACCAGAGGGGAATGCTGAGAATCTATTTTGAATTTCTGCCACGTGAAAAATACTTGTATGATTGTGATATCCTGCTTTTTCCATTTGTAACAATTCCTGCCCTGTAAGAGCAGCAGGATTCCTCTAAGGGATGCTGGGGAATGCAGAAACGCTGACACTAGCCTGATGCTGGTGCTAACAAAGTGCACTGCTTACTCTTATTAGACAATAACATCTACCCTGGGGCGTCTTCTGGCTTTTGATGAAGCTCCCTGGGATTCCAGCTTTGTAGATTGGCCATTGTAAATGCAGAGGCAGAAGAAAGATGCGATGGCCTCTGCTCCAAGGGTGGTACAACCACCTCTCCCGGCAGGAAGCGTTCAGATGCCCTTGATGACAATGGGCAAACAGACAGTGTTTTTGTTTATTTTCTCATAAAGTGCTGATGAACAAATGAGGCAGAGGCATTAAGAAGCTCACGCTGTGAGGAGAGATTTGAGTTTATCAGCTGCTTCTTGGCAGGGTAAATTTTAGATACAGTGAGAATATAAAGTAATCCCTCCCTGAGGGCAGAGACTCTAGAGTTTTATTTCATAAATAAAAGGGGAGGAGTGTTTTCCTTAGAGATTTGTACTTTTCTTGAGTCAAGTTTGAGTAATACTGTTTATTTTCTCTGAAGTTCTTTGGTGTAACATGATCATGAAACACATCACAGCTAGCTAGTCTATAGCTAAGGGGCAGTAGAGGAGGATAGAAGGCATCTACAGATAAAGCACAGCTTGGGAAATACTAAGGAAGGTCTTCTCTAACAGGTTAACTCTGCTATCAAACTTTGTTCATTTTATGGTCTAAGCCCTACGATGAAAGGTGCTGTTCAAAACTTGATCTGGTACCTGCTCTCACTGAAGCATTTAGAAATGCTCAAAAACATTATGCACAGAACACTGCCCATCAAAAAGCGGCAGTGAAGACTCTGAGATCACCCAGATCACAGGCAGAGCTCCATCCTGCCCAGTCAGGAGAGCTGAAGGTGCTGAACCTTACAGCTGGCACACACAAGTCTTCTTTTTCTTGGTACACTTATCTAGGACATCTTTATATGTTTCAGCAGAGATCTCACTACATGGCAGATACACCAAATATTTTTGAATTTATGTCATGAAGCAAAAAAAGGTCTTCCATCCAAAGCATCTAGAGACCAGCGGCAATGTCCAGATATCTCCTCTAAAAAGGTGATGCCATATGGCAGGAAGCCATTTATCTGACTTCAGTGCTGTAGGGAGTGAAAATTGACAGGACAATGCTATCTGCAGGGCTCACAGGGCTGGGTCAAATCCTGCTTACCTTACTTATGTAAATAGTTCCCCGCATCTCAATAGCTCTGTGTTGTTACAAACTGTCCTGATTTGCACTTTGCAAACTGAGAGCAAAAATTGCTTCCAAATCTTTCAAATGGAGCTTTTCCCTCAAACAGAAAAAAATTCATCCTGCCCAACACAGCCATCTGCACTAATGCAGAAACCCAGTAGTGTTTCACAGGGAATTTTCTTTTGAAGTTTGGTTCTGTAAGACAGGAGGAAAACCTTCCCTCCCAAGCATAATCCTGGAGTGTAAAGTCATCTTTATATTTATTTATTTTGACATTCAAACTGCTCTTTTTAATGCGTATGTATAAGCTCTTAGGGATTTAGGTCTTCACTGCCTAGTAATTTGCCTTGTATTTCTCAGAGTCCTCTGTACAGGGGAACTATTTTTAAGAAACTTTGCAATTTTTGCTTTTCTGTGCCTTTACACTGGCTGGAGAGGGGAGGCTGAGATGGGCAGGAGGCTTTTGAACAAAATGTTCAAGGGTGGTTTTACAGACTCAGGGAACTCCAGGAACTCAAACCTCTTGAATTACTGCCTTGTCTTCCTCTGAGATCCATCTGAAATGATTTAGAGATGATGCAGGTTGGGTCTGAGCTTTGGCAAGAACCGTCCGGTGCTACTCCCAGGGAGACCCTTCTATGCTGCACCTGCCTTAGAAAAATAGAAGATATGCATGATGAGGAAGAACTAAAAACAATAAAGGAGCAGGCAATGGTTAGGAAATTATCCTTGAGCACAGGCTCCGTGTGTGCTATAACCTTCTCTGCTGCAGTCTTTCTGTGCAGCTGTAGCTGAATCCCTGGGACCACAGCCACAACAGCACAGGGGCTCTGCAGTTTGATGGGATCTCCAGTCCCCATGCCCATGACTGCAGTGCTCAGCCTCTCTGGGCACCCCAGCTTTCACTACCAGACTTCCACCCATGCCCATGACACTCCATCTTCAAGTGTGCAGAAGGATCCTAGGGCTGGCAGTGCTGTTATGCCCCCATCTCACCCACGAGTGACCTGCAGTCGCTTTCTTCCTTTGGCTGACACAATTCCTGAATTCCTCCTTGCACCAGACACTGGCTAGGGAGAGTGTGGTAGAACTCACATATAATCTTGGATTCAGGAAAAGAAACGTGAGCTAGACATTTATTTTGAACTGTTTTGCTTAGCTTTTTAAGTATGCAAGCATTTCTTCTGAATAAGACACAAAATATTATCATAAGATGGAGCAACTCAGATGGGTTCATCTGGAATTAAATGCGATCTCAATTTGTTAATTTTGGCATTTGTGAGTGTGTGTGAAGCTGAAAGAAGAGAGATTCCTGCAGATCTGTGTATTGGTCTGGCAGGAGACTAAAGAAATCAAAATAGCATAAAACCTGGGATAGGATTTGGTCTGCCTGAATCCTACACTGATCCTAACTTGGACTGGCTAATCTCTCTAGTGATGCCAGGAATTGTAAGCATAGTATTAGCAACCCACACCCACACTTTTAGGCCTATCCCCCCTTTCTGCAATAATCAGATTGCTAGAGAAGCCCTGAAAAATGGGGTGCATATCTTCCCCAGTCTAAAGGAGCCCCTCTGCCTGTGCCTGACCAGGATGTGCAGCCTGCCATCCTCCAGCCAAGCAGCCGGGGCGGGCACAGCTGCAGCAGGACTTCAAGGCTGCCTCTGCTCCCCCTGCCTCATGCTTCCCCTCCTGGGGAACACCAAACCTGCCCTCAGCAGATCACCCTCTGGGCAGGTATGCTCTCCCTGCACAGGTCCAGTTCACTGGATGGCATCTGCTTCTGAGGCTTCTCAGAGCCTTCCTTCTGTCATGGCTCTTATGGTGAATTTAAGAGGACTAAGTCATCCCCACTTTCTCCGTATGTACAATTTAAGTGATGTAACTACCCAACTTTGTAGGACTTGATTTTATGACCATATAGATAAGTTATGCACCTAAATTAGGCCCCGAGCAAACTAAAACATGGCAATGAGTCCTTCTTTTCTACCAGGTGAAGATGTGCCTCAGAGTCCTTTGATCTCAGTAGGTCTCCCCTTTTTCTGCCCTGGGCTTCCAGTGGCAACCCTGACACATGGCATGGCTTCAAGGGAAGGATAACAAAGGGTTAGAGGGAGGAGCTACACCCCTCCAGCTCCTCTCTACCTAAATGAAGAAAGTTAGTACGAGTTTGTTCCACACATTGATCTACCTGCATGGATGGGGATCAAGATTTATACTTTGGAAGTGAATTTGTTATCAGCTTATATTTCCAAGTATCTGTAAATCCACACTGAGATACAGGAAGAATATTAGCATCATACTTTGGCACCTGTTTCCATATCAGTTTAATCTTCTGTATTCACAATTATTCCAACATAGAATCATAGAACCGGCTGGGTTGGAAGGGACCTCAGAGATCATCAAGTCCAACCCTTGATCCACTACTGCTGTGGTTACCAGCCCATGGCACTGAGTGCCACATCCAGTCTCTTTTTAAATATCTCCAGGGACAGAGAATCCACTACTTCCCTGGGCAGCCCATTCCAATGTCTGATCACCCTCTCCGTAAAGAAATTCTTTCTAATATCCAACCTAAACTTCCCCTGGCGCAACTTAAGACCATGCCCTCTTGTCTTTCAGGTCTTAAAAATTAGGCTTCAGATTAAAGCATATTCCTTCCCTATGGCTGTCTCTGCGTGATATAATGCTCTAAATGTGGACACTAGTGGCTTGACTGAGTTTCCTGTTCTCAGGCATAAGGTGCCATTGAAATTTCCTGCAGTACCCAGGGCACCCCATACCAACTCCAGGTCTATGGTAGATGATCTTCAGAGCACTTACCCCTTCTGGAAGAGACCAGTGGGATACCCCACAGCATCTCCAGAGTTACTAAATGCAATTTAGAGATGGCTGAGTCAAGACTGCACCAACCTAATCTGTGTCCTTTCTGCTGCAGTTATAATTGGTTGCTGTAAAGAGCTGGAAAGCTTTGCCTCCTGAGTCACTCACCTTCCAAACTGCTTGTTTTATAAAAAGCAATTTAAAACAGAAATACACAATGGTAGTAATTGAAGGCATCCTCTTTACTGCTAATATTTTGGCTTAATTAAATTTCTCTGCTGAAAGGTCTATTATGGCTTGTTTTTCTAGAAAAAAAAATTGCACAAATAATGAAGGAAAAATATATTCAAAAGGATGAAACTATGGAATAATGATTTATGTAATTTTGTTATGGTCTGTAACTCTTTGAAAAAAGTTCCATTGTTTGGTGTTATCAGGAATTTCAGTGGAAAATCCCTTGAGAAAGGTGCAATTGGCTCACTAAATCCCTTTTCATTGAAAATATTACTGTACATGGGCCCATACATGAGATAAGAAGGAGGGGGTAGTCAAGAGGAAACAATAAAATATGCCAAAATATTCCAAAATGCTGGTGCTGAGATGATATTTTTTTCATTTCCCCTTTTTTTCCCCTCTTGTATTGTCATATGAAGAACACAGCTCATATTTTCGTATTATGAAGTGGACAATACAGCTTCAAAGCTCTGGAAGTAAGGGGAATTTTTTCTTCCAAACTTGTCAAAGCCTATGATTTTTCAGTAAAGGCAAGTATGTTTGTAGTAGAGACACTAGTTGAAGTTGTATGTAGAGCAGAGACTTGCACTTCTGTTTCTTGCTGGGAAATCACTCAATAAGAGGTTTCAGACTGGCAGAGGATGTTCCTCTGAGATGCAATATGTACAGACTATTGAACGATACCTTTTCTGACCCAAATTGTTGGTCTGAGTTGTGGTGAGTTTGGTCAGTCCTTCTTTTCTATCCATTTTTTAGACTCTTAGACATAAGCAGCCCATTCCTACTGCCCTGAACAAACCAAACCAAAAGAAACCAGAGAAAAAAAAAGTGTCATAACTTTCCTTCTCCATTTTCAGCTCTCCGTCAGACCTTGTAATCATTCGGTTCATCCCCAGTCCTCACAGGTAACTCATATTTTAAGAGAAGGTTTCTGTTTTTAACCCATCTTGTTCCTAAATACATTGTGCATTTGCCATGCGTGAAGCAGAATGGTTCTTATGCCCCTCATCTCTGGCTTGATTTTGCCCATGTCTCAGCATATCTGTGTGGTACAGAGATGAAGGGATAAAAAGAACTCGTGTTATAAATTCCCTGTTTAATGTATTCTTCAATGTATTATTCTTTTGCACTGAAATTTTCAATTCTTGTTTTCTCTTCGAGAAACTGCTCTTACCCCTTGCTGTCTGAAAGGTTGAATCTTAAATGCAGTGATATTAAGGTCAGTGTCACTTATGCTGATAACACAAAGAAAAAAATCCTGCAGAGCTTTCAAATTATGTCAGGCTTTATATAGTCATACAGAAAAAAGGGCAAGCAAAATACAATTCTTTGTATTTCTGGAGTGAGAGAAGCATTTCAGGATTCTCCACCATACTTGCACCCAGACTTCTACAAGTTAGAGCAGCCAGTTTTATTTGCTTGATACTACTAGCTATTATTAAAGTTACTTGCTCTTTCTTGTTGCAGATGTCAGGCCTCTGAACTGCTTGTCTGCCTCAGTGTGCTTTTAAAAAAATGAAGTGTCTAGAAACAGCTTAGTTGTTTTCCTTGCTAAGAAATAGGAATATTCTGTTTTCTGATCTTAAAATAGTGGGGAATGTTTGGAAAACTATTGCTTCTCACTTAAAAAATTAAATTTAAGATGTGTATTTGTCCTGAAAAAAATCTGCACTTCTTTTTCAAAGTGTAAACCTTCTGAAAAGTAGCCATGATCTGAAAATTTGATCTAGGATCTATTGCCAAATTTTCAGTAGAGTATTTCCTCATGGAACTACCTCTGCTTAAGCTCCTGCCATACACCACCTCCATGCAGCACCTGTGTCACCTGGCAGGAGGAGGCCAGGGCAGGGATTGCACTCTGTGTATTGACAGTCAGCTCCTGAGCTTCAGGAATACAGCAGCCCAAAGAAGTGGAAAAATGCTGTTCCCCATTAAGGCCAAGATAATCTCTCCTTGCCTGTGGACTTCATCCTTCTGAATAATAAAAGGAATTTAGTGCAGACTGCATGCTTCACTATGCATGTGGATTGGGTAGTGCTTAGGGGTGTCACCAAATCAGACAGAGGGAATTAATATTTCTTCATCACAAGATCTCTGGTAGAGAAGAGAATTTAATTTCTCAGCTTTGCATTAAGATGGATATTCACTGTAGAAGTTATGCTATTTCTGAGTAAAGCAAATCTTCCCTCCCCAGAGGTTAATATTCTCGGGGCTTTGTTTCAAAAGCTTTACTTTTTCAGTATTGGTAACACTGCTTTCTACTTAAAATCAAGAAGATAGATGTAAATGGGAAGATCAAAGATCACTGGAAAATGTAAATTGAAAAAGCATGCTTTTCATTCCCAAATTGTCATGTTTTATGCCACTTCTCAGGGTTTCTTTTCCCCAGCTGTTTCTCAAAACAGCCCTCATCTGCATCATAGACAGCTTCCTTGGGTGTTGCTCCTAAGAAAAGCCAAAATATTTCTTTTGCAATTTCTTTGAGTTAAAATAATCATGAGGTAAAAAAAGCAGAATGGGAGGGAGAAAACTGGGATTCAGCCAGCATGCATGCCACAGTCTAACAATGGTCAAATAGTGAGGGTAAGCAGGAAAAACAGGAAGAGAAACAAATTCACTTTCATTAGGAGAACTGAAGGATTTCACCTGTAATACTATCTTCTTTCCCTGTGTTTGTGTAACTAACAGGCTCCATGTGAGCAAACAGCCCAGCTGATACCTCCTCACTTGTTGGCTGTTGGCAGTGAGGTTTTTTCTCCCTAAGCACACATCTTACATGCTAATTGATTCCACCTTCCCAGGGCAGCAGGATTTCACGACGCGGCGCGTGTCTACGGCACGCTGGGGGGACCCGCAAATAGCAGGGAGGAATTTTTAGAGTGCATCTAATGGTCTTGGCTTGTCATTAAGCTGATAAGTGTAAAAACCACTCTCCAGACTACTTGTGACACTTGATGTTTTTTCACACGGGACTGCTGTAACATAATCATCCTCGCATCATCTCCCCTCGGACACAATCTGAATGTCCAAGCTGCGAGGCGGATCCCCTGTTCGATGGATGTCTGTGGCTTTATGTTAGCTGAAGGGATTTGTGGTGCTAGAGGGTAACGCTCCATTTGACCCTATTTGTATTCCATAAAGTATTTCCTAAAAATATTAAATGGTGGCATCTGGAGCAGTGAAATTGATGTAGAACTAAAGGCATAGGCAAATCTACTGTTTATCTTAAGGATGCACCTCAAACACCTCCGTTTCAGGGGGCACTGAATAATTTTTTTACCAGAATAAAGAGGGAGATACCTCATATTCTTCTGATTGAACTGAAATACCAGTACACCAGCTCTCCTGTAATGGAATCTGCTTTATTACTTGGTGGCAGTAATACTAAGACAAACTATTTCTGTCTTCATCTGGCACTGAATCCCATACTGAGTATGGAGCATGGGGCTGGGTGCTCCAGACAGCCCTGGCAGCC
This sequence comes from Phaethornis superciliosus, assembly GCA_023637945.1. Lineage (NCBI taxonomy): Eukaryota > Metazoa > Chordata > Aves > Apodiformes > Trochilidae > Phaethornis > Phaethornis superciliosus. The sequence goes on along the minus strand of JAJQWJ010000005.1, from coordinate 17,869,502 downwards.
TGTGGCAAGAGTGTTAGACATCCAAGCACTGTAAATTGCACACATCCATAGAAAAAGCTATTTTTGAGCCAGCAGTATTGATCTTGGGGTCTGTCCAGTTGCCTCTTTAAAATGGGACAGAGAAAAGTAGATGGAGCACAAGATCTGGAGGGAAGAAGAAGGCTAATAATGAAGCAAACCTATTGCCATTTACTTGAAGTTTAATACTCATATTTCATTCCACCATGGGGCTTTTCATTCAAGAGGTGACATGTCTTACAACACAGGTGGAGATGTACTGGCCATATTTGAGTGACTTTTCTCTGGGAGATGTCCTAGGCAGCTCTAGCTCAGGCAGGAAGGCATTCAAGGCTGGGGATGGGACCTGAGAGGAGCTGCAGGTTTGTGGTGCCTGAAGAGTCAGAGGGATGAGGAAGGTGCTACTGTTGAGCAAGCAGCCAGCAAGGAGTGAGCAGGGAACGAGCTCTCCCAATGATCTCAGGGCTGGGTGCTCCTGGGCTGCTTGTGTGCTCACCTGCTGCACAAGCAGATGTCTCCTGAAAAAGACACGGATTTTTTTCTTCTCTTGTCACATCTTTCTGCAGTGATATCTAGGAGTTTAAAAAAAGAAAAAATAATTGTACTATTTTTGTTCTGAAATAACTCCCTATCTCAACTTTTGGGTTTTTTTTCCTAAATTACTTAATGGGTTTTTTTGTTTTGTTTTTTTTTTTGGTTTTTTTGTTTGTTTGGGGTTTTTTGTTGTTGTTTTTTTTTTTCCTTGCAGTACCCATTCTCCCTGCAATATCAGCCATTCATACCATAACCAAATATGATTATATGATTTCTGGTCCTTTTTAAGTGATGTCTGAATTCTAAACAATAAGCTGTTCCTTTACATTTGTCTTGCCAGTGCCAGCTTCCGGATTCCTCACAAAATCCAGCTAATACTAAATACTGCTTCCCTGCTTATTAATGAACCCAGAGAATATGGCCAAGCCTCAGCTGCAAATGATACAGTTATTGGCAATGCACAGCTCAAGGTTGTGAACTCAGGAGAGGGATTCTCTTCCTGATATTTGTACAGCACCTAGTGAAGGAGGATTTAATCCCTGCTTGAACCTTCTATACACTATTACATTATAAGCAGTAGTTCAATTGCTTACTCAGTCTGAACTTGTTATCTGTGCAAATTTTCAGGCATCATTCAGTGTCTTATTCACTGCATCCATTAAGTCCATATTTAATTAGCATGTGTGTGTTTGCAGTAATGCTAAGATCGACTGTTTCTCCATCCAGCAGTGTATACCCCTCAGAGCCCAAAGCACAGAGCTGGGTGTTCACTTCTCATAGCTGTAGGCAACCTGAGATTGTCTGCAGTTGCCACTGTCCATTACACCCCCACGTCTATGTGCCAAGCAGGCTTTTCCTTCTGAAACCTTGAACTTCAGAAACAAATCAAAATGGACCTTGTGTGAACAGTGCTAATGGTTGATCATCAGTGTTCAACCTGCGTCTGCCAAGTAAGAATTTTTCTTTCCTCAGCAGTAGGATAATTCAATTTTTTTCCATGGTACTTTTCATGGTAAACTGTGATTTTTGTATTTGTGAATGGGTAGACTGGGGATCTGCACTGCTTACAGAAGTCCCTTCCAACCTCTACCATTCTGTGATTCTGTGAAGAGCTTATTTTCTTTGTGGCTGGTAATGATAAATATGATCATTTATTTTGTCCCTAACAATGAAGATAAGATTCCATTATGCTGTTCAGTACAAATAGCTCAAAAATGGTGGTAGAGTACTGGTTAAATTAAAAGGCTGTGTGAACAAAGATATTTAACCTCTCAATGAGGTCACCTTGAAGTCGATGTGACCTCATCTTTTATGTCATCTCCACTATGAGATTGCTGGAGTTTCTAAATAAGACCACTTATGACCTGTCCAAAGATCAGTGTATGCTTGCATTTTTACCTCCAAAATTCAGATGCTCAGAACTTTGATGAAGTTTGGTCATCTTACTCTATGTGTGGCTGACCTTGAAGGTTTTGTGGAAGTCTGTTTTGAAGTCTTATGTTTTGAAGTCTGAAATAAGTATGTCTGAAGATTACTTTTATTCTGCTCTGTCTTACTATAGGTTGCACAATCCAGTATAGTTTTTATTATCCATCACAGCACTGAGAAGAATTGTACAATAAATACAAGGAAAATCCATATGGAAAACGGTAACCACAAAGACTAGAATAAAATTGGAAGTTAAAATTGAAACAATTTCAGTTAAGCAAAATTTAAACTGTTCTGTTTTTCTGGAATATCACATTCTAAAGTTAATTTCTGTTTAAGGAGTGAAAGGTATGTTAATGTGCTTAGTGTTACCATTGAGACTGTAAATTTCATTCTCTACAACTCTTTGACTGGATCAAAAGAAATAGTAGTCAAAAAGAACAGAAACATGAGTATGTGTTGAATTAGCCTTTTTTTAATTATAGAAGTTATAACTCTGCACTGCTGACAATGCTAGATTTCCCATTTGAGGCCTTTGACATGGATACATTCTTGAGGAGGTAAAAACCTCTTATTTTTCCATATGGCACGAAATGGTTTACTTATGTTTAAGTCAGTCCTTCCTCATCACACTTACTTTAAGCAATTTTTCACTACATCAAACTCCTGAATAAGTTGGCCAGGAAGGTCATGAAATATCTGTCCTTAAAGATATTAAAAACTGGACAAGAGAAGGCCCTGAGCTACCTGTTCTGACTTTTATTTTAGGTCTAACTTAGAAGCTGACCCCACTTTGGGCAGGGGACAAGGTGGTTTCCAGAGGTATTTTCTAACTTAAATTATGCAATGTTTCTGTACTTCCATGGCTAGTTTTAACACTAACAACAAATTATTGAAAGTAGAACAACTGTGCTGTCAAACAAGGCTTATTTGTATTTGGAGAAAGGAGGAAATCTTCCAAAGTTTTGTAATCACTGGAGGCAGTTCTTTTCTTGTCCTCCTTTGGAATGACTTTCAAGGTGGGATATGCTTTGTATTTGTCCAGAGTATGACTGACACTCAAGGGATCTGGAAATGTACTCAGCTGTACACAAAAGGAAAACATGCTAAATATAAACTCTTCCATAATTAAGCTCTTCCTGCTGGACTTAATCTTGTTTTAAAAAGAGAAGGATCCAGTACACTTCCCATCATCAGATTCAAGCATAAGTGCAGTTTACCTAAAATGCAAAAGAGCAGAAATGCCAATGGAGAGCAGAGCATTTTCTTGAGAAATCTTTGCCAGTTTCTAATCCAAAATGAATATGACACAGACATGTAACTGTATTGTTAAGCAGCCAATGGCACTTAAGAGCAGCCTTGATGATTGCCAATATAAGCACCTGGGCAGAAAAAAATAAGAATTTCTGAACGTAGATTTGAGATTAAACTGTATGTTGAGTCACATGTCTTCCATTACAGGCAGCAAGCAGCAAAATGTTGGCAGGCAAACACCCTCCTCTCTGTGGAGCCTCATGAGGTAGCAGTCAGCATGTGAAGCATGATACAAGACCTCTTCTTAGCTTCTAAATCTCCTCTCTCCTCTTTTTAGAAGTACCTCAAGCTCAAGGTTTCTGTACCAAGCTGATCAGTCTGGCTCAGCCTCAGCTGCTGCAGTGGACTCCATTGGTCCTCATGGTATACACCCACATCACCCTGCTCTGACACCTAGTGGCCATGAAACAAAAAATAAGAGGTATTTTTGAGCTCTACAGCGTGGATTGAACCAGGCAGTTACTTCAGTAAATTGTTCCCTAAAGAAAAATGGCATAAAGCCTTCATTTAATCACCTGGTCAAGCTAGCTGGCCAGACTTCAGGCACATGGAAGCTTCCCCTGAGCCAGATGTGTCATTAGATATTTTTAAAGATAAATTCCCTGGTCAATGGGAAATATTGTCCCTGTACAAAATGTTTAGAGAACATGAGGAAGCTACACAAAAATAAACAAAATATTAATCCCTGATTAAAGTTCATTCCATGTTGTGCTGTGGCACTTGAGTTTTGGGACCAGAGGCTGGCTAGGCTTGAAGACAGAACAAAGCCATGAGAGAAAAGCATGTTTCCCTTGCACTTTCCCAGACAAAAGTCTATGCCTCTGATGGGTAAACACGAAGTCTGAGTCATAGATCTCTGCAGAATTACTTGATATAAAAGAACTCACTCTCTGTGGGTGCAAGTGAAGATCTTGAATTCCCAACCCTGGAAAACTGGAGGTCCCCACCCACCTCACATTATCACAGTGAGCATTGACCTTTTTCATGTGCCAAAAAAACACTGAACCATATGCTATGGACTCTTCATTTTGCCAGATGTTTGATGAATTAATCCAACTGAGAAAAGCCTCCTGCTAAACTTGTCTTCTCCCACCAATGCCATGCTATGGCTTAAATGCTTAAAATCTGTGGCACAGTTGTCACACAGAGAGGCTTTATGCTGTGAACATGTGAACTGAAATGACCCTTTCCAGCTCTGCTACCATCCCATCTCATTTTAGGAGGAGTTAGGTAAGAAAAGTCTCATTTTGAGAGGTCTTTTTGCATTGCCAGATACTTTGCAAGTGAAGGCATTTTTTCAGCTATAGCGTGATGTCCATCAGTCTCTTCTACTGACTAGGTTAGAGAGAGATCCACCCCCGTATTATGAGGCTGATAAAGTTTCACAGTTTGTACACACATGTATTTTCTATGAAGAAGGCAGATAAATCAGAGATGCATGCCAAAGAACCATGAAGTCCTTCACTGTCTGTGCAAAACCAGGAGCTAATAAGAAACTTTATTAGGCAGGACTTGTTAAATGGGATGTTGCTAAGAAGGGTTTTGAAGGATCGCACACATTTTTCTGATTGTTTAAGACCAACTTTCTTCCAGACACATTCTCCTAGTCCTCTCCCTTAGCAAGTGCTGGGTTGGTGAGAGGTATAGGGTCTACTCATTTTCTGGAAGTCCCCATTGTTAATGCCAGTCAAATCATCAATGAGTTTTTCAATCCATTGAGAAAGACAAGAAACAACAGATGCAGCTTAATTTGAATTCATGTTAAAATATTTAAATTAAATTACTATGTTTTAAAACTTATGTGTCTATTTTTTTTCCTTTTTTCCCATCTTTGTTTAGAATGTGAGAGGATAAAAATACATCTTTTCAATTCACTGTGATCCATGGATATCATCTTCACCTTGTGACCCCATGGGTGATCCCTTCCCTGTAAGTTCCTCCTTTCTCTTCTGCCCTGATAAAATTAGGCTTTTATCCTCTTCTGAGCTGACACCTTTTAAGTATTCTTTGGAGATACTTCTGTACTGCCACCAACTTTTCTTCTGCCAAGTGTATAGTCCAACTCTCATTTCAGACATTGTTAAAGGGATCATTGTGATTTCTCCCATCAGGCTCTCTACTTGCTCAGCAGTTGTCAGCATTTTAGAGTTAGATTTTCATTCTTTCTGTCACACTTCACTTGGGAGTGGTGATGACAATATTCAGGATGTCAGGAAAATCTATTGGTGAACAAGATATCTTTAAAAAAATACTGGATTTTTCTTTATGAAAAATAGCAATGGTGATTTGAGACTGGAGCCAAATGACAATGAACATGAAGGAAATGTTTAGTCCAGCTACCTGGCAGAGCTGCAGTATCTGCAACAGCTCTTCCTTGTGAATACAGCTGAAATAGATTATCTAGGACAACTCCTCTCACAACAGCTGACTGGCCTGCAATTCCTTTCTGGATGTGTGAAAGCTTTGCATGCCTGACGAGCTCAAGGTCAGTGGACATTAAAGCTCATTGAGAGTGTGAGGGAGAAGCTTTGTGTGATATTATCTTTTCCACTATCTTGCTGCTCATTTTTCATTTATCTCTGTTCTGGGAGGCAGCACCTTTCTGAACCTCCCCGGGAGCTGAGAGCTTAGGGACCTGATCCAAGGCCTACACCCCATATGTCTCCTCTATAATCCTGGTGGCCCACTGGACTCAGTTGGAGAATGTGATAAATGTTAGTTCACCTTTGGCTGGGAGATGAATGCAATTAATTTTTATGATAGTCTCAGCAAAGATGGTATAGAAAAACCTGAATTCAGAGTTGCACAATGCACTGAGTTAATGCATATAGTATTATCACTGGGGTTCTCAAAGGTGATTAATAAGGTGGAGTAGACATTTACATCTAAGCAAATAAATTGTATAATTATGCTAATGATAAATAAATAAAAGGCAGCAGGGTTCTGGGCTCCTAAACTTCTGTTACAAAGGCTCATTTGAAGTGTATCTCCAAATCAAGATCAACACATCTAACAAAATCACATCCAGAATCTAAAAGCTGATTATCTGCTTGGTTTCAGTGAAGAAAAACTCCTCTTGCTAAGCCTTCATGAAAGCTGCATCCACAAAACCAGAGCTGATTTGTGTGTGCTTTGCTTTGGCTCATACAGAGACACTCACAGTAAGCTGCTTCCAGTTAGTTTTCAAGTCACCTTCTTTCCACTGAAAGTTTTTTAGGTAATAATGCCACATTCTCACTAAACTTTAATTGTGATAGTCCTTCCATTACAGTGCTTATGAGCTCCATACAGTCCATACTCTGACACTGAACATAATTTTCAAGTCTTTCAAAAATTTATAGCTGTTAAAGCCAAAAGATCTTGATGACGTTTCTGTCCTGCTTTACACAATCCAACAATGGATCTGGCTGTAGTGACCAGGTTAGAAACCCATTGAAAAATTTAATTCTAGCATATCATATCTTTACTGAGTAATTCCTCAACCCTTCAACCTGACATTTATGCACAGAGAGGTGGTATCTTACTCAGCAGCTAGGCATGTATCACCCAAACCCACAGGTGATACTTTCATTTTAAAGGAATTAAAGCTGTATATTACAGGCACAAATACATTTCTCTAGTTGTATCTTTACAGTTAACCATTTTAAACAGGCATTTCTAATAGAATAATATCAATACTATCAAGACTACAGATTCCAGGTGGCATAATTACTTTCCAAGAACATAAAATATTGAAAGCTATTTGTTTTTTTTTTCAGCGCAGCAGGAGCTCTTCCCAACTGCATTGACTCCAAGGTCTTTTCAGACCTGAAGACCCTGGCTCAGCACAGCTATGGCACTGCTTTACAAACTTTTCTGGCATTTCTACCAACCAAATCCAGGGATGCCTTTTTTCAAGGCCAGCTGGCCCAGTCCCACCTGATTTAGCATCAGTCTGTGTAAAAAGGCAGGAGTGACTCCTGGGGCCCATGCAGGCTATTTTGTGTTTGCATGCGTGTTTGTGTTTGCCTGTACATATACTATGCAGGGATTATCAGTTAAATATGCATTGACATGCAGTGTAGGCAATAAAAACTATGACTGGACCTTAAATCTTGTCCCTGAATTTCCCTTTCCCCTTCTGTGTTCTGGTCCTTGCTGGTAGTTTACTGCCGGAAGCTGTACCCTAATCAGCCTGTAAAATGCTGCTCTGGGGGAGACGGGGATCCCAGCCACAGCCTGGGACAGATAATAGACTTGCCTCACTTGACAAAAAGATAAAAGACTGCATTTTGTTCCTCATTATTTCACTGGTTTGGGAAGGTGAGTTCTTTCTCTCTCTTGTTTAAATGACATAAACAACACCAAGTGTCATGATGTGAGTGGGATCCTGTCAATGCAGCCCTATAATTAGAAATTTTCCATGCATGAGGCAAAAGGGGTGTCTTCAGGCCACTTCCGGACCACTCATCCAGAGATCAAAAACCTGCATAAGATACAGATAAGAAAAAGCCCAGGAAATGAAACATGCTCCATACTGCTAATTCAGACAGTCTTGGTTTTTGCTGCACCCAGAGGCTGCCTGATGCAGCGCTCCTGCTTCAGCATCTCATTGAATCTTCAGTGAACTTGAAAGGGTAGCAAGGCAAAGGCTGTTCTCCTGTTTGGGCCAAGGATTTTGTCTTCCTTCCTTTGGTCTTAACTAGAATATAACTCTATGGACACAGCGTAACACAGTGGGAGGCAACAGACTTGCACTTGTGTTGCAAAGTCCAGAGCATGTTTCTCCTCTCCGTTCTAAAGATTATTCTCCCCGAATTAATGGCAGCCCAAATATCTGCCAACCATTCCCAATGAAATATGACCCCTGTTTAACTTTTCTATTCAAGTACTTGCTTGCTGGCACAATCCCACCAGATAAGAACCTTGCTTTTTGCCATGCCAGTACTGTACTATTCAACCTGTGTCCATATGTTACAGATGCAGAATACGCAAACTCAAATATCAGCCAGCACCATCAATCACATGACCACTTTTCAGTATTAAAAGAAAATTAATGCCAGGATGTTATAAAGTCTGGCTGCTTGGTGCAGGGTGGAGATGGAGTAGTTTACTGGAGCTGCTCATAGGTAACAAGGGAGGATAGGGCCAGGAGGGTTTTCTGGCATCAGCATCTGATCTGATGATCAGATCTGACCCAACTGATGTGCCTGATATCTTGATCCTCATGAAAAGTGCCATGGGGTCTTCAGCATGAATGTGAGGCCAAGATCTTGGTGCTGCAGCCTGGCTGAACATGTGTAGAAACTTCTCACAAGCGAGAGTTAAGATCATCTGTCAACAGCTTTGTCTCATAACGTGCTGACAAATCTGGCCCAGCTCCAGTGCTAATTTTAAGCGTATGACTTCTTTCAAGTCAGTGAGAGAGACAGAGTGAGCTGCTGGCTCTGGGAGAAGCATGGATGGGCACTGGTATGGTTGGACCCCTACAAGAGCAGGGACAGTACCACCCCAAACTCATGAGTTTGTCAACCCAGCCTCAGCTGTCCCCTTCCCAGCAGACACTCCCAACCCCTGTTGGATGATGCCAGGGCTGCTGGGCTGCTTATATTGCATAGGATTTCCTGTACCTCATGGTCACATCCCATGTGCCATGTGACAAGCATATGGGATGTGTCTTTTCCTGTATTTTTTGCAGTAACCAGACTCTCTCCCGGATGCCTGAGGGCACAGGTTGGTGGCTGTCAGGAAAAATGGGTATTACATACCTATGGATAAATAGCACTGTATGTACTACACACACTGTGGCTGCCCTAGCTGTGAGAGGAAAATACAGTCAGAATCACAACCAGGACTCTCTAAAAGCCTTAATATAATGAACCTAGGCAATACTAACATCTTCACCTCTGTGGGGAACTCCTGACTTAGAGCCAAAGCAGTGCCAAAATGCTTTATAATTTTATTGCCTCTTTCTGCTTGGCATGAATGTGTATGAGTCTGTAATTTTATATAGATACCACATGGTTCTCATTTTTTAGCAGCCAAATGTTAGGACAGTTGCACACATCCATTGAAATGATCCTGGAGATCTGCGATTTTTAGAAGAGTAATTTATTTTCAGTTTTCAGCATTTCTTAATGAAGCTTGTCTCTTTGGAGATGATACACTATGCTCATCTTGTATCCAAATCACTCATTAACTCAGTGAAGAGCATGTCTGTTAGAAAGCAGCACTTCCATGCAGAACTCTTGTTAACTGAGCATGTCTAACTAGTTAATTCCATATCTCCAATGCCAGCCAGATGCAGAAAATGTCTGTACATTTAGGGGACAGACTGCAGAAAAATTCTCATCAAAATATACTATCATATAGAACTCTGCTTTATTATTAAAACCGAGCCTTTTCAGATTCCCAACTAATTTAGTGATTTGGGTTTTTGTTTTTTTTTTTTTTTTTTTTTTTTTTTTTTTTTTTTACTTTTAGAGTGATATCTATCTTTTGTTCCTCTTCTTCCTAACTCATTTCCAGAGGTAGCCTCTTTCCCTTCCCAGCTGAACCACAATATTAGTGTTATAAGCCAGTCAAATCTTCCAGAAGGGTGCTGGCAAATGACTGAATGATTTGTTCTGCATATTATGTTGAAACAGGGAACTATTGTGCTTATCAACTTGATTAGTTAGTATGATCAATTTTTCTCATGTTTCTTCCCTGGGAACTAACTTAGTAAGTATGTTGGCAATGCTGAAAATACCCCTCGAGCATCTCCTTGCTCTCTTCTTCCAAACACCAATGTAGGGCTGAGCACCCTGCAAGACTGGAGGGTTCTCTGAGCAGTTGCATGGGTTGTGCTGGTCACTTTTGTTCTGGTGTTTTTCTTCTTCTTCACTGTAACCCTGCCTGAAAATACTAACTTAAATTCCTTATGAGGCTATAAGTTAAAACAATAAACCCAGTACATATGGATAATAGTCAGAAAACATGGACAGTTAAGTATCAGGACCAAATGCTTTCTTCAAAGGTGCTTAATTTACAAGAAGTAGAAATTCAGGAACTTGTGTTATTGACGAGGAAGCCCAGGAACAATAGCTCTTTCCTGTAAGTATCAGTACAGTGATGACTAAACAGGGACTCAATAGGCAGACAGTAAGCAAAGCTGCCTCCACTGGGCAGGCACTGAAGTTGAGGATGGCTGCTGAGAAAGATGGTGACATTATACCCTGTTTATTAAAATTTCCTCTCACAGTCCAAGAAGAGAAAAGTGACTACAAGGCCAATGAGACACGGTAACTACTGGTAAAGTGCAGTGAGGTTATTTGGTAATAAATTGTACCCCCACATGGTCCAATCCTCTCATGCATCTGTATCACAGTTGCATTTGAAATTATGACAGGGAAAAAACAACTGTCACCTTCTGCACCAGTCTTGTGGATTGCTGGAGATACTGCTTTTCTGGTTCATGATGGCCCATAAGGTGGGGCCTTCTCTTAAGGAAAACCTTGGTGCGTGGGTTTGGCTGTGGCACATCCCATCAGCTGTCACCTTGTCCCCGACTTCAGAGACTGGTGCCAGTCAGCCTACCAGAGGGTGACTGGCACCCCACGAGTGAAAAAGCATCAATTGCTGTCACTTAGTAAAATGAATGCAAGATTACAAGCACTATGCCTGCAGAATATCATCTTGCTAAGTACTTAATGGGCCAATGTTGACTCTTGAAATCCCCCTTCTCTTCAGCCAGGAGCAGATATGGGCCATTACCATGGGATGGAGATAGCACCATCCCGTCTCCTGTGAGGAAAGCAAGTCTCAAGGCCATGGGACCTGCTCAGCTTTTGCTCAGAAAGAAAACTAGATGAATTGTTCTAAAAGAATTGTTGAACTTGGCCTCTTGTTTCCCAGAAAACAGTGATTTCTGTAGGTTACTTTTGGCTGTAGACCATTTGCAAATAATTTGCAGCTAATATTGGAGATCTGAGATGATTCGCTAAAGGTTGCATGAGAAACTTCTGCTCTCTTGGCTGGATGAAAATAACTCCTAGAATTTCTTGTAGAAATTCTTGCGTGTATAAAATCTGTATTTACTTTCTGCTGTTTCTTTGTAGTGTATCCCTGATCCTGCGAGGGTATTAGCACACCATCCTTGCTCCAAAAATATACTTATACCTGTGCTTAACTTCTTTAAAGACAAGATTAGTTCCCCAGAAGTCAAGCCAAGTTAATTTGAGCATGTGTAAGAGAAAAAACAGAGAAGCTGGCTTAGGACTGTGTGATCATGGAAAAATGTGTGTCACCTCTTTATCCTGAAAATAAGGCTGCAGTGCTAGACCTGATACTGTCCTGGCTCCATGCTCATGGTACCTCTATCCCTGCCAGGCTATGCCTTGCCCCACTTTTCCACTCATCAGCCAAGCCACAGTGTCTCCAGGAGACCTGTGCTCCCTCTACCCCTGAGGCCTGGTTCCCAGGTAGGGAACTGTCTGGCAGACTGTACCCAGAGGGTGATAGTAAATAGTTTCTCCTCCAACTGGCAGTGGGTCACAAATTGAGTCCCCCAGGGTTTGGTATTGGTCCTGATGTTGTTCAGCATCTTCATAAGTGACCTGGATGTTTGGATCAAGAGCATCCGGATGAAGGTCACTGATGACACCAAGATGAGTGGAGAGGTTGACAACTCAGAAGGGAGACCCCCTCTGAGATGACCTAAACAGACTGGAGAAATGGGCTGACAGGAACTTTATGAAGTTCAGTGTAGAGGAGTGCAAGGTCTTGCACCTGGGAACACATAACCCAAGAGTCCAGTTCAGACTGACAAATCCTTGGCTAGAGAGCAGCCTTGTGGAAAGGGACCTTGGGGTCTTGGTGAATAACAGGCTCAACATGAGCAAACAGTGTGCTGCAACAGCAAAGAAAGCCAACAGGATGATGAGTTGCATCAACAAGGGCATCACCAGCAGAGATAAAAAAGTCATCATCCTGCTCTACTTGGTGCTTGTCAGACAACACCAGGAGTATTGCACCCAGTGTTGGTCCCTGCTATACAAAAAGGATGTGGGCAGACTGGAGAGGGTCCAGAGAAGAGCCATGAGGATTATCAGAGGACTAGAGCACCTGCCATACGAGAGGCTGAGAAAACTGGGTCTGTTCAGCCTTGAGAAGAGAAGGATTGGGGGAGACCTTACTACAATGTTCTGGTACTTTTAAGGGGGTCTACAAATAAGATGGAGACTCCCTATTTACAAGGAATCACATAGACAAGACAAAGGGCAATGGGTACCAGTTTTTCCTGGGAGATTCTTTTTGAACAGAAAAGGAAAACTTTTCACTATGAGGACAGTCAGACATTGGAATAGTCTCCCAGAGGAAGTGGTAGATTCCCCTGCTTTGGGAAGTTTTAAGTCTCAGCTCGACAGGGTGTTGTGACATATCACACAAACAATAATATTAGAAGCGATGGACCAGAAAATCCTTGAGGTCCCTTCCAACCTGACATTCTATGACTCTATGATTCTCCATTGCTCCTAAAACCCTGCACCCCACTTCCACCCCCAAGTCAGCATGGGACAAACATCATCCTGCTTGCACCCAAGCACAGCAGTTTTGACATGTTTGAAACACAATTTTATTCTCATACCAAATAAAAGGAAAGGGCTCATGGTGGTAATAAAAGTCCTCTATTTATAATAACCTTTCCAGAGCTTTTCTTCTCGTGGTGCAGCATCACACCATATAGCAGATATTTTTTCCTAGCATGGAATATGACACACACATTTATATATGTATATATATGGTAGGAAAACTTATCAAAACATCAACCTGTTCTGAAAGGTGCTGGGGTTTGTCTTAAGGACAGTGACATTATGAAAAGCCTAAGAATGTGGTGCTCAAACAGTCAAGGTCATCAACTTGAAATGCCAAATATTTAGAAAACATTAATGAGAACTTCTGCAACTCTTAGAATGAACAATCCACGCCTTTCAGAAATGCTTCTTGCTTTACAAAATTCAAGCAGCAGAAAGGAGCTTGTGTATACTGTCCAGAGGTCTCCAGGGGCTTGCTTCACACAGCTAACACCATCCTTTGCTTCTCATCTCAGTGTTAGAGCATAGCTAGGACCAAGGATAATGCTTGTCCACACAGCCGCTCTATGTCATGTTTCTCATTAATATTTGAGAATTGTTGGGAGAATTTCATGAAGCCAAGGCCATCCCATAAACAGCTAAGTATTGTACCTTCCATTTGTCATCTCTTCTGACTGAGCTGCCCACTGGCTAAGCTCTGCTCTCATCCCTCAAAGGTCAAAGTGGTGATTATATCAGGACTTTGAAGAAACTACACCAATTTATACCAGCTCCAGCTTTCTCAGACAACACTTCATTCAGTGTAAGTGAAAACATGCCACTTCCTAAAACTGGTTGTCTCAGGAAGGCATCTGTGTACAGACATTATAAAATGCAGTGCTCTGTAGGCCAGTAGAGGAATATCCAGGCTAGGTATGCCCAACCTGGGGATGAGGATGCCTCTGCAGCTCAACTAGAAGATCTCTCCTGTGGCAGTGCATGCATACCTGCCCACTGGGAGTTAGGCTAGAGCATTTTGCATCCTTCTTCATCCATTGCACATCCCCAAGATGCTGAGTCCTCCCTAGCTGCAACCTGCCCCACCTAATTCCAGAGCTGTAGGTTAAACACTTGCACAGCTTTCCAGCAACTTAACCTTCTACTCTCAGAGAAACATCATAGTTCTGGTGAATCATCCTCCAGCCATTCTCTGTGGGAATGATGGTCACACATGCTGATGTCACATGTTTGTGGATCTGCTTCTTCTTACAGGAGGGTGGATGGCCACAACCTCTGTTATGATGTCTGGTGTAGCAAGAGATTGTGTTGACCCGTTTTCTCTAAGTCTGGGACACCTGATGTCCTGTATTGGTGTAGACAGCCCTGACATGCAGAAACTTTCCCAACCCTTTAACAAAAAATTTTGCACTCCTGTTTTGTCTTCACACACAGGGATGCAGGATTTTTGAGTCCTAGCCCTGGGAACTCATCATTCATCACTCTGCCATGGGGAGGTGGGAAACAGGGCCTGCCCTGCTCCTGCCTGGGGCAGTGGGGTGGAACGACCCAGCAGGGGCACGGCTTCATGCAGGAGAGACCCCATTTCCTGTTTTGTCCCCTTTTCAAAATAAATCTAATCCAACAGCAAACAAAAACTAAGACCTGTAGACCTAGGACTGTATTAACCTGAAGCAGAACTTAATCTTCCCATTCCAAAAGCGGTAACCCAGATGATGACTGAAAATTCTGGTGTTGCAGTCCAATGAAGATGCCCTTTTCTTTTCTCTGTTAGCAGTCAGAGGGCTTTGGACTTCAAACTTTGAAAGCATCAGCCTATTCTCTTTTGCAAAAGCTGTTTCTATTATTAAATACATAAAATCAAGGGAGAGTGTGGGGTCCCATCTTTCCACCTTGGTGTGCAACAACAGTTGAAAGTAAGTCCCACATGAGAAATAAGTCCTCACAGCTGCTATCCTGTTAACTGCAGCTATATTGTTATTTTGGCTAAGTTGTCAAAATGTTAATTTCCTGATGTCTGGGAAACTGCCTGAGCAGCATCTAGAGTGCTGGGCTCTGCTGCTTGCTGATGAGATAGAGGGAGGCTGGACCTGAGAGTGGAAGCCTTCAGCAAGAGGGAATGCAAAAAAAGGACTGCTCTTAGTTCCTTAGCAGCAATTTTATCTTATCTGTGCACATTGCTCCTTCCAAATCAAGACCAGCCTTTTCATTATTATAAACAACTGGGGAGTGGGAAAATATTCCCTGAGGCAAGAAGCAGCACTTGAAGTAAAGCACTGTAATGGAAGCTACAGCAAGCAGCAAAATTAATCAGTCCTTGAGACATACTCCTGCCCTCAGTGTGACAGTCACTTTTGTACCAAATGATACACAGCCTAGTGTCAATTCTGTGAGTCCAAACAGAGCATACTAGAGTGACAGCTCCACTGTTGAGTTGGAGCTTTTAGTCATACAAGGCCCATCTGAGTGTTTCAGCTGCAGTCCTATGGTGCATTTCATCATCAAAACACTCTCCTTGTTTGTGGAAGGCATAGGAGACACATTGATGCTTAAAACTGAGACACAGGCTCAACCTTCTTCAGATGTAGCAAGGGCAGGACCTTGCAAGACCAAGCTGAAACAAATGGTTAGTAACTGGACCTGAGTGGGGTCAGAGTGCAGCTCTTATTACAGGTGATAACCAAACTCAGTTCCCCTCTTTAGGGAATAAACTTGCTTACTGAAAAATGGAGAGTTCTGTCAATGAAACCTATTAAATGCTATGACCTCTCCTACCTTTTCTTCTTTCCTATACCGGGGTGTTGCTTCTTTTATTAGTTGTTATGAATATCCTCATTGTTATTACTCTTACTAGGGATCTGCTTCTTGCTAGCTGTTCTGTGTAGAGTGCCTGGGTGTTTTGCAGTGCTGGTGTATCATTTCACCCAGTATTTTCTTCAGCAAAGTGCCTGAGCCTGCCTGTAATCGGAAGACAGTGTTGTGAGAGCGTGGTCAAAGTGCACCGCACAGCACAGGATGACAGCTTCAGAGTCAGCCCTGCAGCTGTTGGGCTCCTTTGAAAAAGTTCTCAGTCAGCTCTTACAAATTTGCTGATGTTATTTCTTTTCCATAAAACAGGCCAGAAGCCCCAGAGATGTCTCTTTCCCCATCTGCTCTTGCCTTCCCTGCACACCTTGCTGAGCGCTACCTGGAGAGGTTTCTGCTTCTTTCCAAAGCTTGCTGGCATCCTGAACCAGTTCACAGTCACAAGGGGCTTGCAAGAAGTCAAAATGTAACGTGGTCTTGAAATGTGAATAAACCAGGTTTGGACTTTGCTTTTTAGTGGTGTATGATCAACAGCTTTTAAAAGGGAGAGAGAAAAGCAAAACTTTCATGATGGCAAGGTTGGTGAAAGCTGTTTGCGGAGCAGTCCTCCAGACTCTGTGGCCTCAAGAAGTGAGGCACAAAGAGAGAATTCTGAATGTGATTCAATCGGCAAAGGCAAGTGATATTTCTGCTTATGACAGTTCTGGAGATGATATTTTGGAAGATTTGCAGGGAACACAAACAACTAGATTCAGTTGAGACATCAGCATTATGGTGCAATTACACCGTAATTTACCACATTTGACCTAACAGATCACTGTCAACAAGGGGGTGATGTCTTCTTCCCAGTTTTTATTGTGTATTCCCTACCCTCTAGCAATTGCATGATTACGGGTTGCATTGGTCCGTTGAGCTGATCTTATGGAAAACAATTTCTTGGAAGTGAGTTCATTTTCTGCCAGCTCAATGGACCAATTCATTTGCACTGTGTGATTATGGGTGTGAGAAGCAATGACAACTTATGCCTGGGGATATGGGAAGGGATTCATCCCTTTCAGTGCAGCCTGGATCATGCTGGAGGAGGTGAAATATTCAGCTTCATTTTCAGAGGCCGTGTCTGAGCCATCAGTTGGACCAGTTGTCGTCACATTAGCCCTAAAACTAGACCAATGTTGAGGGTGTGAGGGAGCTGTGTTTCCTCTAGGGCTGTAGCATTAATGCTGGCCCCCAGAAAGCCTCAGGGATTCATGGCTGAGGCTCAAGGAGAGACTGGGACCATCCTTCTCAGGAGCAGCCTCAGTTTGCCCCACTTGTGAAGCCACAGCATCAGGGCTTGAGCCTCTCACTGTTTGTGGGCAACATAAGTAAAAGCTTCTGTGTCCAGCTGAGATGAATACTATCACTAAAATGAAAGCCCCAACCTACTGTTGTTACATTAACTTGTATTTGTATGTCATGGTGAATGATTCAAGCACAGGACTTCGAAACCTGACCACCTACCAGATTTGGCTATTCTAGAACTATGTGGTCAAAAATCTGTTTAGCTTCCAAAAGATATAATTTCCTATTCACTTGCCTTACCCTTTCGATGGCAGGGAGCTCAGTGACAATTCTTACATGGAAGGAAGGTGAGGGGCCAAGACATGGAACCAACAGCACACCTCTGAGTCAATGCAGAGGCCTCGTGCCCATGTTGGCAGTGACTGTTCATTGAGCAGATCTTGTTAGCAGACAGTGAGCATCACCTGGTAGCAGCAACATTTAAGAAAATGGAAGGGGAAGCTCCAGACCCACTTCTGTTTGATGATGCTTCATCTTCCTCTGGAGGTGGTTATCTGGATGTGACTATCACATGGCTGGAAGGTCTGTTACTAAGTCCACGTTGAAAAACTTAGGAGCAGGATACAAACCTAATGAGATGTGAGGGATTTAGGTCCCAGGTCGCTCTCTCTTCAGTCTTCTCCTTTCCCAAAAGCTCTTGCTCTTGCCAAAGGATTGCTGTTTGTAGTATTTTCACAAAGTAGGCACTCATTCTGAGATATGTTATTATTCACAAGGATTTAAAAGCTGTTATTGAGATGTCCTACAGCAAAATCAGCAGCTTCTGAGAAAGTGGTGACAGAAATAATGACTTTTTCCAGCCCATGAATCGGACTTTCTTCCACAGAAAAAACACCACTTCCCTGTCATATTAGCAATTCACATTTCTTTTAAAACAAGAGACTATGCAAAAATTTCATTTATTTATTTATGTGTTTGCTTATTTTTTTTATTTTGTGGGCTTATTTTTACCCTTTCAAGTAAAGGTATTGAAGGAAATGTTTTAAAAAGAAATTAGACATTAAGACAAATACAGATTCCTTGAATTATTTTTTCTCAGATAGTGAGTACTTGAGCGACAGACAAAATGCAGGAAAGAATAACTTCAAAATGTGGAAAAAACATGTATAATTTATATACTACATATATACATATATATGTATAACTTTTATTGTTATTTTATGTAATTTCTGTACATTAGTAATTTACAGAACCACTTAAATCAAAGGCTGATTTGAGCATCTTTCACCATCTAGAGAATCAGGCCCCAAACCTGTATAACTGCTCCACGAAATTTAGCCAGCAATGTTGTGCAGGGTGCTGGACTATCTGTGAAGAGCCTAATATTATAAGATGCTTATAAGTTATAAGATGCTTTAACTTATGTTATTCCATACTGATGTATTGCTCTCTGATGACTAAAAATGCAATAGCCTGGCAAGTCTTAATGAAAATCCAGCTGAAAGAAAACTACTACTGGGTTTTTCCTTCTTTAATTTTACTCAGAGTTGACACACTCAGAAATTTCACCATAAATTATGCTTTCACTTTCCCCTTATGTAATCTTTAGTCTTAAACACTCAGTGTGGCTTAGATGCTAATGGAGAAATGTAAAATAATCTTCACTGGGCTGGGATATTGAACCCCTTCTCTAGAATGTGCTGGAGGAAGTGGGAAGGGGTGGAACTCTGCATACCGAAAAAGGGCTCTGCTTCCTGGCAGTTTATTTTCTCTCATTTTATTTTACCTAGGTCTGGGCATGCTTGCCACCTTCACTGAAAACCTATGCTCAGCTCTTAGTTTTAAGAAAGGATTTAAAAAGTAAAAAAAAAATCAAGTGGAAATATTCCCCATAATGAAGGGGGCTATCAAACCTTTTTGGTACAAGATCCCTTTTTATGTATGAAATATTTAATAGTCCTTGCCTGTTCATTATTTTAAGGGATATCCGAACTGGTGTATCCTTAGGGAATCATGACGAGAGCAGAGGGAATGTTTACAGTGAAAATGGTGCTTAATCTCCACGAATGACAGGAAAAGATTAAGCAAACTACAGATAAACCATCTTATCGTTCAAAAGTATACATGCTGAATGCGTTGTAAAATAAAGGCACAGCTGCTCTTTAAATCCTTTGTGCATCAAAGGACCAGAAACACAAAAAAGACCCATTCACCTTAAACAGGATTTACGTGGACTCTCCATCCAGAGATTTAAAAGAACTGCTACTGACCAGCCACCTCAGTCTAGCATCTGAACTGGCTTGGAGGTCCCTCTTGGACCTGGAAGTCAGACCTACTTCTTGTGCTGCTTCCATAGCCAGAGTGATGCTGGCTTCAGCAGCTCTGTGTGCCTCTCCTCCTCTGTGATTCAGAAACAAGGCAGTGTGACCTCTGTTCCTATGCCAGTTTCACTGGCCTGTTACCTGACAAGAGATTTATTTTAAGAAAGGCTGGCTATAGTAGCTCATTTTATATATAACACAGTAGTAAAACTGAATGTCCAAGAAGTGGGTGGCTTGGGTTTTGTTCCCTTTCTGGTTAATGGTAATTCAAAGCTGTTGTTGCTAACACCGGATGATGACTATGAGGCTCTAAGTGAACCTGAAAACCCCAAATATTTAGAGAATGCAATCTCTTGATTGAGAAATGGTATTTTAAGGTTTGACATATCCCCATCACACAGCTATCACAGGGGCTGATGAAAATAATGAACCCTGGACACAGGGAAGGTACAGGATGTGGTTGTGCTAGCAGAGCTGGTGTGCAGGTGGCAAGGCCTCCCAGCAGAGGAGCCAAGGGTCAGGAAACATGTGGAGCTGAAGGGGCGGAAGAGAAAGTAGTGAGCCTGGACTCAGTTTTCCTGATGACATTCACATCCAAGAGGAAGGCTGGAGGCTACAGCAAGTGACTTTTGCTGACTGCACCAAGCCAACATGGTAAACCTCCCTACTTATCTCTGCTCTCCTGGTTGTCTGGGGCTGTGCTCAGTAGCTCAAATGGATTAAGGAAGGGAAGCAGAACACAAAGTCCTTAGACAGATTTTAAACAGGACCTGTAATTTTTTCCCCCACCTAGCTAGAAACCAGATACCTATATTTTCCCACTTGCTTCCTTTATAACTAGATGATGTTACTATATATCAGTAGGTGTGTTATTCTCCTAGAGTATTTTGATATCCATACCTTGGGTTTTACTGAAACATTTTTGTAGCAGTTCAATCAAAATATTTTCACAGGTTTGCAAGAAAAAATATCTAGTGACTGAAATGGTGACAAGAGAGTAAAAAATCCTGAGTTAAACTGTCTGAATAAGTAAATGCTATTATGGATGAGTCAGAGGGAAGGGAATAAGGAGACAGAGAGGATTATTCAAGATAGTGAATGTTCATACATCTGCGAATGATAGGAAGAATCTTCACTCTTTTTCACTGACTGCAGTTGCTATATTTGCTGGGCTACAAAAATTATTGTGATTTTAAAGGATTTAGAAATGGTAATTCTACACTTAGATTTTCACCTTTTATAGAACAAATATTCCTTATTTCCAAGTCATCTAAAATAAAATGTCTTGTTGGCAGGTATCATTGATGCTGAGCTCAATGTCTTCCTTCCTTGAACTACTCAGTTACTTTTTTCTTGGCACACGACAGTCAGCAGATGTCAAAGAATAAGAAAGCGTGTGGTGCCAATGCTTCAGTGCTGGCACAGTGTTTCCTGCAATAAAGAGTCTAATTTCAGGCTTATGGAGAATTCCTGCTGACTCTTGTCCTGTGGCATTTTACAGACAAAAATCCCAAACCAGATAATCTGAGGCACTTGAGATTCCTGCAAGGTTTTCACCCTAAAAATTCCTTGCACCACTCATTTTTGAGTGGTGAGAGCTGTGGCTTCAGGAGAAAATCCTTCCTACCAGTCAAACGCTGGAGCTTTGGCATCCCTATCTCCTTTTGCACCTGTGTAGCTTGCACCCTCTGCATCTACACGTGATTCTGGGACTCACAGTTTCTGGTCCCACAGCTTCTCCATTGCACAGAACTGCTCTGCTCTGCTCTCTGGGCTGGTGATACTGCTGCTGAAGCATAACCTCTGTGGGGAAAGAAACATCCCAGAGCACAGCCTGGCACCTCTCCACCACATGGCCTCCTGTGTATCAGTTTTCCCAGTCTGTGGTGTTTTGTATCCAGGGCTCGCCTGGAAAATGTGATTCTGAGGATGGAAAGGAACAGAGCTGGGCGCTCTCCCAGCCTGCTCCCTTGGATGCAGGATGGGTCTCTAGGAAACCCTCCAGCCCCTCCCAAGGGTCTGGGCTTCCCTTAGAGCTTCCCTGTCCTTGTCAGCCTTAATCTGCTCCCTAGGAGTCTGGGCAGGAGGAAAGGAGTGTCCTCTTTGCTTGCTATGACCATTACAAGGAAGGGTCACCTTTACTCCCACAAGCATAAGGATGGGGACGGTAATGCATTTCTTGCAAGCACTGAATCACCAATTCAGTGAAATGAAATAATTTCAAAATGTTTGCCAGCTATGTTTATGGTGTAGTTAAAAATGTCATACTAGTAGAACTCCATAAATACGCCTGACCTCTCCAAAAGTACATATATATATATATATGTATATATACATATATGCATTGTTCTCATATGTATGAGTGCACAGTTATTGTTTGCCTTTAAAGAATAGCCTCCAACAATACTACAGTTGCTATTATGTATTATCCCAAAGTCCTCCTGGATAACATACAGACTCTGAGCCCTTCAAGAGCCATTCACTCTCTGGCTCTAACTTCAATCAGGCTCAAGCTGCTAGTAAATACTCCTTTTCTAGCAGAATTTGCACTTAAATAATGAAGAATGATGGTCCCAGTGGGCTCCCTCTATTGCCTGTGGTTTTCAAAGGTCAGACTGCATGTTCTAGTATTTCCTTTTAGCCTCAATGGTGATTCTGTGAGTTTCGTACATGGCTTGTTTGGGCATCCACCTCCAGAAAACAAAGTGTAATGTATTTTTTAACCTTTAGTTGGCTGTCAGGTGAGACAAACTCAGCAGAGAGCAGAGCGAGTGCCTGGTCACTTCCTTTCCTTTCCTGTTGATGCTTTTGTCCTGGGAGTGATACTGCTGCACACCAGCTACCAAATGTTCTGAGGATTCATTTAGGTACAGCCACAGCTGAAAACAATGAGGAGGTGGTATGATTCTTCTGCTTGGATGAGAGCTACAAGGAAATAGTTATATTTTAAAAAATAATAACAAAAAAATTCAATCAATCAGTTAACTTGTTCATAAAGCCAAGCATGTAGAAAACAGAGTTTTAGGTTATGGTTTCTGGTTTTAGGTGAAGACTCTGGTTGTGAGAACTGAGGTAGTCTGCTTCCCCAGACTGTAGAAAGGTGATTTGCACTGCTGTTAACAGAGGAATTTTATCAGCCAATAAACTGAGATATTCTCCTTATTCCTTTTCAGACCTGACTAATTTGTGTCCAGGAAGGGGACTCTGAACAGAAGCTGAACTTGCCACTGGTGGAACATTTCTATTCTCTGGCACAAATGTTGGCAAATATCTCATAAAGGTGGATATGAAGTAAAGGATGGAAAAAGATTAACAGGCAAATTGATAATTAGTTGTGACGAACTTTTATCTTCTGTAAGGAAAAGGCTTTGGGGACTTGTGTGTTAAAAATCAATTTGTGTATTACAACTCCAAAGTGATTCATCACATTTAAGTTATCAGCTGTACAAATAAATTTTGACTGCCGCATACCTGAAACAGGGCTTCCTCAGTGCTGAGATAAAACTGTTCTCTGGACTCTCTCTGGACTGAGAGTGCCACATGTACGGCTATCCAAAAAAGTCTTTAGTCAAAAGTAGAGTGACAGACATCGCTCATGTCTGTAGGAGCCTTTTTCTGCATCTGTAGATGCCCTTTTCTGCATCTCAAGGTTCTTTATTTTCTTATGTCTGTACCTTGTGAGTAGTCTACATGTCATGTGTCCCACAAGACTGCTCAGTTACCATCCAGTTCTCCTGGCTGCAAAAGTATTTGCAAAAAAAATTATTTACCTGGAATTAACCAGTTTGGATATTTCCCCAAGTGTTGTTTAAATAGAATAGCACACATGAAGGGAGAAGTCACATTGACACCATAAACTGATTTGGTAAAGCCACTTGACATTTCAAACCATCATTCTAAACCTCTGCTAGTACTTCGGCACCTATTACCCATTTCAAAAGTCCCCATCAACCTGTGCCAGGAGGTGTCTCCTAGGAGTTCCTAGCTGGAACTAGGGCCGTGTAAATAATAGTTTGGAAGTTGGTTTGGTTTTTTTTTCCAGTTTTGTTGCTGAACACAAAAAGATGATGAGAAATCTACTCACTTCAAGATACCTTTGGAAAAAAAAAAAAAGAAAGAAAGAAAAAAGTATCAGCTCAGAGTAATCTTTACTATATTTAGTAATATATTTAATAATATATTAAATTTTTTTTCTGATGAAAAGAAATAGTGAAATGTTGAAGGCTGGATGCAACGTCATACTTGACCCAGTGAAGAAATGCTTTCTCTTGGGGGATGTTTTACTGAAGAACAGAAAACCATAAATTGTGTTCCTGTCAACTAAGAATATATGTGACTTGAATAAACCTGAGAGGACTATCTAATACCTACTGCTGTTGTAAACCAGAATTAAATTTCATCCCTGACAGAAATCTGCCAGACCCAATCTTAAACACCTCAACTGATGCCAATCCCAGACTCCCCAGACAACTTTATTCAGTGCTTAACTGCCCTGAAAGTCAGAAAATGTTCCACATTATCTGAGATAAATCTCCTGTCCAGAAAATTAGACTGATTATTTCCTCTCTTACCCTTAGTGGCTATGAAGATAATTGATCAGGGACCTCCAGCCTTTCCCCACTGGAAGGCTGTTATCTCACCTGTCTGCCTGATCTCCTCTTCTGGAAGACTGAATAGTCTCAAATCTTTCAGCTTTTCCTCACAGGCTGTGCTTTCATGATTTCGGACAACATTTTGCTCTCTTTTCAGTTGCCTCCAGTTTCAGCTTCTAATCCTGTCCTGTGAAGTGCTGACATATTTTTTCCAATCAGTGTGACCTGTAAATTTTAGGCTGGTTTCCTAGAGAAATAGGACTTACCTAATCACATTTTATGTCTGTCTGTTTATTTCTTCTATCTACTTGACTCATAATTTTTTAACCCTTCTGCCAGTTTCAAGCAAACATGACAGTTGCCAAATATCTCTAAGATATTAAGTCCACGTAATATAATTTTAGAAATGGTAGGATGGAAGGATCTCATTGGAGCCTTCACCAGTGAAAGACTGTGACATGATAAAATCCTCAGCAGACAGGGAGGCACCTCCATGGCACAAAGGTGCTGCAAACAACCCAAATACCTTCCAGCTGGAGACTCTTCCTTCTGTGATATGGGGGACAAAATGTCCCCTGGTGTCAGTACAATGCCTGGTTGTAAGAATATGTTAGATAGGCTGGCTTCCTATCAGATACATTCATAATTTTTCTTTATTTCATAATGAAACAGAAGCATGTTTTTGGCAGACTGTTTCCCAAGCAATTAGATTTCCACCACTGTGGAAATTCACCTGTGGGAGGCCTGGCTTCTGATCAGCAGAAGTCCTTAGGCACCATGCTATAGTGGATGGGCATTTCAGGTTTTCTGGTGATTCTGTTTCACACCAAAAAAATCCTTTCATAAGGGGCAGAATCCAGGTATCTCCTCCAGGAGCCTCTTTGTGAACAGTGTGACACTTGCTCCCTTGTTCTCCTTCAGTGCATATTAAGGGAATCAGCATAAAAAGGCAGCCGTGTGGACAAAGCAATTGAGGATGGTGCTTTCCCTTCCTGCAGCATGGAGGTGAGGCCACTTTTGTGAGATGCAGGTATTTTCATGGGAGGCAATACAGTGAGAGTGTGCAGAGCCAGTGAGATACTGAAAAAAATATTTTGTCCTTTTCCAGCAGTTTTGTGAACTTAGGTTTTGAGACTTTTTACACAGACCTGTCAACTTGGACTGCTCTTGAAAAAAAAAGAAAAAAAAAAAAAAAACGGAAAAAAAAGAGGGAAAAAAATTTGCATGTCCCTTACTTCTCTGTAAGAATCTGCAGCTTGTCCCTGTCACCAGTTGCCCATCCATTAGCCTGACTGACAACATGTCCAGGGATCAGGACACTGAATTCCCCTCTGCTTCCTGCTCAGAAAATGATGCTTCAGAGCTGCTTCCTGATGCAGGCAGGAGAGAAATTTCCAGACAGTTTAGCCATATAAACAAGTAAAGGCACTTTTCCCTTCTCCACAAAATCTTTGCTCCCACAAAGGCTTTGGAGGGGAAAACCATCTTGGAGGGGAAAAAATTAGAAGCTCCTTAAAAGAAGGGTGAGTGGGTCACTGCTGTTAACAGAACTTAGGGCATGATGTGGGCAAGCAGATAAACAGTGGAAGAAATCTAATTTTTCAAAGGTTTGTTGCTAAAATTCCATGTGCCTCCAATGGTAATTATGTGCCTAGGTGTGGAGAGATTTATCCAAGGCAAATTAGACTAGTTTGGGCTGTAACAGCAAAGAACCTGTTCCTCCAGTTGTTACCATCAGCATCCAGATGAGATAGAATAAAGCTGCTTTGGGGATGTCCACACAGGATCAACTCACACCTCCTGTTTATAGCTGGACATCACCAAACCCAAGTTCCTTTTTCAGACTCCAGCAATGGTGTCAACATTTTTGGCATAGCCTGAAAATAGGGTGATTCAAATCTCTGCCTCTGTCTAAAAATGTGCAAGTTTATGTGCTTTCTTATTCCTACTTCCATGTCTGTTCTGATCCTGGACAGTTTATATTTCATTTCCAGCTGCCATGGTGGATTTTGTCCTTTGCCAGTTGCAAATCAATAAATTTTCTGGACAGCATGGAGCTGTGTCATGCTACATGTATTTCTGCTTTTGCATGTGGTTTAGATGAAGAGTGCTGGCATTCAATATGACAAGTGGATTTTCTTGCAGTGGCTTCCACATCTGCAAGGTATATCAATGCATTAATGATGCATGCCTGATGAAAGCCACTGTAAGGCCATACTGCCTGGCTCTGGTGGGTGCTGCAAAGGTGCAATCTGTGATGTAAACAGAGGAAAGGTGGGGAGGGACTTTTCACAAGGGCATGTAGCAATAGGAAAAGGGGTAATGGCTAAAGAGGGTAGATCTAGGCTAGATATTAGGAAAAAATTCCTTGGTGTGAGGGTGGTGAGACACTGGCACAGGTTGTTCAGGGAAGTTATGGGTGGCCCATCCCCAGAAGTATTGAAGGCCAGGTTCAATGGGGCTTTGATCAAACTGGTCTAGTGGGAGTGTTTCTGCCCATGGCAGGGAGTTGGAACTAGATGATCTTTAAGGTTCATTCCAACCCAAACCATTCTGGGATTCTGTGATACAGATCTAGGATTCCATGCTAGGCTGATGGTGTATTAATACAGCTGTGAACAAGCTGTGTTAAGCCAGCTCCTTCAAGCCACTGTTAGTTTCTTAGCTTCTACTGAGAGCTGCTGCCCACAGCCACAACCTGCCTCCACCCTTGCATTAGCTGCTGAGGCACATGCAGCCCCAGATGTGGCACGCAGGTGTGACACTAGCCAGTCTGGCTGCTGGCTACCACATCCCAGATGTGTTCTGCACGGGATGTTGACAGCTTAGCAAACTTACTGAGCTACACGAGCACGGAAGCACAGAATCAGTGTTCCCAGTGCCAGTCCTTATCTCCCTCCAGGCTGTTATTTGAATAATTAAGCAGACAAAAGGTGGCCTGCCCGCTCCTGTGGCTGCAGTGGCTCTGGCTGCGCTCCTCAGCCCGGCGGCCTGGCAGGCCCTGATGGAGCCGGCGAGCCCGGGGAGTCGTGACAGGTCAGGGAGGAGAAGGGAGGGGGGTTGTCCGGTTCCTCTGCTGCTTCTTTGTGTCTTGTTTTTAATGAGCTTTTGGCGACCAGAGGAGCAGATGCATAAACAAAAGCTTGTTGGCTCTGTTTGGTGAAGCCGAGGCTTCGTGTCCCCTCAGAGCGTTCCCAGGGGCCATCCACGGACACAGAGTTTTCCCCCCATGGGAACTAGAGTGCAGAAAGGCTTCAGGGAAGGAGGAAAATAACCCGTGGGGCTGGAAAAACATGGATTTAAGGATAAGAGCTTCCCTCCGAGGGGATCTGGGAGATGCTCTGCAAGCAGGGAACTGATCTGATGAAACACTGCCATCATTTCAATCACCAGGGTTTTAGTTTTGTACCCAGACATCTGTTGTCCCGTAACTATCATGGTACCAGCACATTTAGATGAATCTTCCACTCAGACTTCAGGTGATTGTCTTTCTTCCGTGTTTAGGTAAAATTTTGTCTCAAAGTTTCTCAAAGGCATCTTCCAGTGACAACCCACTGGAGAATGCCCTATCAAAGCTCAACAGAGAAAAGTCACTGTAGCAAAGCACATATGACAACACGTACCCTGTGCTGGTGAAGTCACTACACATATTTTCTAGCTCTCCTTTTCCCCAGACACCCACCATTTCCAGTGACTCTGACTGTAGTTTTTACTTGATCTTACTAGAGGACTAGCTCCCCAGACTCCTCATAGATTTGTAATTTAATTCAGAAGAAAAGCCCTGGATCTATATAATGACTCACAGGAATAAAGTTATTCTTGTGTCTGAATGTTGACAGGGTCAGGGCTCCATTCAAGCATCTGGAATATAAAGAAGTTATCTTCTAGTCTGCACATATGGGCAGGACAGTTTGTACAGTGAAGCATCAGTTTCTGCAGCATTATTGTAGTTAGCAAGATAATACTGCCAGCCAGGCAAAGCACTGAAGGATTGTGTCCCATTTAAGGAGCACAGTGCAAAGCTGAGATCTCAGGGAGATCGCTCAGGGAGAGAAACACACTTAGTGCTTTTGAAATGGGCACTCCCCTATGGATGCCCAACCTTCACAGCATGCAGGCTCCTCATTGCTCTCTCCTCGGGTTGGCATGTGGACTGACCAGCCAGGAGGTTTGTGTGTTAGAGGGGTCATCCCCCTTCCTTCCCTTCCTCAGGACACTGCAGGGGAGAGAAAGGCAGGGGACGTGTCAAACACCAAAGGTCCTCGGGAGGGCTAGCATTCATCCATCTTTGCTTAGATATGCTTAGGGCAAACAGTGAGTATTTGTTCCCATAAAGCTCAGGCACCAACGTAATTTTCAACAATGAAACAAACTTCCCCCTTCCAGACCACTGCCTTAATAGCAATGGCTGTGCATGTACACAGAGTATAAATGAAACTGCAGGAAACTAGTTGCCTATCATCTGACTAAATTTCAGAAATGCCACTTGTTAAAATTAATATAGTAGCACATTTTCTACAGATTGCATTTTTGGAAGCTCAGGTCAGTAAATTGAGCTACCGGTGATTCTTCTGTGTTCTATGGGTCCTGTAATACCTTTATATGAACATTTTAAAACTTAACTCTGCAATATAATTTGCTTTGTTAACTAGTGTTTTGGAGGCAAACAGTTCTTACAGGTCAACCATCCCCTATAAAAATCTTTCTGTTTGTCATAAAACCCAACAAAACCAGCATCACCACAAATAAAATTATATCAAAGTTGGCTCTTCAGCAGTAGGTAGCCTTGGTTCTCACTATTTTTTTATCATAACTACGTAAATCCTATGTGCAGCCTAGTCTCACCAAGGGCCAGTTGTTTAATAATCACAGCCAGAATTCCAAAACTCAGAAATACCAGTGACCTGATCTGCAGTATGATGGAAGTGAGGATATCAATGAGTTGTGTTGTTTTTTGGTTTTTTTAAGAGAAAAACCGAACAATTTTCTTGTTTAAGTGCTCATAAGAATAGCAGGAACACATTTTATTTGCATGGTATCGACTTGATACCTCTTGAAGCACATGAGTCTTCTTTGATTTTCTGTGGGTTTTACTGGATCACTGGGAAAAATCAGTACAGAAAGTTGGCTTCTCCCACTCCCTGTGTCTTTCTGTGAGCAACAAGGGTATCATTTCAAAGGAAATTACACTCATCCCCCAGTACAGTAAAACAACTGGAAATGCATAGCATGCAAAATAAAATCACTGCTTCATTAACTTAGTCATTTATGGATAAGCTTACATGCAGATCTACAGGGAAAGAGCAAAAAGTAGTGTGTACAAGTACATGCATGCATATGCATGTGTAGTTGTGTAAAGAGCTGTGTGCTTCTACCTGCCTGATTATCTACCTATTTATCTATGTATCTATCTATGCAGATATATTTATTTCCCCCAGAGGCTTTATGGTCATGTGTATGGGTAAGACCCATGAAGAACCATGTGTTTATTTTCCTGACAGATCTATCTCATGAACTCCTCTTTAAACAATCACTGGTTAATAATTTGTATTAAAAGGTACATTACTACTTGGGGCTTCACTTTCTGGACAAAATCAAGTCTTTGGTGTGAGAATGGAATAGTGAATGCCACAGAGAAGCATAATGCAGAGAGTGGGATGGGGCTGGTGGGGGGTGGGACGGGTGCATCTTGCGGGCAGCTGTGGGGCCCAGTTAGCTGCGATGTGGCCAGTCAGGCTGGTGGCACACAGAGCATGATTTGGGGGACTCCCAGGTTGTGAACTCAGCACCGATAGACACCTCAAACCCGGTTTGATGAAGTCGCTGCCAGGGGTGAGGTGGCTGCGCCGCATTGCGTGTGCCCCACAGGGTCGGTCTTTGGGGTCATCTCTCTTGAGGCAATCTTGAGAAAGCCCAAATGTGCATGACGAAGCGCTGGGTGTTGTTGAACATCAGTGCTGATGGCCGCACAGCCACAGGCCTTCCTGCCGGCGGGCAGAGAGGGGAGATCCCGGGGTTCCCCTCCAACCCAACGCATCCCGGTGGGCTCCCCAAAGGGGCCCTGGGGCGGAGCCGAGGGGTGGGCGGGGACACTGCGACAAGCCCTGCCCCCGGGCACAACTGGGGCGGTGCTGATCGCCGGGGTCCCGCATCCCCGCCGTGCGGCGCGGCTCGGCTCGGCTTGGCTCAGTTCAGTTCAGCACAACACGGAACCGCACGGCTCGGCTCGGCTCGGCTCGGCTCGGCTCGGCTCGGCTCGGCTCGGCTCGACGGCGCCGTCGGGCAGAGGGTTCTCTTCGCGCCCGCAGTGCCCGGCGGCCCCGGGATGGAGTTCGGCGTAAGGCGGCTGCTGGGGGTCCTGCTGTGCCTGGCTCCGGGTAAGCCTTCGGGGAGCCCAGAGTCCGGTCCATCGGGGAGCCGCCGGGGTTCGGCAGCCTCAGGGCACCTCGAGGAGAGGGTGCGCGTGGATGGACGGGTGCGGGAAGGGCGCGGGATAGGGTTTCTTTTGGGGTTTTCAGGGCTCGTAGAGTGGGTAATGCAGTGTGAGCACCGGGGTGGCATGGGGAGTCGAGCCCTAAGGACTTGTTCTCCTCTCCTTTCCTCTCTTCCCTCATCCTCCTTCCCTCTCCTCTCTGGCCCGTCAGGGAGGGCAGCCTGCCATGGCATAGTGTCCCTGCTCGCTTGGCTCCGGCATCAGCCGTCGTTTCCGAGAGCAAAATGTCCCTGGAGCCAACTGCGGGAAACCCGTCATCAGCGAAGAACCTGTTCGGGATGCCAGTGATTAAAGCGTGGGGAAATACTAGGGAAGTAGGGAAGGTCCCGGTCTGGCCCCGCATTCTTGTTGCCTGTCCTATCTGGCTGAGCTCTCCCGGCCGGGGTCTGCTGGCTCACCCCGGTGAGGCGGGATTCCTGCCAGTGATGGGAGCAGTCAGGGCCCACGGGAAATCTCTCCCTGTGGTACTCGCAAAGGTTGCACAAGCTGGGCTGTTGCCTAAGAGTGAGCACAGGCACCCAGGTTGCAGCCCTCAACAGCGTGGGTGGCTTTGGATAGGTGCAATGCAAGTATGAAGTCTGGTAGTAAAAGATTTTTGTCTAACTGTTCAGGAGGAAAATCATGGGCTAAGACGAATTCATGGGATCTGTAACTTATGACAAACTGTAAAATACTTTCTACACATAATTCATTGATCAGCAGTCTCTAAGAACATAGGTATATTAAATTTATTTTATTATATTTTATTTATTTATTATAACAAAAGTTGGTAATCCCTTTCCCCAGGGAGTGAGATCATCAGATGGAAGTTCACTTTGTTTCAATGTCCCACATCCTCTTGTTAGACCTTGAAGTTGGCAATGCAAGAAAACAGGAACTCCACCCTGGCTGGCTGAATTGTAGTGCTCTGCAGCTAGCTCCTGACCATCTGCCTTTGCTTCCTGTTATGACAGAGTTTTTGAACTTTCTGGGATGTGTGAAAAGTCATTATTTACCCTTCTCTCCTAAATGCGTGATGTGACAGAGTCCGCTTAACACATGCTGCATATTCCTGTATGTAATGCTTTTCTGATTGAGTGGCATTTACTTTCTTTACTGGGTTGATCTGAGGGGTTTTATACATGTTTTCACAGGTTTATTTATTTCTCTGGATCAGCCAACCCTTAGCATCCAAAAAGATGTCCTCACAATAACTGCAAACGACACTCTAAATATTACTTGCAGGTAAGGACACATATGTCCAGTGTAATTTCAGTGGGAGAAATTTATGTAGTGAGTTTTTGTACAGAATTACAAGTGATTCAGTCATTCATTATTGCTCCTGCTTCTCATTCACTTTGTGCCTCCACCTTGTTTTTCCCTAACATACTGTAGAAACATTCTTAGAGGAATGGAGGAGGGAGATTTGGGGACTGCATGGCATCTGGGAGGACAAAGGGTCAGCTCTGTCCTTGTGGAGCCTGCTGGTGGGCTCTTGATGCTCCCATTTGGGTACTGTGTGACTTAGACTCATCAGAACGTAAATCTCAAGTACATTCTTTGCAGATCCAGACAACTGGCCAATTTACATGATTTTTTTTCCTCTGTGGTTTGATGCTCCATGTGATTAGATAAAGCTTGTTCCTCTCCATAGCTGTACGGATTAGCGGGCATTGGGTTCGGCCCTTCAGCATCAGTAATTGTGCTCATCACATGCTCACACTCCTCTAATGTTTGCTTTCCTAGTGGTCAGAGACCAGTGGAGTGGTCCTGGCCAAGCAACCAGAGCAGTGCTGAGAAGCGTATTTCTGTGACTGACTGCAGCGATGGCCCCTACTGCAAGACACTTACTCTTCTCAAGGTCATCGGTAATGATACAGGGGACTACAGGTGCCTTTACAGGGACAACCAGGCAGCTACAACCATTTATGTCTATGTTCAAGGTAAGTGTTTTGCTTACACAGCTCTTAGGTGGTGGCTCTTCCACTAGCCTCAAGAGAAAAAGGAGAGATCAAGTATCTTAAAATAGTTTTGACATTAAAATTTATTAAGCCTAAATTTTTTGATTGGGGGAAGCTGTTATTTTTCTTGTTTTAACGTTGAGTAATTACATGCAAGTATTCTAGATGCTGTTGATGGAAAAGCCTTTGTACCTGTACTTGTGAGCTGACCTGACATATGCAGTACTTGGTCTGCAGAACTTAGCATGCATATCTCTGCTGTGCTCTGAGTCTGTCTTCATGAATGCAGAGCTCTTATGGACCTCAGCAAGAGTTTCATCTGAGGGAAGGTTACAAAGATCATATAATTAGTAGAAATGAGAGATCCAGTCCCTTATACAATTTGTACTAGTGGATACCATTAAAAAATACCCCAACTTCAAAACATGAACTTCACTACATTTGCTGACTGTGATGGTAAAATCTACTCAGGCCTAAGTTTTCAAACTTAAGTGGTCAGTTGTGTTTGTAGCAATGCGGCTGAGCATCACAGACACTGCAAAACCTCCAGTTACATGCTCAGGTTAAGTAAGTGCATTCATTGAAGCATCTTGCCTTTTTGCACTGATGGATTCATACTTGTTTTCTTATGCTCCCTGTTTCCTTTTTAACTTCTAGTAACCATGTTAAAAAATGAGATGTTATTATGTACGTGGGTTGGCTTTTTTTATAAGATCATGAGCTTGCTTTTTTTTTCGGTCTGACTTTGGAAAGGATGCTGCCTTTGAGGGAGCCAATGTAGCATGTCACTACATTTAACTGGTATTTCCTGACATACTTAAGCAAGGAAAGTCACATCAGGGTAAATCAGATTTTTGTCAGCACAAATACTGCGGTGGCAGGAAGCTATTTTCCAAAGCGTGCATTGCTGCTGCTAACTGTTATGAGAATAAGCATATTGTAAAGATGTGTGGGTGTGGTCTGCCAAAATATGTGCTACCTATTAAGTCTTATTTTTTAAGTGTTTTACCACATAGAAATGTATAAAACTGATCTGAGAAGAAATAGTCATGGAAAGAACAAAATTGGAGACGTTTCCTCCATAATCACGTGACAAATGTCATCCACTTAACACTTGAATATTCTTCTAGATTACAGATCTCCATTCGTGACTTCAGTTAGTGATCAGCTTGGCATTGTGTACATCACTAAGAATAAAACTGTGGTAGTGCCGTGCCTTGGAACCGTGTCAAACCTCAATGTATCTCTACATGCGGTAAGGAGAAAGCCTGTTATTATTTTAAGAGTTTGTTGAAGTCACCACGACAGACAGCAATACAATGTTTGAAGTATAAAGGCATTTCTTAAAAACTTCTTCCCATCCCTGGGAATTTTACAGCCTGTGATTACAAAGTGAGTGCTGTAACTGTACTCATCCATGATCCCACACTCAAAGTGTGGAGGGATTGCCTATGGAAGGGAGATTGCCTGAGCTAGGATTTTAAAAAGGGGGCCCTGTGGCTATGGAAAATGCTGGACTTCAAAATTCTGGGCTATTTGATTTTTGAAAACTGACTATGTGTTTTATCTACATTTCAAACAGAAATATCCAGAAAAGATATTTGTTCCTGATGGCAAATCAATTTCATGGAATAATAAAAAAGGCTTCACTATACCCAGTCATTTAATCAACTATGCGGGCATGGTCTTCTGTGAAGCTAAAATAGATAATGAAAGCTACCAGTCTATGATATACATAGTCGCAGTTGTAGGTAAGCCAAAGATTTTTTTTTCTCTATAGCCAATGTTACTTTGCTTGCTACAACATACTGAACCCATTACATTTGATTTGGACTCTAGGTTATTCAATACTGACAATGCAGCTAATGCAAAATGGATGTTGTGATATATATTACTTTTCTTCTAAATGCAACGTATTGTATTCTTTCTGATTGATCACTGGGATAAGTGCTTCTATTTTTAGTGTTTTACATAGATGCCAGGGATTTTTTTTTTCCTGACAATGCAAGCCTTTTTCCTAAAGTCACTCTCTGCTGTACTTCATATGCTTATCCAGGATCCAAGTCATAGTTGAAGGAAACTAGAGACAGGCATCCAATAGCAGAAGATGAAAAAGAATTCCTCTGAGAGTGTACCAAGGGAATGGGGGAGTTCCCCGTGCTACCAGGTTGCACTGGGAGTTGGGTTTCTTGTCTCCTTCAGACCTGTGTCCTGACTCTTACAGGGCTTTATGCCCTCCTGGATTATTTTGTCAGTTGTTCATCATAAACCAGAAGTAACATGATGATTCTGGGAGGCTCAAGCCTGAATTTGCAACAGTTTCTGTTTTGGCTGAGGACACTGACCACTTCAAGTGACTGGCTGGCACCAAGGCAGCCTTGCGTTGCTTGCCAGGATGTCACAGAAGCCCTCCACCTTTTACTCTGTGTGGCAGTCTCTTACTTCTTATCCACCAAATTAATGATTTTTCACTCTGATTTGAAGCAAATTCAGATTTTCTGCATAATTTTTTGCATTATAGAATATTCCGATTTAGAATATTTTAAAATATTTTATTGTGAAAAGTAAACTTTGAATTATTTTGCCAATGCCATTCTTTGTAAAGCTCCTGCATACTGCTGGGAAAGGGGATAGATCTCCCTTAGTTTCACACCCCTTCCCTCCAGGCTCCCTTGAATGCCTGTCGTTATGCTGCACTGGGGCGTCTGCTTTATAGCTGGGGTTTCAGTGGGAGTTATAGTGATTTCAGCTGGGGAATTTGGTGCTGAGTGCTCTAAGGAAGCCTTTTCTTACCCCCATGTTTTCTGTGTGCTGTTTTCTTCCTCTAGGATACCGAATCTATGACCTGACAATGAACCCACACTACCAGGTGGAGCTGGCAGTGGGAGAAAAGCTTGTTCTCAATTGTACTGTAAGGACAGAGCTGAATGTAGGGATTGATTTTAAATGGGACTACCCTTCCATCAAGGTAAATCTGTATGACTTAAAGGTGTCAATGTCGCAATAAAACTTGATTTCAGTATAATCATAGAATTGGCTGGGTTGGAAGGGACCTCAGAGATCATCAAGTCCAACCCTTAATCCCCTACCACCATGGTTACCAGCCCATGGCACTGAGTGCCACATCCAGTCTCTTTTTAAATATCTCCAGGGACAGAGAATCCACTACTTCCCTGGGCAGCCCATTCCAATGTCTGATCACCCTCTCTGTAAAGAAATTCTTTCTAATATCCAACCTAAACTTCCCCTGGCACAACTTAAGACCATGCCCTCTTGTTTTGTTGAAAGTTGCCTGGGAAAAGAGACCAACTCCCACCTGGCTACAACCTCCAAAACAGATGATGATGCACAAATAAATTTATAGTATATAGAGGTGTGCAAAGAGTGACAGGAGGCATCACAGTAAAATTCCCAAACTCCTCTGTCTCTTATAGGAAAAACGTGCCACCATAAGGGATTTGAAAACCACTGCAGGAGAAGTAAAGAAGTTTGTGAGCACTCTTACCATCGACAGTGTGTCCCTAAGTGACAAAGGTCGATATACTTGTGCAGCATCCAGTGGTCGTATGAACATGAAAAACAGCAGTTACTTCATTATCCATGGTATGGCATCTTTCACTTCAGTTTTGTTTGTTGCTTCAGGTTTGGCATTGTTCATCTCAGTGATGAATCAAGTGACAGGAATGAACCAAGCTTCAGCTGCAGTATTTCTCTTGCACCCACTACAGGATGATCTTTATACCAGAAGCTTAGTTAATGCTGAGATTTTAAAGGATGCTCTGTGTTACTGAAAGCTGTAGAATCCCATAGGAAAATGGCAGTAAAATACAACAAAGTAAGCCTCTTGTCCTTTTCTGTGCTGACCTCCTTGAGGTCCTGTAAAGCTGAATTTGTGTGGATGACTGTATAAGGGTTGCCTGTTCTCACTCCAGGGGAACCTAGGCTCTGCAGGACAAGAGCCTGGGTCGGCATGAATGAAGCTTGGAAAACAACACTTTCAGCTTTTACATTATGAACAGATGAATCAAATTGGTTGTACGGAAATGATGCATAGGAAACAACTTTGGCTAAGTGCATAAACAAGTACGAGGCCACATCCTATGGCCTTTTTTCAAGCTCCTCTTGGGCACAGCCCCAGTAACTCCACTGGCTTACTTCTAGAAGAATAAGAATAGCTCATTTTTTAATCACCGAGTCAGAGAAGGGGTTTATATTTTGATGGAGGCTTGTTTTTCTGAGGTTTGATTTCAGGGGGGCAGAATATTAATGGTTTGGGTTTCTTTAATGTTCAAACTTACTATGTGGAGCAGTGATTCAAGACTGACTCAATTTTCTCCTGGGCTCTTTCTTTTTCTCTTCAGGAGCCAAAACAACACCATGTGCTGTAGTGAGTGTACTAGGTATTTGTCCATAGTATCTTAAATCATAGTCAAAAGACTAATTGCTGTCTTACTCAGAATGCAAGTTTATAATTTATAACAAGTAATATAAATAATTTACATGTATTCTGTGACTGCAACAGTTCAAATACATTCTTGGGAAGAGCCTGAAAGTATCTAACCTCTTCACACTGAAGTTTTCAATACTATTATATCCTGGAATGTATAGACCAAGTCTGGTTTATGATAAGTATATATGTGTATATGTGCACAGGTGTGTGTATGTGTGTATATAGCCTGGCATGCCATCCTGAGAACTGAGTCTCATCTCTGCTTTCCAGAGCTCCTCAGGTGGGAAACTTGGTCTGTTCCTCTGTGCAAAGGAAAGGACTGGGGTTTCCTGGTGGATCTATGTCTCCAGAGCCCAGTTTGGAGCCAACTGTGTGTGTCCAGTGATGTCCTGTCTCTAGCCCCTATTTTTCATCACCTGTTGAGTGTTATGGAAAGCACTTACACTTTTATCTACGTGGTAATGTCATTTAGTTTAATTTTTTTTTTTCCCCCCCAGAAAGTCCTTTTATTCATCTGGAGAGAATGGAGAATGTGGTTGAGACAAAGCTAGGTGATACAGTCAAAATTCCTGTCCAATTTAAGGGATATCCTCCACCAGAGGCAAAATGGTAAGAACTGGGAGTGTTATGTGTTTGGAAAAATGAACAATTCTTAATCAAGAATCAAATCTTAATCTCTAAAGTATTCAAAGCGCTCCATATTTTCTTCAGGTATAAAAATGGAAAAGCCATCAACGCAAATCATACAGTTAAACTTGGCTACACATTAGTGATCACTGAAGCAACTGAAAAAGATGCTGGGAATTACACTGTTGTCCTTACAAACCCTACCAACAAGATGCAGAGGAGACATACATTTACCCTGCTTGTGAATGGTAAGTGTAATGTCAAAGAGGTACATTTCTTTCACATGTGGATGTGGTGTATTACCATTCTTAGGGTTAAATCCATCCCAGAACTATGAAGATTTAAGTGGAAGAAGGGGTGTCTGGGAGGAGAGCACTTGAAGTTTGTCTCTGGAAGGGCAGAGGTGGCCCATCTCTCCTGGCTCCAGAATGTGCTGGTTAAGAAGCTGCAGGCCCCTGGTGGTGTCATCATGATGATACTTAGTGTGGTGTTTTTCTTTGTTTCTGTATATTATTTCTTTGCCTCTGTGTCCTGCTCTTTTCCTGCCCTCCTTGCTGGCCATGCTTTCAGAGTCCTCCCCCATCCTGCCCCATCCTGCTCCATCCTGGCCTGTCCTGCCTCACCCATCCTTCCTGCCTCACACAGGCCATCCCTCCTCTTCTGCCCTGTCCTGTGCAAACCTCCTCCTCCTCCTCCTTCTCCTCCTCTTCCTCCTTCTCCTATCAGTCCCCCCCAGGAAACAGGCTAGCTCCCATGCTTTGAAGACAGCAGGTTTTGGAAAGGGCAGCAAGGCTACGTACCGTGGGATCAGGGCTGGGAAATAATATGCATTTAATGGTGGGGCATGGTGGTGGGAATCTGAGGGCTGTGTTTTAAACCAGGGGATAACAAAGGGAAATTTAATAGGAGATCCAAAGCATTGCATATTGAGGACCTGATCCTCGAGGTGCTGTACAGGTTCACCTCCTGTCAGTGTGTCCTTGGAGATGTTCTTTGTTGCACTCTGATGTGGGGAATGTTGTGAATTAGTTTCTGTGGATCTTACACATGCACACAGTGCTCATGGGGAGCTGTCAGAGGGAGGTGTAACCTTGTAACCTGCTGCTCTCTCCTTCAGTCCCCCCCCAGATCGGTGAGAACGCGCTGCTGGCACCCGTTGACTCCTACAAGTACGGCTCAACACAGGCACTCACCTGCACCATCTATGCCATCCCACCACCTGCCACCATCCTCTGGCACTGGCAGCTGGAGGAGGAGTGTACTTTCAGTCCTCAGTGAGTGCTAAACCCTTGCCATCTTCTGCAGCTTAAATTTCTCTTGAGGGAGGGTTGGGTTGGGGAATTTTTGGGTGCATTCCTTGTCCAGTCTTATTACTACATGCAAACCCAATGGCTGATATGAAGATTGTTGTACTTGTAGATTGTTCCAGGCAGGCTCTGCCAAGGTTGTTTTTGTGGGCAGAGGCAAGGGCCACCTTCAGTGAGGATCCAGCAGCATCTGCATGTTGCTGCCATTGCTTTCTTGAAAGGCATCTTGGCTTGCACAGGGTTTCAGGCACAGCTATATGTATGTCCTCTTCAGATCTCCCCACAAGCTGCAGGCTCAAAACTCCGTCCCAAATAGAGGGAATTTGCTGTTTATGCTAATTATGGATCTTTGTGGTTTTTTTTTTTCCTTCTTACTCTCCAGTGCTGAGTGTCACAGAGCTCCTTATCTGTGTGAAAGTGTATCTCAGAGGAAGTGCACTGATTGATGTTGGAGAATGATAGAGAGAGTGCCTGACTGAGATTCATGCAGCTTCCCTTATCTGGGCCTGCCATAAGCCCAGATTTCCTTTTAAAAAAAAAAAAAGCCAGTAAAAAAAAAAAAAGCATTCTTCTTTCCTGTTGTTGTTTTTAAAATGATTTCCACTAGTTTCTTCCTTTGGTGCCTAGTTGCTTCCTACACAATGGCTACTGTCCTCAAGAAATTCTTGTAGGGAGTTCAGTGATTTCTATGTCTCTCTGTCTTCCTTTGAGCTAAATTAACTTGAATCATCCATTTATGAATGGAGGTTTGTTCCCAGAATAGCTGCTTCCCTCCGAGCATCCTGATTGAACTGACACAGGCAGATTAATTAGGAAATTCACCTTTAGGCTTGGGGGTTCCTTATTTTACAGAGCACAAAGGTCTCATAATGTTATAGGATACAATTTAATAGAAGTATTTCCAGAAACATACTTTTCCCTCCTAAATGCATACTGGGAAGCAGTGATGCATCTGATTTATAGATAAATATCTGCATATTATAAAGGGAATACAAACCCACTTCTTTGAAGGGTGAATATTGATCTTATCTTATGCATCTGTCTCTACTTGTATCTCAGGAAAGTTCGCTCAGGAGCCAATCCATACGCATGCAGGAAATGGAAAGTGATCTCAGAAAGAAAGGGAGGGAATCAGGTTGAAATTAAGCACCGAGTTGTTACTATTGCTGGGAAAACAAAGGTGAGCAGATTTTCTTTTCTGTTGGTGGGGGATGATGAGCCCTCTTCAGCAGTCCACATATCTGGGACATTTCTCTATTAGTAGAAATGAGACTCTTTTTCACCTACCATGAAACTTGGAGATCCAATCTCAGCTCGTCATGCCAGCTCCTGATGAAGCCAATAGGCAGGGATATGCACTTTCAAGTTCTTTAGACATTGACCTGATGTGAGTCTCTGTTGAGGATCATAACTTACTCAGATTTCAGTGCTTTTAGCAATCTGGAGTTCAGTGAGTTAGTCTTGCGAATTGACTTCAATAGGGAGAAGACTGAAGAGCAGAAGTTGTAGGTGCAGCATTTATTAATAAATAAACCAAAGTCTCCCTTCTGGGTGGGTATTTTTTCTTTTTTTCATTTTGCCTGATTGTTACATACTTTAAGAGAAAAATGTAAACATCAGGAAGGGGCTGTGTTCCCACCATGCCACGGGGTTGTGCTTTGGAGGGATTTTTGGTTGTGCAGATAGATGCAGAGCACTTTGCTGATGTGTGCCTTAGCACTGATGCTGTATGAAATTGCTCAATTCTTCTTTTGTAGACTGTGAGCACCCTCGTGATTCAAGCAGCAAATGTGTCTGCTTTGTACAGATGTATGGCTACCAACAGAGCTGGCTCAAGTGAGAGAGTCATTTCCTTCCATGTGACCAGTAAGTATACCTTGTAGAGGACAACCACACGAATTAATGTTATTTTGTCTGTTTCACTAGTGATAAGTGATTCAATGCCGGTATCTAATTCCTGTCCTTTATAAAATCCTTTAGGATTTTAGGTTAGCCTAAAGTTGTCATAAGGCAGCCTTTAGAATCACCTCCTAACATCAGCCAAGTGTTTAGTTCTGCTGGCATCAGTGGAATGGCAGTCCTGTGAAAATGAGGCAAAATGGGCACTTTTGTCCTGAGAGTGGTATTGGGCTTTTGCAGTCACTTAAAAAAGCTACAGGGAAATTATAGTAGTGTCACAAAATGAGAAAAGATATACTGTAAAAGCTAAGACAGACATTTTTGAAACCAGTGGCAAAGAGTTTGTCTTCTTGAAAATCAATTGCCATATTCATATGCTGATTTTAAAAATTTTATTCCAAGTCTAAAAGTGAACTGTAAGTAATGTCAAGAATCATCTTACAGGTTGCTGTAAGTTTCTACTGGAGGAGGAACTGTATTCATTTCACAGACCTTCCTTTGATCTGTTTTAAATTTATTGTTTTTAATGAGACTGTACTCTTTAGATGAATGATTGATTTTTGAGGGGTTTGTTTCTTCATTTACAATGACTGATTTTTTTAAAGTGTTTTGTTTCCTTATTTACAACTGGATAAGATAAGTATAAAGCTCTATTTGTAAAATTACTTTTCAAGTTAATATTGGCAACCTAATAGGAATTTCTTTTATTTTTTTAACTTGCAGGGGGTCTTGAAATAAATCTCCAGCCTCAGAATCAACTCACAGAGAAGGACAACATGTCCTTGCAATGCACAGCAGACAAATTCACCTTTGAGAAGCTCTCGTGGTACAAACTCAGTGCTCATGCTCCACAGACTCCCTTTGGAGGGCTGCCCATGCCCGTTTGCAAGAACCTCAATGCTCTCCAGAAGCTGAATGCAACAGTTTCAAATATCAATGGTGAAAACGTCACCTTAGAGCTCATCCTCCGTAACATCTCCCTTCAGGATGGAGGGGACTACGTTTGTATTGCTCAGGACAAAAAGGCTAAAACCCAGCACTGCCTGGTGAAACATCTCACTGTTCAAGGTACAGATCTCTTACTGCAAACCAAAATGGGTGGTTGTGCATGAAAATAACTGCAGTAGTGTCAGTTTTTGGTATCTCCAAGCCTTGCACGTGTTGCCTTGATGGTGCACTTGGCTTGTTAAATAGATTTAGACCATTTATTGCAGACCTGGGGCTTGTCCAGGCAGCAGGAACTTACTGTATCACACCACCAGTGAGGAGACATTGACTGAGCCACAGTGCTCAGGAAGGAGATGAGTTGAGCTCTTCCACAAATAATGGCATGTGTTTAGTTCAATAACTTCTCAATTTTACTTTTCAAAACACATTTTTTGTTCCAGCTATCAATGCATGTGTGTATTTGTAGCAATAATGCTACTGCTTTGTGTTACTGACTCTTGTTTTTCAAGAAGCATCTATGATTTAAAACTGTAATGAAGTGAGGCTGGTATGCAGGCACAAGCACTGCAAGATGATAATCAATCAGCTTTTCACACAAATAGTGATGACTTTGCTTTGGGACCTAGATGCCTAGGCTGATGAGGCAGACTGGGGAAAATACCTACATGTTCATGGGATATCCTGAATGACATTTGATGGACCATCAGTATTAGACTTCTCGTAATGATTATGGAAACAGAAATGTTAGGGAAGCAGTTTCTCATTTATACCCTCTTCCATCAGCAGCTCCTGAGCAGTTACAATTAATTTGTAACTAATTTTGCAATCTAAAGCAGTTTACAACAATACTGCCAAAATTTTGTTGGCTGTTACAATTTTTTCATGTGAAAGTTTAACTGAGATATTAACATGAACACTGTGGTTGTTGGTACTACAAAAGGATTTGAGGCTTTGTTACTGGCCCAAGCATGCAAAGTTCATCAAGTGCTGTTACTGCAAAAATGGACATTTTCTTTAATAGTCAGTAATTCTGCTGTATTTTTGAACCAACAGAGCCCATGGCACCAACGCTTGTAGGAAATCTGGAAAATCAAACAACAAACATTGGTGAAACTATAGAAGTGACATGCACAGCAAATGGCATTCCTCCTCCAAATATAATGTGGTTCAAAAATAATGAAACCCTCATTGAAGATTCAGGTGAGGATTGCTCCTTTTCTATGAATTTTCTGTCACCTAAGGGATAGGGATTTTTTTCATGGGGCTCACTGATGATTTTCACCATGAAAAGTTTAATTTTGAATTTTTAACATGAAGTGGCATAGCAGAACTAAGAATCATGATTTTTTTCCAGGTATTGTTTTGAAAGATGGAAACAAAACACTAACCATACGTCGAGTGAGGAAAGAAGATGGAGGGCTATATGCCTGCCTTGCCTGCAATGTCCTTGGATGCAGAAAAGCAGTGGCTTTTTTTTCAGTAGAAGGTTAGTGTTAGCTTCTTTCCAGATTGTGCATGAAATCTTTATAATCAGTAAAAGGAAAGTCTGCTGGTTATCCTGATCAGAAACCTGAAAATACACAATGAGATTTGTGAAAAGTCCTGACCCTTCCTATCATAACCAAATTGGATGCCATCATAATCATCATAATCCCAGCTGTTGGGACTGACACTTTCTTCTCCATGGTGTTATTTGCTGCTTTTCAGCTAAAGCTGAATCTATCTTACTTGTGGTTGCAAAGAAAACTCTGCCAGTCTGTATTGTATGCAAACCTATGCAACCTGTCTACTTAAACTTGCAGATATCCTGGGTCATCTCTATTGCCTTGGTGTTTTTTAGCAGTTGCAACTTTTAAAACTATAGTCACTGCTGTCAGATCGAAAAAAATGGAGTGAAGCCTTTGTGCAGTCTGTTGTGCTTGCCATCCCATTTTGGTGACTGTAGGAGGTTTAGGTTAGGGGGCTCTAGCCTTAGTCCACGAAGCTCTGAAAGAATAATTTGAGAGACCCATCTCTCACTTGTTCCGGTTCTATTACAGCACACTGCAATGTAATTCACACTGATAAACAATACATTCTAACGAGAGTTTAGTCTACAGCCTGAATATCTGGAACCATGATGGGCTTTCTACCAAGAGCTGCAATGGGA
This sequence comes from Phaethornis superciliosus, assembly GCA_023637945.1. Classification (NCBI taxonomy): domain Eukaryota; kingdom Metazoa; phylum Chordata; class Aves; order Apodiformes; family Trochilidae; genus Phaethornis; species Phaethornis superciliosus. Next base: position 17,825,845 of record JAJQWJ010000005.1, on the reverse strand, counting down.
AACCTCGTACTAAAAGCTCCTTGGCTTTGACATTAGTGCATTTGCAAAATGTAGTCAGTCCTTCACAGATCTCTATCTTATAGACAAGGGTGATTGTGTGATTTGTTCCATTAAGGTAATTAAAGCAGTATCCTGTTATTCTCATAGGTCCCATTAGGATATTAATATATTGGGCAATATGTTTACATCAGGTGAAAATTTTCTGCAGCTGACATCAATATGGATTTCAGCTGATGTGGTAAATATAGTTGGAGCATGTCCATAAAAGTTGAAAATCTGTGTAGGACAAAGTGTTTCACTACAGAAAAGTTATAGTGCAGCTCTTTGGGGTCACGCAATGGAATGTGCTGATGGGGAGGAAAATCTGTGTGGTGCAAAGGAGGAAATATAGGAGCACAATGTGGCAAACGGGAGCTGAAGAAGAGAGCTGCTCCCATGCATTAATAGATGTCCCAGTGGTATCTGCTGGAGACCATTTTACTGGTCAAAGCATGTTTTAAATAAGACCATGTTTTCATGTGTTCTTGTAGAACCATGTTTTTTCATGCCTAAATGAAGTATGTGAAGAGACAAGACAGGGCTTGTTCTCTGTGTCATTCTCACAGAACTTTATATGGCAGGGTTGCTTTTTGTTTTGTTTTGTTTGTTTCTACAGAGAGAATAATTAATTTTGAATATTCTAAACCAATGATTTATTCTTAAAATATAAGATTTTACTTTTTTTATATGTACAAAAAGTTCAGATACTGTCCTTGGAACAAAGCTCATGCTAAGAAATTGGGTGCTGTGTAAAACAGCATGAAACTAAGCCAAATATTCCATTGTAAAACCCCAAGCTTTTTGTTTTGTTTGTTTTCGTTTTCCTTGCTCCATGTTGCACTTTTTAAATGAACCTTCAAAACAAGGACCTCCATTCTCTACTTTAATGAATGAACAAAACCAATACACTTCCAACTATCACTCAGATATTCATTTATTTCTTCCCAGGCGCTGAGGAGAAAACAAATCTGGAGCTCATTATCCTTATTGGCACTGCAGTGATTGCCATGTTCTTCTGGTTGCTTCTTGTAATCATCCTCCGGACCGTTAAGCGGGTAATGAAAAAATTCTCCCACTGTCCTATCAGCACTGGTCTTGCATGACAAATGAGAGCTGACGTGGGGCCTTTTGTGTTGTTTCTTTCCATTGTTCTTAAATCAACAGACACATTTTTTCTCTCCATGCTCTAAGGTTCTTGCATGGAACTGGGGGCACAGAAATTGTTTTTAATTGAACAGGCTTTTGCAAGAGAGAAAATGTTTCAGACAGTTTTGTTTATTAGGGAAAAAACCCCACAAAATTGAAAGTAATTAATGATGGTCACACTAACGATGACATGGTGTAGGAAAATGCTAGCCTAACATTTCTGAGAAATGGTGAAACACTACAAAGTGAGAAAACGGCACTTTGTTCACATACCTCCTGCAAAAAATCTGTGTAACTATAACTAATACCATTTTCCAGGCCAACGGGGGGGACATGAAGACTGGGTACTTGTCAATCATCATGGATCCTGATGAAGTCCCTATAGACGAGCACTGCGAGCGGCTCCCGTACGATGCCAGCAAGTGGGAGTTTCCCAGAGACCGGCTGAAGCTAGGTGTGTCCTCACTGCACCAGCCCTTTGGTGATACTGCACCCAGCCCCGGGGTCAGGGTGCTTTGGGTCCTGGCTTGCCATGAGGCTGCCTTGATGCAGGACCACCTGGTGGGCTGCCTGGTTTCGTAGGATAGAATACGTCCTCTCCTTGTTATTAGCCCTCTGTTGATTTCCAATGTATAAATTCAGTTTACATCTGCTGTTTATTCTGCGTCTTTTGCCCACTCTGCCAGACAAATAAATCAGAGTCTGTTCATCTTCTCACTTCAAGGTAAACCTCTTGGGCGTGGAGCTTTTGGCCAGGTCATAGAAGCAGATGCATTTGGGATTGACAAAACTGCTACCTGCAGAACTGTGGCAGTCAAAATGCTTAAAGGTAAAAATTATGACTAAAACTTCACTTTGAATGCATAATGTAGAGGTAATTGCCAGTCCTATAACCAATAGACAGAAAATAATTTAAATGTGTGCACCAACGATGCATACAAATTTAGCTTAGCAGTTGGTGTCATGAAGCAGTGATTAGGGAAATTTCATACCTTTACCTCATCAATAAGTGGATCAATGTGTCTGTGGTTTCTTAGCTATTGCTTTATAGATCTGCTCAGGTTCAGAATATAACCTTGCTCCTGCAAACAATTTGCTTGTGTCCATTTTTGCCTTATGCAGTCTGCTAGGGAGCTTTCTGCAAGTCTCAGACAATGGCTTAGGCAAGCTCCAAAAATGAGTAATAGTTTTGAAAAGTTTTCTTCCCATTTCAAATCATATTATAGTGCCTTGCATTTGCCAGAGGAAAGTTGAAAGCTGTGGTTCCCAGACACACTGTTCCTGAGGAGGATGTAGCTTGGGCAGCACAGTGGATATGCCAGGAGACAGAGGCTGTACCCAACCTGTGCTGTACTGGAGGAGGGTGGGAAAGCTGAGGAATTTCTGACAGCACAGTATGAGCAGTCACAAGCAGAGGCAAGCCCTGTTACATGGGATGAGCATGCAGTAATGAAAACAAAAATAAGAAAGCCCTGTCCCTCCAGCTTCCTTGTCCTCAGGCAGCATACAGAGAGATGTCTCCTCCACTCTTCTCTCCCCACTCTTTCAGCTCTATCCTCTGCCCCTTCTGTCCCAAGTTTCCAGGCTTTTGGTGAGGCTGCGTAGTCTGGCATATTTGGCTTTGACCCTGTCTCCTCCAGTCCATGCATGGACCCATTGGGCCCTTACTATGGACCCCAGCAAAGGCCATGGGACAATGTTTCTAGCTCTTCTTTGCTGTGAGGGTCAAATATCAGAGTACAAACTGCTTGAAAGGTCTGTTGGAAAAAAAAATATTTGCTAATCTGGATTGTTTGTGTCCCTCTTCTGGTGTACAGCCCTTGGCAAAGTTTCAAAAATGTTTAAAAGCAGAGCAAAACCAACACTGTCATGCCTAGCTTTCATCAGTGTTGTGCAGCAAAGCTCATCCAGGCTACCAACCAACAAAACTCCCTAGAAAAGCTGGCAAAATAATGGAAAATAATGCAGAGTAGGGGAAAACCTTTCTGTCTGTGATGCTCCTAATCTGTGTTGTTTTACCTCTCTAGAGGGTGCAACACATAGTGAGCACAGAGCACTTATGTCAGAGCTGAAGATCCTCATTCATATTGGCCATCATCTCAATGTTGTCAATTTACTTGGAGCCTGCACAAAGCCAGGAGGTGAGTAACTTCTCAGTGGGTGGAAAGGTACTAATTGAAACCCTATTTCTGCCATTTCTGATGCATAGAAAAATGATTTTCAAAATTAAGGTATGGAAGAATTTTTCTTCTTTATTAAAACAGACATTTATATAAGAGTGAATGGGACCAGAGGTGGAATAAGGGCTGAAAATCAAGTTCTACATCCAGCTCCATCCTTAGTTGCTCTATCACTGCTTTTCTGTACCTCAGATCCACTTTTATAGTGGACACCCCATGTGTAACAGACTTTGGGTTTGAGACTAGTGCCAGGCTTAAAAAGTAGGTCTTATCCTTCTCAGCAGCTACAGTGCTGTTGCTGTCTGTGACTTGCTTTGGGTGGGCTGTGGGTGTCCCTATAAGTTTTTAGTGGGGTAGATTGCACTTTACCCTTTGCTCAGGGTGAATGAACCTATTTTTACTTTATAATGGGGGACAGATGTTTTGTTTAACAAATCCAGCACTACACATTAATTTGGAAGAAATTCAGTGTAAAGTAACTCAGTAATAATATTTCAGGGAAGCTGACTTGTTGGCTTACTCTGGGATCAGGATTTAATTTGTAAAGTTCCATGACAGAATTGTAGTACTTGAAGGAAACCTAAACCATAAATATTTCTTTCCTTGTTTATTGCATAATAAAATAGACACGGCAAGTATCTGGAACCTAGGATGGAAATTTATCATTGTAGCATATGCCTACATGAAGCAATCTGAGCATGAAGTATCACATTTGGACAGTATATTAAGGCAATTATGTCTGAAACTGAGATTCCTATGTTAAGTTTTTAGGACTTAAACTACCCACACAAAAATGCATGGATAATGCATAATGTGTGTACTTTATTGCAATTGACTGTTTAATTGCACTGAAGTTCATTCAGATATGTGTGTCACATCCTTACAGTGTGAATTAGCACAGGCAGTTATTATTAACACTTTAAGTGTCAGCTCAGCACCATACATTTTCATGTGTGAAAATAGGCCTATGATTTTTAGAAGCATGTACTTTCTTTTTCTTCCCTATATATCAGAGAAGGAACCATCTCCCTGCTTTGAGTAGTTTCTGTTTTGGTGGTTTTTTTTTTTTATTACTGGTATTTTAAAAAACCTCTGGGTCATTGGATGTTTTTACAATGTATGTATCTGTAGCCACAAATTATGCTGTAAGATAATGTGGGATATAAATGGTCTTTCTGAGGAATTGCTTTGTGTTCTATACAGGCCCACTCATGGTGATTGTGGAATATTGCAAATTTGGAAATCTGTCAGCTTACCTACGGAGCAAGAGGAGTGATTTTGTTCCTTACAAGGTAAGGAGTCAAGGTCAACAACATAATGTGTGATATGGTTGCTTTTTTCCACACACAGTGTTTCTGTTTCTATTGTTAATTTTGGTGGCATCCTTGTGAACAATTAATATCTAGTTATTCTCATGGGAATGAGAGATGGCAAAGACATCAGAGGTCATCTAGTCTTTCCCCTGTCCCCTGCAATGTAATTCTTTTGTTATTGTTAGCTTAAAATGTGCAAAGGAACTGGGCTTCCACTGTTTCTCTTGGCAGATTATTCTACACTTGGCCGTATCTGTCATGAAGTTTTTCCTGATTATCAGACTGAGTTTTTTCCCTTTCTAATTAAGCTCCAGACCACCTTAAATAACTGAACTCCCTGATTAGCTTATATATCCACCACCTATCTGTAGGCATCTTCTAGCACATGATTATGCTTTCTACTATCCCCTTGGCTTATTGCTAAACCAGGCTATACATTTTTTTTTTCTGTTAATTATTTTGTATAAGTATATCATGAATTTATGTTCAGCTTTTCACCTCCTGAGTTCTTTGCAAAGGTGAATTCCCACCAACAGCCCCTGTTTGCACCCTGGTTTGAAAGGGGAGTGAGGATGGGACTGGCATTTTCAAACTCATTTCTAGTCACCCCTGCAAGAGAATCTTCTTTCTGGAGAGGGCTGGGAGGATCCATCTCCTCCAAGGTTCACATTGCTGGATGCAGAGCATGGCTGCAGGTACCCAGCACTGAGCATAATGTTTAGGATACTGCCCTTTTAACCCACGACCAGGAGGGAGGCTCCTGGGCTGTGCTCTGCAGTGATGCTGCCGTCCTGAACTCCAGTCTTCCTGCAGCTGCTCTGTTTAGATAAGAGCTTCTTCAAACTGCTTGTCAGTTCTCCAGGGGGTTATTTTTCTTTATCCTTGGAGTCATTGTTTACTATTTTATATTGGCAAAGGCAACTCACTGCATCCTCTTGTGAGTAAAAAGGATAAACAAATATCAGAGAGGCCTTGAAGGAAGAGGCAGGGTTTCACAAAGGTTCTGACCCTTGCTTACACAAGCTGTGGGGATGGGAATCAGCCATGGAAAAAACCAGCCCTGCCATGGGAGATAAGTTAGAAATTGAAGCAGGAGAAAATGAAAACGTGGTGGAGGAAGACTTCAGGGCCGGCATCCTCCCTAGAGGCATTTGGTTGCTTAGAGGAAGAGGCACATAAATCGGTTTTTGAGGGCTGCTAGGGTTTTGTCCAAGGTAGAAGTTTAGCAGAAAGGTTTTTGCAGTGTTTGGAGGTAAAGCTGTAGCAGTACAGAGAGGCTGAAGAGGATGAGAGGGGGTTTGGCAGCATCCATGCATGCTTCACACGTAGTGAGGACCAGGGGGCTGAGCAGGTCAGCTCACATTTATTCTCAAGCGTGTATATATGTTGATGGGGAGCAGCTGGGAGGATGTGGGAGCAGGATAAAGCCATGCTGTGGATTGGCAGAGGGTGCTTGAGCTGGTGAGTCTGCACGGCCATGGGCTGGAGTTTGCTGGTGCTGTTACTGCACCAACCCAATGCCCCAGCTGGCTTGGACCCAGGTGTCCTCTCATGCCAGTGCTGGGCTGCCCTCCCTGCCTTCAGTGGGGCCCATGGCACAGACCACAGAGAGTGTCATTGCCTCTTCCAAGGAAGATTCTGTCACACTGTTTCTGATCTCTCTTACCCTCCTCTCACATTTCTAGACCAAAAGTTCAAGGTTTCGGCAGGGGAAGGAGAACTATGTTGGTGATGTCTCTGTGGACCTGAAGCGACGGCTGGACAGCATCACGAGCAGCCAGAGCTCAGCCAGCTCTGGCTTTGTGGAGGAGAGGTCCTTGAGTGATGTGGAAGAGGAGGAAGGTAGGATATGTCTTCTCCTAGTGTTGATGCATGTGTCATTGTTGTGGGCTGATAAGGGACATTGGTGACCACATGATTTCCAAAGCTCTCAAAACTGTGAGCAAGGTAGTTCCTGGGTAACCAAAGTTCTCAAGCTATGGGTTATCTAGTTGAGCATTCCAAACCCCTCAGCCCAATCCCAGGTAATGTCCTGTCTGAAAAGGGTGCATTTTTAGTGCATTGACTTTTGGAGACCCATCTATTTAATGTCCTAGTGTCTTCAGGGAAAATGACAGAGCACAAACTCTGAAGGAAGGGCAGAGAGGGACGTGTCAAGACACCAATTGAATTTTCTCAGAGTTTACCCAGAAGTTTAAATATCATTAAATGCCATCTGCTACAGTACTTAGTAGCAGAGAGGTTGATTTGCCTTCCTTTTGCACAAGTTGTCTGTCAGGAACAGGAAACCTGATTAAGCCACTCATTCACAGCCTCCTCTGGTTATACATACCTTGTGCAGCAGTTTCACTGATCTATTTGCCATGTTCTCCTTTGGCAGAGACAGCATGAAGTGCTCCATGCTGCCAGCGTGCTTCAGAGACTGCTAATTTCAGCAGGTGGTGGGATTGGACTGGTGAAGGGGGAGGCTATAGCTCAACTGCCTGTACCTCGACTTCCACTAAAAATCATTTAGTGCAAGGAAAGCCTTCAATATGTTAACAGAGAGGATGATCTTGTGGCCTCAGTGTGTTCCTAATAGATAAGGTCAGGCGTACACTTTACACATTTTGACACCATTTTGGACCTTTTCAGATCTCTTTGGTATAGCCGCTGACCCTCTGAGCTGGGGTAGTGTAAGCAGTATGTAAACTAAACCAGGCCTTGAGATGAGGGTTTTAGTCACAAGTGTTAGTTCTTTGTGAATTCCTAAATATCAAGAGCTGAGCGAACTCATTGAGTTGTTTATTTCAGGAGGGACTAAATGCCTAAGTATCTTTGTTGGATATATAGAGTACATTATTCCTCCAAGTCACTAGAAGATGAGGTTAGGCTTCTTCTACCCAAAATTAAGGGATTTTTGCTAATTTCAAGTCTTTATTCTCATGGAATATTCTTCCCCTATAAAGACTAGGTGGAGCCTCCCTCTCGTGGGTTTCCAAATTAATCTGTTGGAACCATAGCAAGCCTTTCCTGTCCTAGGAACGTGTGAGCTGAGTTTTGGTTGTTTTTCTTTTGAGATAGTTTTGCAAATCTTCCCATTGGTGGGAAATCTGGAAATAAGCAAGGACGCCTGGGGTTTAACCCATCATCTTGAAGTTTATTTTACACAGGACTAGTCCAGTATAAAATGGGTAGTTAGTGAAAATTATACAGCCAAAAAAAAGGCTTCAGTGCGGCATAAGGTTAAGATGGAATTTTACCTAAGATGCAGTTATGGGTGAAATCAGTGACAAAGGGCATGTTTGACTGTTGTCTGATTCTTTGCAGCTGGTCCTGAAGACCTTTGCAAGAACCCTTTGACCATGGAGGACCTCATCTGTTATAGCTTCCAGGTGGCGAGAGGAATGGAGTTCTTGGCTTCACGCAAAGTAAGGAACTTCTCAGGAAGAGTGGCGTGTTATTTATTTGACTGTAGGAAATAGTGCTGTAGGTCTATAGAAGGAAACAGCATGTTCATCTTTGGCCTAGCAGTCATGCACAATGTTTTCTTTTTGCCCTAAGACATACCCAGATCATTAATACTACAGAGTGAAACAGCCCATGCATTTATTGACATGAATGTTAGTGATCTGTATAAGGTTTGTGGGTCACTGATTTATAGAAGAATGATTAAGTAGTTGAAGGAGTGAAGCTGACTTATGGGGATGATTTGAGGGATGAGTATGAGGGAATTACAGGGACAAATCCTTGGTAACTGGAGTCGACCTAGAGTAAAAGAGTTTGCTGGTAACCTGTACACTAGGATTGGAAGGGCAATGTGAGGGAGAGATGATACACACCTGTGAAATTTCATGGATGACCCCTTGGAGAATCTCTTGTGAAAGATGCCCTGGCAGTCAATAGTACTTCAGCTGCATTTTGGCCTTCTAGAAGTGCTTTCCTGTGATTTGATCTTAAATACGTATAGCACATGTTTTAAAGGATGTAAATTCCAGAAAGAACAAGGAATTGCCTGCATCTGTGTAGGAGCAAAAAGTACTTAGAAATAGGAAATAGGAAAAGGAAGTAGAGCAGAGAATAGAGCACTGCTCTAGAGAGCAGGCTAGATGTTCAAGAACAGACTTCAGTGTCTTTTCTAAAAACATACATTTGTCTACATTTTAGACATCCTGGTTGGCGTGTATATGTGGAAGAATGTCTTTCCAGGATCTGTATTGTTAGGCCTGAAAACAAATCTGCAGCCACTTTCAGAGCCTGCCTTTTTTACTTCAAGATACTGAGGCTTGAGTTTTGAAGTCTTTGAGCTGTTAGCTAAGCAGTTGTTCTGCATAGGTAAAGGCACAGCTTTTTCTGTCTGCAATTGAGATTAGTTTGTGTTGGAATCAAACTAGTGGTTTAGCGTGGTATGTTTTTCAGAGAAAGAGTGCAGTACAAAGACTGGAGTGAACTAAAGGTAATCAGATCTGAACCTGTGTTGTGTCAGCTTCTTAGGGTAATTAATTAGCTAACTTCAAAGGCCCTCTCTGCATAGTGGATAAACAGATGTATGTTTGGACTTGGCAACACAAGTCTCCCTGAGCCAAATCAGTTGTGACCATCAGAGCACTTAAAATCACTAACTGTTGATGCTGAGGTTTCTTTTTCTTAAAAGGTTTAAGAATTATCTGGCCTTTGAGGGTAGGAGAACACACATGTGAAAGAGATCAGCCCTGTGGATGGAGCTGTGACGACCAGCAGTGTATGAAGTTGTTTACTTCTCTTTGCAGTGCATCCACAGGGACCTGGCTGCTCGTAATATCCTCTTGTCAGACAATAACGTGGTCAAAATCTGTGATTTTGGCTTGGCTCGAGACATCTATAAAGACCCAGACTACGTCAGGAAAGGAGATGTAAGTTTCAGGTTCTCTATTTAAGGAGAATTAATACGAAATCAAAACTTCTTTTTTTTTCCACCTTAACTAGGTTTGTGGAAACTCAGTGTTTTGCTAAATTGTGATACCTTTTGTTTATGGAAATGCTTTCAGGCCAGACTACCCCTAAAATGGATGGCACCAGAAACCATTTTTGACAGAGTATATACCATTCAGAGTGATGTATGGTCCTTTGGAGTTCTCCTGTGGGAAATATTTTCATTAGGTGAGTAACTTTAATTTTACTGAGCCACATTATATTTTAAACAACAGAGTCTGAACAAAACAGTCAAGGTGTTCTTGGATAATCTGCAGCATTTGTTTTACTTCTTGAAAATTTCCCATTTTCTCCATCAAAATGAAATACTTGAATTCCCCTAAAAATGCAAATGTGGGAACATGGACTTGAAATGCTGCTTCATACAATATCAGTATGTGATTATTTGCCTCATTTACTCATCAGTTGTCACTGCCATCATAAATATAAATTTTTTGCACATCCAAATATACTGAATTACCTTATTAACTCAGGACATAGCAAATTATTTGTTTGAAAATTAATCCCAGATTTTAAGAATCTCATGCATTAAAAATTATTGTTGCTCTCATTTTAGGTGCATCACCATACCCTGGAGTAAAAATTGACGAGGAATTTTGCAGAAGACTGAAAGAAGGAACGAGAATGAGAGCACCAGACTATACAACACCAGAAATGTGAGAAACTGTTCTTCTAGCTGCTCACATTTATCCCACATCAATATCAGGTGTCTGAGCAAGACATAGGTGCTTTTTTCTTTATACTGATATTTTAATGGCCTTTGCCCTTCTAGGTACCAAACAATGCTGGATTGCTGGCACGGAGATCCTAAGCAGAGACCAACATTTTCAGAGCTAGTGGAGCACCTGGGCAATTTACTGCAAGCCAATGTCCGTCAGGTACATGAAATCTATTCTCTGGCTGCTAAAATGACCAGCTGAGCCCTGCATGTCCCAACAGCCACTATAAAATCCCATGGCTGGGTATCGTCTGCTGGAGCCACTGGGGAGCCTGGGCTGCTTCCACCACTCCAGTTATTGACCAGCAGTTGGGGCAGCTTGCAGAGCAGAATGACTTGGGAGGGGAAAATTGCAAAGGTCTGCTGTAGTAACCAAAAAGCCACGTTGCCCTGCAAGCAAGGGCTTCCCATGAGACCACCGCTGCTGTTTCTTAGCTGCCTTGCTGGGGAGTTGTTGGCACAGTCTCAGTTCCCTGCTCTGTTTCCAATTTCTCTGAAAACTACAGAGGTATTTTGTCTGGTAGCTCCTGTTGGCCTCACTGTGACAAAGATAGATATCTTAGCATATGTGAGGATGTGGGATGCAGTATTTTTAAGACAAGTGTTGGAAGATGACGATACAGGCAAGGATGCCTGTCAGCATCTCCATGCAGATCAGTGTATTGTCTTCTCCAGTGTACAGGCAGTATGGTAAGAGAGCCTGTTGCTTCCAGGTGGGGTACCTGGGCTTCACTCCCTCCTGGGTTCTCCATCCTGTGGCTCCCTTTTCCTGCACCACAAATGTGGACAAGGCCAGGGCACTAGTTGTGAGCACTCACATGAAGGAGGCTTGATTTTGCCACGTGCTCTCCTGTTAGGCTAGTTTTCCCTTTCCAGTCTCTATTGGCAGTGATGGGAATCACCCGTCCTTCCAAAGTATCACGCTCTCTGTAGATACCAAACCAGAAAGGTTAGAATTTTCTACAGAGCAGCTTGAATCTTCTATATGACAGAACTACAGATTGCCTGAGGTTGGAAGAGACCTCTGGAGGTCATTGGTACAAGCCCATGCTCAGGCACCTAGAGTTGATTGCCCATGACCGTGTCCAGGTGGGTTATTAATATCTCCAAGGATGGAGACTCCACAGCCTCTCTGAACAGCCTGTGCCAGTGTTTGGTCACCCACAGTAAAAAACTTGCATCCTTGTACTTTCAGAACATACTTTGTGTATATTAGCTACTTTCATTGGCTTGCTAATGATTGAGACTCTTTGTAATGCACTGTAGTGTACTGTGACTGTAAAAGACAAACATAATTTATTGTCTGATAACTAATAGCTAATTTCACATGTCATACTGTAGTCAAAAAGGGATAAATGCAAAAACATTAGAGAAAAGTGGGAACCTACAAAATGATTTCTAATGGGACTACAAATAGGTATGCAGTACTAAAAGATGCATAATCCATTTTCTTCTGTCATACTTTAGAGCAGAAATGTGAACAAGTAGAATAAATTTTGAACAATGTTATTATTGTTATTCATATTGTTAGATGACAAAGTATTGATAGAAAATTTCCTTTTTTCCTGTCACCATTTCATTCTTTTTTCATTTACTTATTAGAATTAATTTCGGCTTTATAATTCATCCACTGCAGTCCAACTCAATCTCACTTTCAGTTTTAAGTTATCTTTCTTCCCATCAGGATCATGTTCTTTGTGTCATTGCAATTCAACCATTAGTAAAATTTATTTTTTTTATTTCAAAGGCATTAGGAGAAAGTTCAATTTATGCATTATGTTACAGTATGACATATATAAATATTTTTTAATTGAAAACTACTTGGCAGTGGCTCTTAGAAAATTTCCCTCTTTTAATGAAGCTGCTCCTGTGAGGCTGGTATAATGCTCATAGCTTAATAAAACAACCAAGCTAGCTCTGTTGGACTGATGAGTTTTCCACATACATACGTGCAGCTGTTTATGTATGTGTATCTCTGTAGCTTTATTTAATTTTTGTATTTTTTCACCGCATTTTACAGGATGGTAAAGACTACGTTGTCCTTCCTTTGTCAGTATCACTGAATATGGAAGAGGATTCGGGTCTCTCTCTCCCAACTTCACCTGCTTCCTGTAGGGAGGAAGAGGAAGTCTGTGATCCTAAATTCCATTATGACAACACAGCAGGAATTAGGTATTTTATATGGTGGACATCCTACTGGGGCCTCTGGGCAGGTTTTGTTCATGCTGGGGGCAGGGAAAATGAAAGGAAGAGACTTCAGCTGCCTAGTCCATATTTAACCTTCTCTATAGGGATAACAATGCATTTGTGGAGTTTTTATAGGCAAAAACTAGTTTCTTACCTCCCCAAATGCTAGGAATTTTTTTGCTACCTTTTCAAGGTTTGAAATTCATATTAAAAAAAAAACCAAACCCACAAGATTATTTATTTATTTTTCAAGATCCAAAAGTAATACAAAATTTTACCAGTCTAATGCAGTTGTGTTCACTCTCTTGTTTTGCAGCTTCCTGAATTACAAATGGTAATAGCTGTATCATTAATAATCTCTCTGGCATTTCCCCTCCTAAAGTGAAATTTTGTTGAATAGATCATAATTGATAACCAAGGGGAATGTGACATAAATATGTTGTCACTGTTTTTTTGTCCACTGCTTGCTTCTGGTGGGCTGCTGGGGCATCCACAATGGACCAGTATTGTTAAGTGCAGTTGGGTATTATTGCAGAGCTGACTTTCCTGGTGAGAAGTTTGTACTAATGCACTTAATCAGGGCTTACATTGGACCTTGTGAGGACCTCAAACCCAAGATGTAAGGGAGAAAGGTACTTTCTCATCCAGTGATGCCTATGATCAAATTCATCCACTTCCATGCTGAGAGTTCTGGGTTGCTTGCTGCAATCTCAGAATAAGGAGGACAAAAGGAGATTGATCCAACCATCAGGGTGAGATGGACTCTGTTGTCAGGTCTCACCTGGTTTCCACAAAGCGTATCCCTCTCCCTCACTGCTTTTGTTATATCCTCCAAAGACAGAGTTCCCAAGGATTTTGGGTACTGCAGGATGAGATTTTAATGTGATCCTGGGAAAGATGAGGTAGACACAGCGCATTTCACACTTCAGTTGAACTTACAGTCCTAGAATTGAACTCTCAACCCCATGTTTTAGAAGTGGAGAAGCACAAAATGTAAATAGTTAAAAGACAAAGTATAATTTGACACTGAAAACATCACACTTATTTTCCACTTCTAACAATTCCTATATGGCTTTTCCTTGTCCTGATTTCCTGTTATGAACAGAACTAAAACCTCTCAAATCAACCATTTACGGTGACTTTGAACCTCTTTTCTCTTGTCTCACAGTGTGACAGGGTTGTGAGAAGGCACTTGTAGAGACCATGCTAGGAGGGACAAAGTAGTGAGTTTAAGACATGTTTAGGGACTTTATTCTTCTGTTCTTGTAGCTGAAAAATAGCAGGTTGAAAAGGGAACATGTAAAATCCCCACCAGTTTAAACAAATGTCTGTTGAAGATAGGGAGGGCTCAGCATAGTTCTACTCAGTGCTAGAAAATAGGATGAACGATACTCCTAATTCCCTCCAGCTTTGCACTTCAAGTGGATGCAGGTTTCTTTTCTAACTCCATGGCTTTTTCTTCATTAGCTGTTAGGAACATAAATTTGTCCTGTTTAACTGGGACAACGTCCATTTTATTTCATATCCATTTAGACAGCAAGCTGAGGGTAGCTGTTTTGTTTGCTGTACTAGTACCTCCATGAAAGTCAATTTTATTTTTTTGTCCAATATTTTTAATGGATGTCATCCTGACCAGAGGGCTTCTTTTGGAGAAGAGCCTTCAAGAGAGATGTAGCACTCCCTGTCCTGATCCCCATGGTTTAAGGGCGGCAGTCTGCTGACTCTGCTGTTGTTGTCCTGGGTCCAGCCAGGGGTCTCAGAAGTGCAGTCCAAAGGAAGAGACACATGTCTGTCCTCCAGGCTCCTCTGTTTATTATACTTCTAAGTGAAGCTTGCAGGAAGTGAAGCCCTCCAGTGCAACTGAGGCTAGGAGCTGTTTTCTCAAAGCCATTTCTCAGAATTTTCTCAGAGATCAAGGTTGTCTGGAGCAGAAGGTCAGAAACATACCACTTTCTAGGCCATTCATTCTCTTCAATAAATGGATATTTTGAAGTTTGCATAATATGTTTTTACAAAAGGACTAGCTTCTCCACAGAGAGATGAAAGGATTCTGATATCATTGTCCTGTTTGCAGCCAAGTTGTGGATAGTGGACTCAATTTTTTTTTTGTTTCTTTTCTTTTCAGTCAGTACCGACAAGGTAGCAAAAGAAAAAGCCGCCCTGTGAGTGTGAAAACATTTGAAGATGTCCCATTGGTAACCACTGTAAAAGTTGTTCAGGAGGTGAGTCTGTCTGTTGTTTGTATGTCTTTTCTTCTGTTGATATCTTTATTTCTTGTTGTGTTTTTTTAATTCCTTTTCATCTAATGCATTTTTTAACACCATTGCAGGAAAACCAGACAGATAGTGGGATGGTTCTTGCATCTGAAGAGCTAAAGACATTGGAAGAGAGTGATAAACAAGTGAAAATACCCTTTAGGTAAGGCTCAGGGTGCATGTAGGATTGAAAATGACCTTTTGTTTTCAGTATGTCAGAAGAATGATAGGTTTGTAAATTTTTATAGAAGATAAAATCCTTTCTTACTCTATTTTTAAAATCCTGAAGGAAAATTGTGCACTGAGTGCTTGGGCTTTTGCATTTGGTACCAGGAGAGCAAAGTTAATGCAGCAGTTGGAAGCATCAATAAGCCCAGCAGAAAGGACTTGTATTTATCAGCTGCAGAAGCATCAACCACCCCTTGAAGGAACTGAGCTGATGCACACAATTGAGTGTATTTATGAGGGCCTGCCTGCAATGACACAATGACAAAGAGCATTTTTTTTTTTCCTAGAGTTTACTCTTGAGTTTTCAGGATGTACCTAGGTGTATTTTCAGAGCATTGTACTGGGGTTTCATTGTGCAGCTCGCAGGAAGCACAGTGGTATTCATGGAGCTGAAACCTCACGTATGCTCTGAGAGCTTCGCAGGAATTATTTTTTCCGGGGCAACTCCAATACCAACAAAGCCATACTGCAGTGATAACTGCACCACAGCAAACATGTGTGAAGCCTCTCAAAGTGTTCTCTCCATTCCAGCTGTGGTTGCAATCTAACTCCATGTATTGTCACAAAATTAAGTACCTTTTCCATGTGTTAGTGAAGGTAGGGCGTATGAAAAAGTCTCTCCTTGTAATCAAATTAATGTTTAAAAAGGCTTGAGGCAGGTTTGGCTAAATGCACCATTTTTCCTTGGTTGCTGCTGGATGGAAAGCAACTGCCGGAGGGAATCGCCCCCTTTCCCTCCAGGAGACACCCTCCACATCAGTCCTCTTTCTGCTTGTTTTTCACAGCACACTGGTGCCCAGCAAGAGCAACGAGTCCGTCATGTCCGAAGCCTCCAACCAGACGAGTGGGTACCAGTCGGGGTACCACTCAGATGACATGGACACCACTGCCTACTCCAGCGAGGAGACCGAACTCCTGTGTGCCCAGGAGGCCTCTCCCCCTCTCTGCCGCCCGCACGCCTTGGCCTACGATGGCGCCGCGGCCCTCGCCTCCCCGCCGCTCTAGGGCAATGCTAGCGGCTCCGGGTCCCCTGGGATGGTGCCTTCCTTGCCTGGACTGGTGGTATTCAGGTTAAATGTACAGAAAAAAATGCGTCCACGAGACTAAGACATTTGTTTTTCATGAAAAGGATGCAGAAACATCTGGCAGCAAACCTGCGCCGTGCCAGGCTGCTGGGCGCTTTCTTTCAGAGATGCTGGCGGCTGAGGGTGCAAAGTCCTGGCTGTGATGTCTGGGTGCTGGGCCAGCCTGATGGCAGAGGCAGTGTCGTGGCCTTTGGGACACCAGTGACATGCTGAGGATCTTCCTGATGTAGGCAGTGGCATGGCGTTCAACTTAACTCTTCCTGGTTGTACAACATAACGGCACAGCCCTGCTGGTTTTTTTGTTTGTTTGCTTTTTTGCCTTGTGGCTGGGTCCAGGAAGGAAACAGCATGGCACTGGCTTCTTGTTTCTCAGAGTTATCCTTTGCTAGCACCTCGACTAACAAAAAGAGGAACCTCCGGCTCAAGGCTCTGGCACTCACTGAGGGCCTGGGACTAAACATAGGCTGGGCTAAATATAGGTGGGGAGATGGTCTCTGTCCTTGACAGCAGAAAAAAAATCACTGTACCAAAACTCATGAGCTGCATTTCCTTGGAAGACTTGCCTGGTGAGTTTGGTTAGCAGAGAGGAGGCAGAGCACCAAGCCAAGTAATGGGACCTGGGTGCCAGGGGCATGCATCTCCTGCATGCATGTGGCCCCCCTCATCCTCTCTGGCACCAATAGCCCATGCCAGGCACCTATCTGCTTCTGAGCTAGTCTGAAATGGCTGCAGAAAATGCCTCCATCTTTGAATCACCACTGGGCAGCCTCTACAACTGCTAGAACCTACCTTAGGACTGTAGGAAGCCCTGTGGTCCTGGTGCATCTTAAGGGCACCCTGCCTTCTCATCTCACTCCTTCATGTAGGTCTGACTCCTTCACTTCGCAAACTCCAAGTGTGTTTGCACTGGCAGAGATCTTGGTTTGTGTAGTCTTGGGAATCCGTGACTGGTTTCATGGCAGCTCTATTCTTCTCCGAGTGATGAGATTGTGACTAATTGTTGGACAACTTCTTACCTGTGCTCTTGTAGTCCCAGAGCTCTATTGATAGACACAGTACAGGCTACAAGATTCTAAAATGTAAAGCTATTTCTACTGAGTTCTTTTTTGTATTTTTATAATGGTTTTTTGTTTGTTTGTTTGTACCTGCTATAATGTCAAATGCTGGGAACCATGAATATAAGGCATATACAGTATTTATAGCCTTTTTATGTAGAAATAAATGTAATATATTAAAATATAAATATATATTATATAATGGATATTATACTGTTCACATTTTGTATCGATGTTTTGTATCATTACAAGGCTCACAAAATTTTTTTAATAGCTAAAACTTTTCACTGTATTAAAAGGGACTGGAAATTTAGAGGTGGGGGTTATGAGCAGATCTGTTTGCTTTTCTTGTGTGTATTTTCTTATATCCTGCTGTATTGACAGGGATGGTTATCAAGTGTTACTTATTTCAAGTGCCATTTAATGAACTGAGTTATTTATAGAATTGTACAACTTCTATGATTACCTATAGTAGAGAAACTTCAGAGATTTTTAGCAGTTGGTACTATATAGCTTTAGAGAAATTAATCAGAGGTACAAACTTCTTGAACAGACTGAATCCCCTCTGAAATAATTTCCTATGGTCAGTTTGGAAATAGTTGATCTAATTGTATTGTGGTTTTTACCTGGCTTTTAGAAGTTTCCCTTAAAGCCTTAGTCATCTTTTCCCACTTGTGTTTCTTCCATCTCATTTCTTGTAGCTGCAATGTTGTCCGGGCTCTTATGTAGCAACTTCTTCCTTTATTTTAAATCTGTATTTGTCTGGCACCTTTTCATTCTGTTGTCTGTTTTTTGACTTTCTCTTCTGCACTGTGTAGACTTTTATTCTCAGTGTAAGGCTGGTCACTATTGGAGTTACAGGGCTCAAAGAATCATAACAACTTATGCTAAAAACAGTGCAAGGGAAGTTAAATCACAAACTGCAAATTAAATTCAACTTCTGTTTACTGCAGTTAGAAGTGACACCTTCAAAGGCTACTGCATCATGAAGGCACTTGTCTAGGAGGTGGGAGATCTCTCTGCTAAACTCTTCTCATTATGGGTATGGGACTAATACCTTCCACACACCATGTCCATGCATCAGCTACAAGGCTGTGGGCTGTCAAGCTTCCAATGTTTCTCCATTCCTCTCCCTGAATTTAAAGTATTTTGCAGTCAGGAAAGCAGGAGCTGGGAGGTAAGGTAGAACATAAGGGAAAGGGTCCCTTGACTTGCTGTAAGGGCTTCTGGGACAGACTTGTATTTTCATGCATATATTTGACATTTACCTTGCTTCCCAGGCATGAGTCTAGCCTGTAGAGTGTGTTCAACAGAAGGTGCTACATTCTTTAACATCCCCCCTCTCCAGTAGTACTGAGTGTCTTCAATGAAAGTGTTCAGAAGCCTGAGCTTGGGCACTCAGCTCAGCCACATGTTGGAGAGTCTTGGCACAGAGGTGGAGATGTTGATCTCATTGGTGTCCATCTGTCCTAGATGTGGAGCTCCCCAAGGTTTGGGATGTTCAATTTAGACATCTAAAGTTTGTAGTTTTATTTCCCCTACATCCTGGGTTAACACCTGGTACTGGACAAGTACACATAGTCTGATGCTTCCCTGTGTGTGGTACCTCTAAAACATCCATCATAGTGAAGATTGATTAAGTTGCAATATAGCCATTTCAGATAATGAGTTTTCTCATTTATAATCCTTGTCAGTTAATTAAACTCTCTTGTGAATCAGAATAATTTTAAACATGTCTGGAAAATACAGGAACTAGCACACACCTGCTTTAGGAAAGAAAATTAGCTCCTTTTTTTAACTACCAAAAAAAAAAAAACCAAACCAACAAACCAATCCCAAAGCATATATTCAATTTCAAGAGCAAGCAAATCTTCTATAAATGTATTCATATATTTGGCACCCAGTAATACAGTTCTTTTCTTAGACCATGTCCATTATATCCTTTGAAACACCTGGACTTTTTGTTGTATTCTGAATGAAGCACATTCAGTTATACCCCAGTCAGGCCACATGTGTCTTAGTAGATATGTTAAATTTCAAAGAGGATCTTTTCAATGAAAAAGACATGTAGTTCATGAATTTGCAAGTGCCTTGAAAACCTGTCCTGGCTTTATCTCCATTCTGCAACCATGCAATGAAGTGTCAATATTTGGATCAGCATTCTTATCCATGAAACGCATGGGAGATTCCAGCCTGGATTTGAGCCCAATGAGCTCAGAGGGGATGTTTGTGAAATTAGGGATCCAAACATATCCCTGTGAGCAACTGAATAGGGGTGAAGAGAAGCAGTGATGGCGTTGATGACTCCTGTTCAGAACTGCAACTGCCGGTGGGTTTGGATGGGGGAATCAAAATTCTAAAAGTAACATGTGACTATAAATGGACTGCAATCACAGAGCCTTTGGAATTGAGGACAAAAATTTCCTGCTAATTCCATATCTTTTAGGTGGTTCTAAGGGTGGAAAACATAGTTGGGCAGCATGGATAGCCTCCAGATATAAACCTGGAATTTGCTATTTATATGTGAAACATTCCCAAAGGGTGAATCATCTGAGGTTTCCCCTCATTGCTGGTACTTGAAAACACACGCTGTGATACCTCGCAGTATGGGACCTCACAAAGCAACAGCAAGACCAAGGAAAACAAAGTTAAATGTTTGTTCTTCCTAACTGACAAATTTATTAGGGACGGAGGTTTACCAATAAAGCCCTTTTCTTTGGACTTCAGCCCTGGATTTTCATTCTGTCTGGCTGAACATTTCATTCTGTGTCATAATATATGTCCTCAGCTCCTCAACCCCTGACATTCGGGCTGATTAAGTCCCAGAAGGTCATTGGGAAACATGGCAGGAGCTCTAACATTCAGTGCTGATAAACATCTCAGCATCAGAGATAAGGAGCTGGTCAATGTAATCTTAGGAAGCTCAGGTTTTGTTACCATAAAACTTACAATGTAAAGACTAATCCCTACACAGATTTAATTAGCTGTTAAATCTATCAGGTTCATGATGATGGGTGTTCTGGTTACCTAGGTGTTGTTCACTGACTGCCACCAGTTACTTCAAAAGTGAAGTATCTCTGCCCTGTATCTTGTTAGGAAGACATGTTATGGTGAGTGATGGCTGCTCTGTAAATCTGGGAGGGGGAAGCACATGAATTCAACTTCCAGGCCCAGCTGTAGTGTCAGACACAGCCACTTGTGCAAGAAAAAATGACAGTTCCGTGTGGTTTCCTAAGCCTTGGTCAAAGTGGAATGTATTCACTGGGTTTTAATTCTGCTTTCTGAGGGAGCTGAAGCAGTACAGCATCCCCCCAACCTGTTAGCCTGGGCTCCATGCAGCTCTCTCTTTCAGTATAGTTGTAGGATCATATAAACATAGAATATTTTGGTTGGAAATGACCTTAAAGATCATGAAGTTCAACCATTTATCCAGCAGTGCCAAGTCCATTGCTTCACCATGTCCCTAAGCACCACATTCACACATCTTTTAAGCGCCTCCAAGGATGGTGAATCCAACACTTTCCTGGGCAGCCTTTTCTAGTGCCTGACAACCCTTTCAGTGAAGAATTTTTTTCTAATATCCAACCTAAACCTTCCCTGGCACAACCTGAGTCCATTTCCTCTTGTCCTATTGTTTGTTACTTGGAAGAAGAGACTCTCTACAACTAGTCATGGTAAATGGCATGATTAACAATGGTTTCAAAAAGCAAGGGGAAATGTAGCTACTTCTACTTTCAATTCCTTGGTCTGTTTTCACACTACAGTCAGAAGCATGATTGCATCACATTGTAGATAGTTTTCATCCTTCCAGGCTAAGCAGCAGCACCAGTGAGAGTCCAGCAGCCTGGACTGACACTTGACATGGCATTACCCACAGACAGTGGGGCACCCAGCAGACCCTTTGCTGCTGGCACCAAGCTCTCTAGCAGAAAGCTGGCTGCCAGGTAACCTCTCCATGTGCCACACCTTCAACTGCAGTGCATCCACATTTAGGAAAAAGCACAAGGGTCTAAGTCATGTTTGGTTACTGGAGTGTGTTGCACTTCTGGGTGGACTGCAGTAACCCACTGGACTAACCTGTGTCATGCACCACTGTGCCAAGATTATCTGTGATGTTTCATTTATTTGGTTTCAGAATGCCGTTCCCTCAATTTCTTTGCAGACTGGGTTGAGGCTGGAGATTGCTGTTTGCTTTCTACCACTCATTCTTGGTGTACCAGACCTGAAGACTGCCACACAGCTGGTGAGGACCAGCAGACAGAGGTGGCCTTGGGTTTGGAACTTACCCTCTGCCTGGACTTGGCTGTGATGCACTGGCATGGATCCAGGGAGAGAAGAAAAAGGCTGAAACAAAGTTGTAATGATTGTATATGTCCTTTTCCAATATGCATAGGTCTTTATACTGAAGAGAGTAAAGATCGATGAAGAGCAAAGGGGCTTTACTTGGTAGAACCCATCAGGTTGCACCTTAAGGCTGCCAGACCAGCATTGCTTGCTGCTAGTCAGCTGGAGGATGCTTTGCAGGGTGTATTTCACACAGAAATAGGATCCCTTTGTCCCTAAAGCAGTCTAGGGTTTCACTTGCAGGCTTGCAGAACACTACTTATTATTCTGCTCAGCATGGTCAGGCTATGGTTTAAGAGCTGCTCAGCTGAGCAAAGGGCTCCCATCTTTAAGTTGCTTTAATGGATTTTCCACATGCTTTTTGAACCCATGTAAATGACCTTAGCATTTGGGACATCTTGCAACAAGGACTACTTGCATGCAAATTTTCACTTGGTGGCTGTGGGTATTTTCCAATACACCAACTGCATATTCCCTATTAATTTTCTCCATGTTATTTAGGAACTTATGGATAGCTATCCCTTCAGTCATTCCCTTTTGAACCAGACTATTCCTCACCCATTGTACAATGTGTCTACCTCTCTCCAAACCTGTAAATAGGGCCCCTTGGTGAGAAGGTGACATCTGGCTGGCACAATTCCCAGGCAGGTCTCCACAAGATCCCCAGCTTCCTTCAGGAGGAAGGAAGGTGTGGGACATCCAGCAGAGGACAGAGTTATGTCAACCCATTCGCCTGGCGGATGGACCACAACATTGGCAAACATCAGACAATGTCAAGTGCTGGCATCTCCTCTGCAAGCCTATTTTTGGCTGGTGAAATGTTCCCAGGGACTGGGCTGGACTTGTCTCCATCTTCAGCATCGCCTCATTCCCAAGCTTTTTGTGCTGGCTCCTGGCTGGCTGCAGGGAGGGGAAACATACAGAAAGCAGAGGCTCAGACACAGCACAAACAGGGACACTATTTGCCAGCACAAGCTAGCAGTGAAAGCAGGGCCTATCTTATCAGTTTCTTACCGAGTTAAGACTCAGGGATATAAAATCTCTTTTAACTCTGGGTAATACCCATAAACGGAGCCCTTAGGAGATAACGTCATGGGTGGAACTTTTTGGGTGCACTTATGTGTAGCTTTAAATTACAGCCACAAAGACATCTTTCTATTGTCTGATAAACTTCTTAAACCGGCAACAACTATTTAACATTACAGTTTAGTTAAGTACTAAAACAGCAGGGAATCTGCAGATAAAGCAATACAATTATTAACGTATGGCTCAGTAATGCTATCAAAAGAATGGCTTTAGGCATTTCAAGACTGCTTTCAGGATAATGCTGCTAATTTTTCGGGGGGATTATTAAGTTTTATTAGCAATTTGCGTCTCAATATAATTATATGTATATTAGAGAAATCAATATTGTGCACTGTAGAGTCCCTTAATAGCTATACAGTTTGTTCAGTGTGTTATGGAACCAACTTTGAAATCAATCTAAAGAGGAATTTTTATAATTCTGCTGGAATTAGGCTTTGCATTATGAGATAGATGCCTTAGACATTAAAGAGAGGACTTCAAAATCTGTCCTTGGTCTTTAATCTTTCTCTTCAAGTGACAGTTTTACCAGTAGACTACACAAGACCATTGCTGTATGTTTAAACAACTCCCCCCCCTCACATTCTGTCTCCTAAACTTCATTAAAATTTCTGACCACTACATAGCTTTCAAACAAATTTATAGTCATATAAATGTTTATTCAAATCACCATGCTGTAAATATATTTGTCACCTACTACAAAAATTTATCTACTTAATGTGATCTAAGATGGAGAACTGTCTCCAATAGAAGGTCTGTGACATATGTTTTCTTTTTAATTGTATAGTTTTTTTCCTTTTTTTAAACGAGCATTTCCTTGGATATGGACATATGACAGTTAATCAGAGCTTAAGCATAGTTACTTTCTTCTGAATCAGAAGCCCAATATGCATCTTAGGCAGTTATGTTTCATGAGCTGTACTTGTGGTATATATACTTTCAGTATAGCTGAGCACAGCATTTCTCTGACACTTACCTTCCCATAATGTGGCAACATGACTAGAAGAAACTGCCTTACTTCTCCTCAGGATGCTCAGGCTTAACCCCACACCACATGGGGTTTTTTGTGTGCTGGCAAATCTGCTGCCTGACAAGGGAATATATGCTGTCAAAGGACAGAATTGACTGAAAACAAGTTGTAGGTTTTTGTTGTTGTTGTTGTTTTGTTTGTTTGCTTGGTTTTCTTGGGTCACTTTGAACTCAGATGAGTCCCAGGACACAGTTTGCTAAGCCCCATGGCTAGAAAGGGACACAGCAGCCTCAGGAGGAAGAACAGTGGGTGCTGGCAGTGGGGGAGAGGCACAGCATCTTTCCTGCCTCAGGACAGCACTCCTTGGGAAACCAAAGCCATTGTGGATTTTCCAGAAGCAGCACAGAGTGTCTGTGCAGCTGTAAGAAGGTACCAGGACATCATCAAAGGTGAGGAATGACCCACTGCTCCATTTGGTGTGGATTTTTTAAACCTTAAGAAAGGCATCTTGTCCTGTCAACTGTGTACTGGTTTAGCATTTTCACTATCTGACAGGATATCAAGTTGGGAATATTTCTACAGAAATTTGGAAGTCCTCAGCAAAACAGTTCTCTGCATTTCATTTATTTGTGTTACAGAGAAGACTTCTGTAACTCCTCACATGAGTTGTAAGCATTTAAAAAAGGAGAAGTGTTGTAGGTAAAAGCTGTTTTCTGTCTCCTTCAGCACAAGAACTAGTGAGCATCAGCTGAGACCTGAGAGTAACAGTGGTCAAACTGAAACCAGACATAATATTCTTCTTATCTGTGCTTGGTGAACCTGTGAAAAACTCTTTTCCATAAGTTGGTAATATTTCCACTGGTTCAGAAAACTGTGAAGCAAAGTAATGGACAAAGCAAGCATTCAGAGGTACTAAATATAGATACGTTCTGAGCTGCAAGTCATGGGAAGCTGAGATAGAATACTTGGGACAAGTTTTCTATGTGCTTATTCTGTGTTTTCACTTTCCCTTAGATTACCACAATAGACTGCTAGAAGTCCTAGAAAACTGCTTTAGTATACTGTGGTGTGGCTTCCCTAAATCTTTTACATTAACTTATAAGCTCTTGTAGTTAATTGAAACGTTGGGTTGACACTAATTCTCTGCAAGAGTTGCAGTTCTCAGGCTCTATGTAAAAGATGGTGAACATGTGCTTATTTTGACACACTCTGAAACACCCCTGCACTGAGCAACATGGAGGTTAGTAGAGAGAATTCTGGTCAAATCTCTTGAGTGGTCCCAAGCCCCTGGAAAATTCATGTGTCTCCAAAGAGAGAGTGAAGGGGCAGAGGATCAGGCACAGTCTCTTGCTTGAGTGACTGCAGCCTGATTGCTATGATGCTTCAGTGCCACTGTGTACCAGCTACACAGCTTATACTTCATGTCAGCAGCTTGTTGAATAGTCTTGCAACTTCTGTGGAGACACTTTAGGCCCTGATATTCAGATTTTTGGCTGCAAGTAAACAATGCATTCCTGACATTTCAAGTACACAGCCTGAATATCCTTAGCTCCAGCAGGCTGATGACAAGTTGTGTAGAGGAAATCTACTAGAGCCTCAGGAACTGATGGGTTTCCTACTCATTCTCAACAGATTGACTATTGCTAAATATATATATCCTGTAATTCCAAACAATCTTGGCAAAGGAGTCAACCTGTTTACTCTTTTTTTAAGACAGAAACAAACACAAGGTGAATATAAAATGGTAATTAATAAAGGAAAAACTAAATCATATTTTTCTTCCCTCCCCATGCTTCTAGCTCAAAGTTCACTGCACACTAAATCAGAGGGTGCTCAGCAGTGCATAGAGCGGGAAACTGCATTGACATTAGTGGGAAGCATGGGCAGTTAGTAATTTTACAAGGAAAAATTTCCTGGAGACTGAGCAACTGCTGAATTCCATGAGATATAAAGACTCTCTGCTGTCTTTGGATTTTTTTTTGCCATGTTAACCTTTAAGAGATACTCATATAAATTGTCTTTGTGAAGCTCTCCAGTGACAGAATGTAGCTAGACAAAGTGAGCAGTCCTGAAACTTCTGGCACTCAGGCATCCACAGCTTCTCTGCAAACAAATAACAGTCCAGAACATGAGCTTGAGTGGAAAAGCCCCATCAGATATGAAGCTTGGTATTTGGTGCATCTGAGCACCAGTATTGGTACAGCTCTGTCAGCCCATGCACAGCACGCAGGTGAGAGATCTGGAGCCAAAGAGCATACAAGCTGCATGTGATGTGTATGGGTAAGAGACCTTCACATGACTATAATACAGCAGTTAACCTGTCCGACTGCTCCCAAGCTTTCCCATGAGGCTGAAGAAATGAAGCAGACATCCTGAGAAATCTGCACTCCAAAAAGTCTAAGTCCCTGTTTCAGCTTACACCTTGCTATCTGTGTATCTTTCCAGCAAGACACTGCCTCACTTCTATTGTTCTCCCATGTGAGAGATGACATGAGCTTGTAAACAAGCTTTTTCTGCAAGTAGTGTTGTAAGCCTGGGGTGGGGCCCCTGGAAATTTCAGAAACAACTTAACTTTGCTTCCCCTTTAAAAAGACTCTACTTTAAAGGTTAAGATTAGCCCTTAGACCATTAAGTGTTCAGGTGGACTTTTCTTGCTTACTCTCTTGCTTCACATACACACTGACATCATAATATGTCAGTCAAACTCCCTCTATCTTTGTAGCAAGGCTGGGAAAACTTGGTCTAGCTTTCCTTAAATATTGCTGGATGGAGATGCCAGTAAGGCTGTGATTGGCATTGTCAAACCAGAGTTAATCAGCCCTTGGGAACAAATGTTTACTCTTTTTCCAGGAAAGCAGTGTGGAAAACTCAATTACAGCTGAACTTCTTTAAATTCAGCCTTTCCAGATAAGGAATTTTTAAAATAAAACTCATTAGAGGAAGAATAATATATTCTTCCTCTCTCTATGTATATATATACATATATATAGGTATAGTCTGAGACTGGAATAAAAGGGGGAAGCAGGCAGGTCTCCCCTCTGTGCCTGGAACCAGCAGAGCTGAACTGACTGTGGCTCCTGCTTGTATTTCATAGTGCCTAATAATCCACCAACTCCATTTGAAGCTTTTGCCCAGAAGTGGAGTATATATAAAATAATAAAATGGAAAATGAATGGATTAAAATGGTCAGCGGATTAAAAAGTTACTGCAGGGGGCAGAAAGGGAGGACAGATGGACAGTGACCACGTCAGAGTGATTTCCTGCCCAAGGTCAGCAAGAACCATCAGAGTAATGTTATGCAAAAAGTTAAGTGCTGTACATAACATGCCACAACCACTGAATACTTTTTTTTAGAGCTCAGAGAAAACTTAATGTTTGATCTGAAGTTCTCTGTTTTTTGCCTGTATTCAAGTCCTTTCCCTGTGGGGAATGTCCTTGTACAAAAGGAACTGGGTGAAACTGTCCTCATTGAAACTCACCTTTGATTTTATTCCAGTCAAGATTTTGCTTGTTGCTATCTCTGTGTGATCTCACAAACTGTGCATAGAAAGATCACCTTTCACTGGTCACACAATTTCTGAAGCCCATGGGACAGTATCTGTGGAAAAGAACAAGAAGGCAAATTAGACAACAATAAGCCAGGCTTCTCCTTACAAAACATCAGTCCCCTCCCAGCCCAGCTAAAGGAAGCAACAAGCCAGATGAGGAAGGTAAACTTGGGATCTGAAAGGAAAGAGTCTTTGGTATTTTTAAAATTCAGAGGTTCACACGGAAACTTAGTTACAGCACTGATCCTCTCCAGTCTATTTCGGGATACACAGACCTTTTCCAGCTATAGTATTTGTTTCATTTGTACGGGAATATCTCTCCTCTTTTTTAACTCTTTGAGTGGAAAACCTTGTACTGATTTGAAACCATACTGATAGCCAAAATACATATAAAGTGAGAGGTGAACACTGAAATGGATTGCCCAAGAAAAGAGAAAAAAAATAAATCACACGTAATGTGTAAGTAACAGAGCCATTTGACCCATCTTAATCTTCTGTGATTAACAAACCAATGGCATGGAAAAAGAGAAAGGGAAACTGCCTGCAGGCACTGTGATGAAGTACAAAGAATGCTGATGTATACTGAGTTTTAAATGTTAATATCCTCTGAAGGAGCAGCATGGGTTGCTGGGCATTTAGTGCCTTCTCATAGGCTCAGGAGATAACTCGGGTTGGAAGGGCCTTCAGAAGGTTTCTGGTCTGGTCTCCTGCTAAAGCAGAATCAGATCTGAGGAAAGCATGCTTCACCACCCCCTTCAGGTCACTGATAAAGAAGTAACCCACTCATTTCCAGCATCTAGGTGCAGGATGAGCCATTGAGCCCCTGAACCTGACTATTGAACGACTTTTCAGACATCTTGTTATCTGCCCAACCAGACTCCAATGTCCTAATTTGAGGTACAAGAACATTATGAGCAGTAGCCTCAAAAGCCTCACTAAACTTGAGGTAAATGATATCCAGTGCTCTCCTCTCATCCACAAATCAAGATATTTTATCACAGAAGACAATCAAGTTAGTCAGACATGACTTTCCACAGGTAAATCCGTGCTGGTTATTCCCAGTCACCCTCATTCCCTTATATGACCAAAAATACCTTCCAAGAGGATTTGTTTCAAGATTTTCCCAGGGATCAAAGTGACACTGGATCCTCTGCAGTTCCCTGGGCTGTCTTCTTTGTCCTTTTTTGAAGATGTGTGTAGCATTTGCTTTTCTCCACCCATTAAAGTGATTCCACTTCCATTTTTCATGATTTTTCAAAGAGAGACCTTGCAATGATAGGCAGTCAAGTCTCTCAGCACCTTCAGATGCAGCCCATCTGGTCTCTTGCTGTGATAATTTATGTGGCAAGCATTTAGGTTCTCTATATATTGGTTGCTAAGTACTAGAAACCTGCAGTAACAGTGCTGAGAAACTGCTAAATAGGATGCTAGAACTGGAAAAATGTACACAAAAGAATTTTTTTTGTGACAGCAGGTGATGAGAACCGCTTTCTTTAGCATCAAAGAAGTCAAACTACAGCAAAGGTTGATCTCATGATCTGTTCCTTCAAATTAAAAATGAAACTACAGTCAAGGCTTCACAATGGTGTAAACCTGTCGTGACTCCACATTTTAACAAAAAGATTTACACGTTTCCACCTTATTTAGTGGTATGGGTAACACTGATATACTCATCTCCATTAAATATAGTTGAGGTTGTAAAATTGTTTCTCAGTATTTCACAAAACCTGTCTCCTGACACCAACTGAGGACATCGGCTACACAGAATCTTTTAGATAAATCAGTTTGTTTTGACATTCATCTTAGTGGACTGTGGCTCCAGCTTCTGAAGGGACCAGAGTCACTTTAATCCTTTAAGCCAAGAGAGTATTTACAGGTAGTTTGGCCTCAGCCTTGCGAGATCCTCTGGGGGCTACCACGGGTATAATCTCTTATATTTACTATTCAGTGTATCTATATGGTAGTAGCTGGGCAAATAAAAGCTCTAGCTGTGGTGATATGATGTTGAACTGCAAACTTAAAGGATCAAACTGTAGATGACACCTAACTAAGTTTCTGTTACTGCCATCCAGGTGGTGTGTGGATGCCAAGCTGTCAATACTTTGGTCTAGAAAGGGTTCAAAACTAAAACATAGAAATTAGCTAGATGCCTCAATCTACCTAAGAGGAAATATGCCTTGGTCTACAGCAGGGGTGACTGCTAAGCAAGCAAGATAACCCATTATAGACATGTGGCTGTTTATAGCCCGGGTGTGAAACATCTGTAGTTTATAAATGATTCAAGTAGCAGCTCAGGACGAAACTGCTCTTTCCATCCATAGATAACACTAGCAACTAATTCTAGATTATTTGTTACTCATTTGCACTAACCACGATCTGTACTTGGACTGTGCACTGCTCTCACCCTGGCTCTTGTGGGGTTTCTGCTGCCTATAGCCCAGAAAACAGCAGTGAGCCCAGCCAGACACCACATGTACATCAGACCATTACATAAACCCTACCACCTCTTAGGTTCTGGGATGAGAACAGTGTGTGCAATTTCATATTTAGATCATTGGAAAGCTTAGAACTGTGCTGGACTACACTGTACATGGGGAGAAGTTGCTTTGAACTGTTTCTAGCCTGGTTTCATAGCCTGAATGTCTATTAGTAGCTGGGACACATCAGTTGTGTTTCTGGAGCACAACTTTCCATCTGGTGCCTGAAGGGACCTCAGTTTGCACACTTTGTGGTAGTTCCCCAATGTGACTGAAGTGTTCACTCGTGGAGGGAGTGGAAGATTTGCTTCCAAAATGTTGCTTCAAAAAGGAACAAAAATGCAGATGTAGGTGCAGCCTCCATTACTCACTGTGAACACTGTTCCTGTGGGTAGGAGTTTCATATCACTGTTACTCCAGGCACCTCTCATTGCCCTGACCCTTCCTGAGACTTGTTAATGTAAGCCTTTAGGTTTTCTCAACAAATTGGTTTGAACTTTATAACCTCAAAGGTTAAGCCTGCTACTCAGCAAGTATCTTATATTATCTGCCTTTATAAACTGGAAGTGGGCCTGTGTCATCCCAGATGTACATGTTCGCTCCACTCCTGGCAGGATTTTAAAATTGCAGGTTACACCTGTTTATCTTCTGGAATGAGAAAAGCAATGTGACTCTCTGTGTAGCAGCACTGTGTTTATCTGAGAGCTCAGGCTTGGGATCACAAGATCCTCAGGAGACCACGTTTCAACTTGGCATCCTGATTTGTGGCCTCTAATTGTTTGTTTTGAAAACAGAACTGTCACCAGCATCCCTTGAAAACAGAGCTCTGGGGTTTAACTATGTTGTAGCAGTCACTTGATATTACTGCTAAAATGAGAGTGCATGTTGGTGTTAATTGAGGTCAGAGTCAGATGTGTTTTATTGGCTTCTGATTGCTACTATTACTACCCTTATTACTACTGCTTACCTTTCCCTAGGCCAGACATTAGGTAGAATGTCAGCTAAAAAGGTTTCATTCCATAGGTAATAAATGGCAAAGGAGAGATAATAAGAAAATCAGTTTCTGCTCCTTGAGTTTAATGGAAGTGTTAAGGCTGAAAGAGATATTATAGCATTTCTCTCATTAAAAAAAAAAAAAAAGAAAAAAAAAAAGAAAAAAACCACAACAACACAAAAACAAACAAACAAACAAACCCCTCCCCCCCCAACCCCCCAGGATTCTGTACTTAAATCAGTCCTAAAACTTAAAAGTCATTATTCCAAAATGAATAAAGGAGAGCAGGGCACCTCTTTGCACCATTCCCTCAAGGAGTCCTGGCTTCTATTGAGAAGAATTCTAATGAGTTCTGGTCTAATGAGAAATTTGCTTTTCTTGGACTTTGGGAAGACATGCCAGTTTCTCAATGCCTGAAAATAGTCATAGGGCACATATATTGAGGCCCTATGATCATGTTTCATGAGAAGTAATTCATGCTCAATACCTGGTGCTCCATACCTGTCACTGGAGGTCAGTGTTCCTTTCTCAGCCATTGCGGGTCTGAAATATGAATCATGTGATGTGTTTGGACAGAAATGCTGGGGACTGACATACCATTCCAGGCCATCTGAAGCAAGATCTTAAGATGGTGGAGGACTGGGCTAACATGGTCTGGCAGGAATTTCATGAAGTTCAGCTTGCAAAGAACAGGGACCTCCTGCATCCTGGTGCAGTAGCTCCACAGAGCAGCATGGACTGGGACCAGTTTTGTGGAAAACGGGGACCTTCTAGATAAGAAGTTGAACACAAGCCAACAATGATGAGATGCTGAGGGATCTGGGTTTGTTTATCCTGTGGAAGCAAAGGCTCAGGAGGACCTAGCTGCTGTCTTCTGCTGCCTCTTATGCTGTAGAGCTAAGTTAGAGCCAGGTTATTGGAGATACAATGTGGAAGGAAAAAAAAAAAACAATGGTCATGGGTAAGAGCAAGGGACATTTTATATGGATATCTATTGCCCAGAGAAGCAGCCTTGCAGATTTTCCAGATTTGATGGAATTAAGGCTCTGAATAATCTGATCTAACTTTGAAGTTAGCCCTGCTTTGGACAGAAGGATAAATTAGATGACACCCAGATCTCCCTCTAACACTAAATTATTCTGTGACTCAGAATGTTAGGCTGTACAGGGAAAATATTTTAGCAGAAAGTTTTCCATAGAACAATTCTGCTTTAGTAAAATTGAAACTATTTTATAGGATGGTGTGTATTTTGACAGGAAACTTTAAAAAATGTTCAAATTATACATAGATATTTTCCATTGTCACACTGAACTACTGTGAAAAGGAATGTATTCTACATTATCAGATGACTGTGATAAGATCTGTCAGATGCTTCTGAATTCACACTGGAATACTTTGTAAAAAAAATTCACACACTTTTAGTTATTTTCTAAGAAAACATCAGAAAAGAGATGAAAAGAGAAGAAATACCCGAAAAGAGATAGAAATTCTATAATCTATAAATCATACACAAAGTCACATGAATAATAAAATGTATCACATCAACTGCATCCTACTTGTATGCAGCCTCACAGAGAAACCATCCATGGTTTTGGTCCAGAGGGAAAATGGGCTATGTTATTGACATTTGCTTTCAGTTTCATTCTCTTTATCACCTGAGCAATACAAGGGATGTAGCACCAGACTGGGGCAGGTTTTTTTTTTTCCTACTTGATGATTGCATTTTTTTGATTATCTGAGTTTTCCTCCATTTTTCTCTGTCAAGTTCCTGTTGTGTTTTTACTCTTAGAGGTAATTTTCATTTATTTTTCTTTGGTTCTCAAGATTTTATAAGGAAGTAAAAGAGGAGACAAGTCTTGCAATACCTCAGTTCACATATGCAGGGACAAACCCAAAAATGACAAACTCAAATAATTTTCAAATTCAAATAATGGAGTTTGAAATCATGCTTAAACAGTTGCTTCATTTAGACTAGATATTAGGAATAATTTCTTTACTGAAAGAGTAGTCAGGCACTGGAACAGGCTGCCCAGGGGGATGGTGGAGTCACCATCCTTGGTGGTATTCCAAAAAGTGTAGATGTGGCACTCTAGTACATGATTTAATGGGCATGGTGTTTTTTTCTGGGTTGATGACCTTAAAGGTCTGATCCTGTGAGTCTGTGATTCTCTCCTCTTGGTCTTAATGTCCTGATCTTGAGAAGTAATATTTTCACAGGAAAAAAAAAGTTTGACTTATAAAAACTTGTCATTTGCAGTGAGAAAAAAAGTTCATTCATAGAACAACTGAGTGAAGACAGGTACCTTAAGCTGATGTGTTGAAAAACCCCTGGAAGAAGAAAACCATCATTTATCTTTGCACATCTTTAGACTGAAGTTATTTTAGGGATTGTCTTTCAGAAGGAAAACAACCTCAGCATATAAACCACTTTGGCCAATGTTTATCCAGGACAAAGCATGAGGACACAACTTAGGAGTGTATAAACAGTTAATTTCATGGGGAATTAGTCTGTATGTCAGGGATCAGCAGGGTAGCAAGGTACAACGTGCTTCATGCTGCCACTGAAACTCAGAAATGTCTATGGCAAGAATTTTAGTAATGTTATGCAGAATATTTAACTTTGTAGTAATTTTTCCAGCATCTCTGGGCACAGTGTTGGTGACACTTTTGGAGAAGCACAGCTCAGTGAGAGTGAAAAGACTCCCATGGGCCAAAATTTGCAGCATCTTCAGAAACGTTTTCAGACTGTTAGGTTTCACAGTCTGGAATGTACCAGGAACTTCCATTGTCTTCATCAGTGAAAAAAAAAAAATGCTCTGCAGAGAAGCTGTGTGAGAAATGTCTTCCTGCTTCCTCACAGGGCTCTGACACCAGGAACTTAGAGGGGCAGGAGAACTTGCAAGTGCCCATTGCCCAGAAGAAAACTCAGAAGATTGACCTTCCTTACCTTGAAAAACCTGAGAGAAGAGCTTCAGTAGAAACTGCAAAAGGAAAAATGTTCAAGTAATATTAGAAATTCTTTTAAAATTGAATTTTAAAGAATATCTTCTGTTTTAAGAAAAACTGTCTTTTTAAGGGAAAAAATATCCCTTGTTTTAATACTTCCCAAGTAGAAAACTACAACAGCACAAATAACATCCAAACTGGTTTTTTTTTTTTACAAAAAAGTAGATTTATGATATAATCAATAGAGAAGATAATGTCTAAAGGGACAACAATTTAAAAAGTGTATTTTCCGTCTCAGCTTCTGCAGAGTAACAGGCTAAGTTGATGAAAGTCAAAATAAAAAAGCCATCTCTAGGTTTTGCCTCCTGATGCTCTTTCTTTGCTTTTAAGTTTGAGAACATGGGGAGTTAAATATCAGAAGAAAGAGTCTGTTATGTAGTTGGGAACATGACTTTTCTCTGGTCTCTTCATTTGGCTGATTGCTACTCACTGGGTATCTACCTGCTACTGTCTGAGGCCTCACATAATCCTGACTGCCCCATTTTATTACAATTTTGTACTTGTTCATTGTATCTATGCACTAGTAATGGACTATGGAAGAGCTATGAGGCAAAAGAAGTGGATTTTTCACTTCAGCTCATGTTGAGATGTAAGATTTGCCTGCTGGAATGTGCAAGGGACCTGAAAGCTGCAGGGAAAGGACTATCCTCCCCATCTCTGAAGGTGGTCTTTTCCTTCAAGAAAACTCCACCAGGAACTCAGAGTTACCCAGGGAAGGGGATGCTGCTTGCAATTGAGCTGCAGGGCTTTGACGTGGAAGCACAGATGTGAAATTACCTATTACTGACTAAGAAACTGGTCAAGACAGTGGAACATGAGGTTGTGGTGGTCTCCACAGCTTCTGCCTGGTGAGGTGAAATCATAGTGACAAATTAGGAGGCCATGTGTATTTGGATGCATGTATTAGATTGGAGTATAGCAGCTATATTGACTTTTTTTTCTTTCTTGAACACTCTACCATTTCCAGCAATGTTCTTTGTTGGTGATTCCCCTGGAAGTGCCCGTTTTTCCAGAATTAAACCTCTTTTCTTGGGCATGAGTTATAGAGGCAAATATTTTTCTTGTTCTTACTTAACTATGGCTTCTAAGGCTAAGCTACTTCTCTGGGGGCACTGAACTCACTCTTTCACATCAGAGCCTATTACAGCATTTCTCACATAGAAATGTATTAGATAAAAATAAATATAAATGTATCAAAACAAAGTACAAAATATTCCATACAAATTTTGTTTTTCAGGCAACTTTCAAATAAAAGCAGGAGCTGACTGGCTGTGCTTCTGTATGATATGGCATTTAACATGAAAAAAACAAGTCAACAAGATCATCAGGGCTCTTACTTCCAGGAAGCAATCTATTTTTAATATCACAAATGCTTTCCTGTTTTCTTTTCTCCAAGATTTCTCCAGTGCATATGAAATTCAAGTGTTTAAACATTTTATTTTTTCCTTGGCCATGGTATGCAATCAGGGAAAGAGATCAACATTTGCTATTTATTTTAAGTCTCTGCACTATATCAACTGAGCAGGATAACATCAAAAGGCTTTGTGGTTCACAAATGTCACCCTGGGTCTAGGTGAAAAGCTACTGCTGCTAGAAAGCTGGTGCACTGCCTGTGCATCCAGTGTACGTGGGATACATGTTCTGAGACTGAGAGTGGTCAGGATATCTACTGATCTGCAATTAGATTATCCATGTTATTATTTTTAGTTCTTATTGAACTGGAAGCAAAGTGAGCTCAGAAAGAAACCATCAAATGGCTCCAACAGAGATCAGTGGTAAACATTTTTTTTTCACACAGCAAAAAGCAGAGTAAACACAGCCCAGGTTTGCTCTGCTGGTGCTGCTTGTAGTACATCAAGAACATCCTTTCAAATGCTTGTCCAGACTGCTGCAGCAGGCAAGGAACAGGGTGTGTTTAGAGAAACTTCTCCAGGCTTTACACATCTCTGTGGCAGCTGCAGTGTAGTCTGTGGGGGCCAGGGGTGGGAGAAGAATGGATATGCATGGCTGCATGTACAAAAGATACTCTTTCTCATCTGGACAGCAGGCCAGGGTGAGGGGTCCTGCAAATTAGGATGAAAATCCAGTGCTGGAGGTCATTGCTTTTGTTGTGAATATCTACAAGAAAATCACGTT
Organism: Phaethornis superciliosus; assembly: GCA_023637945.1. Taxonomy (NCBI): domain Eukaryota; kingdom Metazoa; phylum Chordata; class Aves; order Apodiformes; family Trochilidae; genus Phaethornis; species Phaethornis superciliosus. The sequence goes on along the minus strand of JAJQWJ010000005.1, from coordinate 17,790,131 downwards.
CCTTGTTTCAGCTCCACAAGGACTTTGGCAGCTAAAGCCAGCCAAGATACTGGATGTATCTTGATATTTCTCAGATTTTGCTTTGCAAGGTACCTTCACAATGAGTGGATACTTTCTAAAGCAGGTTAACTGTTTTTGCTGAAAATAGCCCCAAAACATTACACAAACCTCTTTTTAAAAACAATCTTCATGTTTAGATTTGCCAGTGTATTGTACTATTCCTAGCATTCATTACAAATTCAGAAGCTGTAATGCTGTCCAAAGGGATTTTTGAGCTGACCTCTTCCCTGAGTAATGAGGTGTCTGGTTTTCAATCCCTGTTTTTGCCAGAATCCCTCAGTCTCCTGAAGATCTTCCATGTCTTGCCTTTTCACTAGTGTTTGCTCTTCTTATGAATTTTGTACTCAATATGGAAACACCTACAGTTGCTCTTGACACATCCAGACTTATGCATGAATCTGATTTTCATACCCTCAGATGCTGCCTTTTCTGCTCCTTTCATTTAATTATTTCAGAGAGTGATTTGTATTTCTGATGCTCCAGCCTCTTCTGCCTTGTGACCATTCTTTGGTTTTGAAACTGAATGGTTGCCCATTACAAACTGAATTTAATTATTTTCTGATTCTTCATGATTTTTCATGAGTCATACCAGAGCTGCTGATTCTCACCAAGATGCAGAGCTACTGGGCTTGTAGTGATCCGTTCCCATCTTCCTTGCTCACACCTGCTTCCTTTTCTGCTGCACTACTGCAGCAAAAAAAATGTAAGTAGCATGGCAAATTCCAAAGCCATTTAGAGCCATTTGGCATTCATCCACTGACCTTGGTCAATAAGCTGAAGACCAGCTGAAAGCCTGTAAGCTGGTTTATTGCCAATTTATCCTGGAAATCCTTGGTAGCTTTCTTATCCGTTACCAATAAGTGACTTTGATGATGCTCCAGCAGCTCAGGTAGAGTCATCGTTTCCCAGCCAACCCCAAGCCCTCATGCCCTTTCCTTCTCTCTCAGCTGTTTCCCTGGGTTGCTCATATTGCTGTCTGTCTCAAAGCCACACATAGATGGTCTGTAGACCATCCAGGTGATTCAGTCTTTCTTCCACAGGACTGTTCTGTGATACCATGAGAGATGCACCATTTACACAAGGGCAGTGACAGGCAGTCCCATCTCAGCAGTGACCGAGGTGATGGAACAGAGCAAACACCCAGCAAGTTCAGACAAAAAAATCAGGAGGAGTGGGTGATACATCAGATCACTGCTCTGGTTTACCAACCATACCATGAAGAGGAAACTGGACAAGTCAGAGAAGTGGGCTGACAGGAACCTCTTGACATTCAACAAGGGAAAATTTGAAGTCTTGGTCTTGGGGAGGAGTAACCCAGACAGCATTACAAGCTGGGAGCTAAAGAGCTGAAGAGTAGTTCTGCAGAGGTGGCCTTGAGGGTCCTGGTGAACATCAAGTTGAACATAAGCCAGGAATGTGCCCTAGCAACCAAGAAGGTCAACAGCCTCATAGACTGCACCTGGAAGCATCTTTTCAGCAGGCTGAAGGAACAACCCTTCCCCCCCACTCATCACTGGCGAGTCAGGTCTGGAGTGCTGAGTCCAGTTCTGGGTTTCTCAGTACAAGAAGGAAATGGACATACTGGAGTAAATCTGTCATAGAGAATGGAAGTGATTAATGGACTGGAGCATCTCTCAGATAGCTGAGACTCTTCATTCAGCCTGGAGAACAAAAGGCTCAGGAGGATCTTAACAATGTGTATACATCTGATGGGGGGGAGTAAAGAAGAGGTAGTCAGGCTTTTCTCAGTGGTGCTCAGTGACAGGCAGTGGCCACAAGCTGAAACACAGGAGGTTCCCTCTGAATATCAGGAAACGCTTTTTTACTGAGGGTCACAAAGCACTGACACCAGTTGCCCTGGAAAGTTGTGGAGCCTCCATTCTTGGGGCTCTTCAAAACCTGACTGAATATGGCTGTGAGCAACCTCCTTGAACAGGGAGTTTAGACTAGATCATCCCCAGAGGTCCCTGCCAGCCTTGCCCATTCTGTAGTTCGGTGATCTTTGCAGTATCTGAAGAGGGGAAATTCAGCTTCCCCCCTTTCCTTGGTTAGAAAATGATAGGAAAACAGTAATAATAATCATAAAACTGACCTGATCCTTTATTCTTGTGGATGACTTCTTCAATAGCCTGCAAAACTTGTGGTTTCCTTTGGGAAATATTCACGTTTATTTCTTAAGTCCTTGTAGAATTAAGTCCTTGTAGACTTAATTTCTGCTAGCAAAAGCCAAGTTGGGCAGGGGTTTCCTGATGCTTCCATACCACTAGTCCGCAGCAGCCAGGATTCTGTTCTTGCTTTTCCAAACTGGGAGTTTCGCAGCTCAGCTTCCCATAGCTCCAAGATCTTGTTGATTTTATCCATGCTTAAAAAGAGCATTCCAAGAAAAATACCTTTGTTAGCTATTTTTCTGAAGCCTTCACATTCTGCTTGAAACTGTTCTGCTAAACATCCAGCAATATTTTTGAGTGCTCCTTTAAATTCATACACCATAGACCAAGTTTAAGGTATTGAAGAACCTGTATAATTTGTTTATTTTTGGTTCAAGAGGACCACAAAGTCCTATTATATTTCCACCAAAAAACAGTCACAGTCCTTAACACTAGCTAATATTATCTGAAGATGAAGCCTCCCCTGGAAGAGAAAATCAAGTTGGAACCAAGTATCAGATATAAACTTTTAGATAGAAAGAGATATAAACTTTGCAAGAATCATATTGCCCCTTTTACCTGAAATTTCCTTAATTTAAATAGAAAAGAGATCAGTCTCTTATCCTGAAGTCCAAACATTTATCTCATCCTGTTATCTTCACTTCTGGGAGCAGGGATATGAAAGTACATTTTTGTCTACTGCTCCCATATTTATGATTAGTATCTCTTGCCTTTCTGCTACTTTTTTCCTAATAACAATTCAAACCAGCAATGCCCGGCCCTTGGCATGACTAAGTTATTTCCTAGGTTATACAAACATACAAGGTGAGCTGTAGAAATAGGTGGATGTTTTGATTAAAGACTTCTGTAGCCTTGTGTTTTGCTATTGGTTGCTTTGACCTGACTGCCTCTGACTCGATGGCTTCTTTATACTTTTCTTCAGTAAAAATAGAACAAATATAGGGAAATTGTCCAATATATAATAAGGTGTACTCCACTATCATCAGCTTGGCTTTGACAGTCTTTGGACTTGGCAAGAATCAGATGATGCAGTCAGTTCTCTGTTGCCCAGACCTCACCTGCATGTGTAGCATCTGCCTGCCTGCAGAGATACAGTGCTTTAAAACAAGAAATCTCTAATGTCTACACATACAAAGCCTTCTGGATTAGCACAGACTCACCTCAAACCAAAATAAGCTGAAATGTCTATTATTAAGGAATATTATGCTGGGTTTTTTTCTTATTACTATTCAGGAACTCATACTGCAGGAATAACCCAGTGCTCTAATTGATTCCAAATTACTGACCTGTTAACTGCAGAGATTTAGGCACTGACCACAAGTATTTAATACAAAATATTGCTCTGCACTGGCATTTGCCAGCAGTTTCTGTGGCTGATGTTATCTGCTGTATGCATTTAGTTTTAATTTCTTCACTTTCATTATCTGCAAGTAGTGCTTTCCCCCTTATATTTGTAAAGGTGAAGCCAAGGAAAAAGAAAAAGGACAAAACAACAAATGGCCACTGGGCAGGAAATGAATCACTCTGGCTTTGACTGTGCTAACTACAGATACTGCAAATATACAGAAATACTTTGAAAACTTTCAAGGACAATGCTCTGTTAAAACTATAACATGTCTTCTGGGGATCTGGATGTATTATTACACAGCTCTTTGAAAACAAAAAACAAATTAAGCACACGGTAAAAGCCATGGAGATGTGTTTGGATGGGAACATTTGTTTCTAGTAGGCTGACATCTACTTCTCTCAAGCAGCACTCTGTAGACAGATCTCCCTTCTCCTTTCTAGGAAGAACTCAGCAGATAACTGAATGAGAGTCAGGTTAACTCTCACCAGAGAACTGTATTTTCTTCTCCACACCAGTATCATCCCCAAAGGATTCTGCAGTACCATGTTGCCAGACAGAGATCTGTTTGGCACAGAATGTGTGAATCTTTTTTTCTTCTTTTTTTCCAGAAAAGAAAAAGGGTTTCTCTGTTCTCTGCTGTGACACTTGGCATTTTCTAGTGCATGTCTCTGGTCCTTTGTGATCACATTGACATTTTATGTAAACTTTCCAGTTTGATTTTCTTGATGGGATCCCACTTGCTCAAGAAGGCTGAAGAAATATAGTTAAAATCAAAAGTTTTCTCAGAAACTTTTCAGTCTCCAGTACTTCTACATTGTAATCAGAGAAGAATATTTAAAGAAAACAGACGAGCCAGGGGCAAAATTCAGTTCCAACTCATCCTCATAGGTACAATTTAAATTATAGGGAATGCAAACAGTTTGCGTAGGATCCATTACTTCCCAACATTTTACACTAGGTCATTAGTAGAAATAATGATTATTTCATTATCTTTATTTGGTATGTGCAGAAGATTATGTAAAAATTAAATAAACTATTGACCTTCTTTTGGAGACTTCTTCATTGTGACTCCTGTTTGAGCTGCCCAGATCTGGATTGGATAGTAGGTGACTCAACCAAGGGAGAGAAAAAAAACAAAACAACAAAGTAAAACATCTGTGGTTCATTTTGAAAACATCATAACAAACAATATAAAGTGTGAAAGTTCATGCAGCTTAATCTGAATTGTATAACTCAGACCAGGCTTGCTGTGGTTTTTTTTCCCTCAAATCTCATCTCAGTATTAGGTTTGTCATAGATGTTTGGCCTTCAGTTGGGGCTGCAGCTGGGTCAGCTCTCACATGTGGAGTTGCTGGACAGTTTGTTATTTAAAAAAAGCCCAAGGAAAGAAAACATGGTAAGTAACAGCTGTTACTTACTCAAAAGAAAATTTTAAACTAAGCTATTTTGGCCATGTTTCATACACAAACATGGCAGCAATAGTAAGGAGAGTGTAGGTTTGTGTGTCAGCCCTGGCTATGGAGCAGTCTCTGCCCCACTTGACCGCATGCTACCCCATGACACAGAGTGTCAGGAACAGCGTGGCCAGCAGGTCCAGGGAAGTGATTCTGCCCCTGTACTCAGCCCTGGTGAGGCCACATCTCGAGTCCTGTGTCCAGTTCTGGGCCCCTCAGTTCAGGAAGGAGATTGAGGTCCTGGAGCAGGTCCAAAGGAGGGCAACCAGGCTGGTGAAGGGACTCCAGCACAAGTCCTGTGAGGAGAGGCTGAGGGAGCTGGGGGTGTTCAGCCTGGAGAAGAGGAGGCTCAGGGGAGACCTCATCGCTCTCTACAACTCCCTGAAAGGAGGCTGGAGCCAGGGGGGGTTGGGCTCTTCTCCCAGGCAACTATCAGCAAGACAAGAGGGCATGGACTTAAGATCTGTCAGGGGAGGTTTAGGTTAGATATTAGGAAGAAATTCCTTACAGAGAGGGTGATCAGACATTGGAATGGGCTGCCCAGGGAGGTGGTGGATTCTCCATCCCTGGAGGTTTTTAAAAAGAGACTGGTGCGGCACTCAGTGCCATGGGCTGGTATCCACGGTGGTAGGGGACTAAGGGTTGGACTTGATGATCTCAGAGGTCCTTTCCAACCTGCTGATTCTATGATTCTGTAAGTGATGAGCACTGTGTGCTACTCAGCATGGGTGGGCATGGCCATCACACAAACTAGTTCCAACCAGATAACACTCCCGTTTCTTATTCTGATGCAATGATTGTGATACCTTAAGGACCTTTCGTGACTCCTTTGTAACCAGACTGGCTCTACTAGTGAGCTAGAGAGGATCATGACTTCACTGCAGTGATTTGGTACATGATAACCTCAAGTTTTATGGAGTGGTATTTGTTTGGAGTCTGATCCCCAGTGTTTGGCCAATGCAAAGACTAACACATCCATACTGGTGGAATCTGGCATCCATCTGTCTCTGGGCACTGCTGGGGTGCTCCCTGTCATCCACATCATCCCTTGACATAACCTTGACATTCACTGCAACCTTCTGCACTGCCTCCTGAATGGCAATGTGTTCCTAAAATGTGTTCACAGACTTATACATCACCTCCATTACCTCTGCTTTACATAGAGAAAAACGGTGCTCGGTTTATTCTCCCTCGCATATGCCTCCAAAGTTCACATTAAACTTCTGTGGCTGCTATGGACAAGGAATAATTTTCGTGCTCAGTTATTGCTATGGTATTCCAGGGTTTTGAACCATCTGAATCAAAAGTGGCAAAGCAGGATCTTTCCTTCATATTTTCTGCTAAGTTTCTTTCAGCATGTGGACAAAAAGGCCCAGTTTCAATTGAACAGGAGTGTAAAGTTTTTGCACAGTGCTTGCTTAGTGCTGTGGGATCCTACACTCCTGTGATCCAGTGTTAGCACATACACAGAATAATAAAGTTGACATTAATTAATGGGATCAACAGCTGTTGGGCTCAACTAATTAATGGGACCATCAACTGTTTCACATTTTTCTTCCACAGCATGGGAACTTGATTCTGTAGTTATAAAGCTGAAATTTCACAGGAGAACACAAGAGGGTAACTAAAATATTCCAAGAAATGTAAAACCAAATATTATTTTAAAATAGTATTTATATTATATTATTTAGTGCTGTACATAAAATTTTAATTGGGATTTTAAAAACTCTGGAAAACATTGGATATTTACTGACTGATGTAGTGTTTGGTTAAAAACAAAGTAGAGGGTATCAGTTCAAATCTCATCTCCCAGTTGAGCATGCCCTGTAGTCATGTTGGAGTCTGGTGCTCTCAGCAGGGATTTCCCTGCCAGAAATGTAAAAAGAGGAGATGAAAGGTGGATAATGGATAGAACATGCCAAGTGTGAGCAAGTAGCTACTAAAGAGGAATCATTTGACACAAAAAGAGGGGACTAAATGTATTTGTACCTCTGCTGTTCTTAAATCTATGTAACACAATGCTGAGCACTTAAATACATGCATTTGAGAATGTATACTTAAATATGCACACTCATATCCATGAAAGAGACTCTGGAGGAGACATAGAAGTCTCATACCATTGCGCTTACTGGTCTTTTGCATAACCTTGCACAGTACTCAGTGCCTTCCACACTATCAGAAACCCCTTCTTCACTCAGAGAGTGCCTGGACTTCTATCACACATTTCTTCACTCTGATACACAGCATCGAAACTCCTTTTAATTAAGCCACCACTAACAGACTACTGTGGAATGCAACAGGTTATAGGCATCAAACTGAGAAAAATTCTATCTGGACATAGTTATCATAGAGATTTTAAACTTCCCAGTCTGAAGAAATGTTTCTCTCTGAATCAGATATCTAAGGAATGAAATAAGAATTTTTTATTTTAAAATTACAATGTAAATAACAAGTTCAGGTATCACTCAAGCATGTAGGTCATGTTATTGGCAAATATTTTTATTACGAGTTTTAATGATCTTCTAAAAATAAGCAATTTATGCAAGTCTCAGCAATTCAATCACACAAATCAAACACAGAACTTGAATACATAGAGATAATAGTAGATAAAATCCTGAGAAAAGAGATTTGATATGAAAAACCGAGAGCCAGGAAGGCAGCAGCAGCTTTCAGAATGAGGTGACAAAGGCAGAACAGCAAAAAGGAAGGTGACCTTCCCCAGCAGCATTGTTCTAGATGAGCTGATGAAGATATAGTTCCATACCAGGAGACCAACAAAAACACAGAAAGATAATGGAAAACTGACAAAAATCTGAGGGAAAGATTAATATAACACACCAAGATAAAGAAAGTCTCTATGCCAAGTGAATCCACTCTCCCAAAACCAAATTACCTTCATTGCTGATAGTTTTCTGAGCACTGATGCTTTACCACAGAAACAAGAAAGCTCTGACTTAAGAGCTTCTTCTTCTGCCTCTATGATATAAATAAATAAATTTACAAAACCAAAAAATCTAAAATCATATAAATTTTTGGCAGTGAACATGTTCATTTATGGAGATGCACTGCTTTCTGGTTAAAAATTTTGTATCTTCATCAGGTTATTAAAGTTCCACAAATCCTAATGCATTCAGTTCTTGTGGTATTCTTACATCACACCAGCTCACTACATTCCATCTGTAAAACAGACCTGATATTGCCTTAGTGATTCTAACTAAAATTCTTGATTCTGCTTGTACTGTATGCAATGTGCCATGAGATCCAAGCCATCAATGCACTTCCACTCCCTTAAAACTAAGCAAGAGAGAAAAGAAGACCACATATGGAAAAAAAAATCCAAACCCAACAAACTGAAAATGACTCAGACTACTAGTCTAAAGCTAACTGTTTGCTAAAACCAAACATTTTTTGATAAACTAGTACTGAGAGAGAAATCTCATCTTGCATCTGCTCCTAAACCAGTCATTGCCCTGAACTTCTCTGCCCAGGTCTGTGCACAAATGGGAGTAACCAACCTCAGTGCCTCAACCCCCACACAAATCAGAGCAGGTTTCGGAAGGGACCTGAAGCATAAAAGGAAATAATGAAGTTACTCTCAAAAAAACCAAAACAAAACCCCCAACAAACTTCTGTAAAAACAACAAATGACATTTCAAGTTGTCAATACTTCATATTGAAATTATATTTGGTACACTAAATCAGAAGTTAAAATTTATTTTCTCTTGTAGTTTAAGTAATCTATGTTTACATAGAATATGTGCCAACACAACGTATACTTTCATGCAATGCATCTAATGACCTCCAGTAAAATCTTGCAGAAGCTATAACAAAGCATGAAGCGCATGCAATTAAAATTAATTAGCGTAATTAGACTCCTTTAATCTAGAAAAGAAGATCTGCAGTTGCAGTGTTCCTCCTTTTTGTTAAAGACAGGCTGGGGACGCTGGCATCACCTTCGTCTCCCTTTCCTGCTGTCATTTCCCCAAGGTGAGGCAGCAGAAAGGTTCCCTGGGCTTGCAGAGCCATCTAGTGTCGGAAGGGCAGGATGCCTTCATACATCAATTCTTTCCCTTTACTCTTAACTCCCCAAATGTTTCCTTATTCCATACTTTAAAGATTTTACCATGGCTCCCCAGGCTCCGTTTTGTTCTCTGCATCACCTTCTTCTGCCTTCCTTGCCTTTTCAAGGCAAGAAAGAAAAACTTTTATATTTCTTTAGAAATCTTCAGGCATGAAGGACACTCACTGACCCAGGCTGGGACACAAGTGATGGCAGCTCCAAATTTCTGTATTTGTTTCTTCCTTAGGATAGGTGAGAAACTATCCTTTTATTTATCCAACCCTCTGAAATACCTAGGGGGTCAATTATATCTAGGATAGCCTTAGTAGATGTTGGTCTATCCTGTCCCTAAAGATATCCAGAACATGACCATTTCAAAGACAGGATTTTTATATTCTCTTTGGCTACTCTTTGTCCTGTGGTTACTCATTTTCACTTGGCTGTTGGCTCTCAAGTCTAGCTCCACTCTGTTTCTTGCAAATTTAGTTGGCTTCTTTTTGTCCTGCCTTGGAACAAGCCAAGGCATTTGACCCTTGCTCTCTTTGTTGTAACATTTGTTGGTGGATGTGCCTCCTCCACTCAACTCCAGCTAGAGCAGGTTTTATTGATCCACATGGAAGTGGTGAAGATATAACTGATATATGCAAGGTGCCATCTAAGAATGAGGAAAAGATAATAGAGAGCTGAAAATGTCCAGTGATAGGAGGGATATAGTTACCTACACTTATGAATATCTGCTTAGATAAAGTGAGGCATTTATTACCTCTTCTGCTGTTTAGGCATCTGAAAATAATAAATCCAACAGGATTTTGAAATCAGACTCACAAAAAGGTGGGTAACCTCAGATTTCCACTGAGACAGTTTATTTTTAGTTTGGTTTCCTAAGAAACAAAATGTATGTAATCACACTGCCAGTCTCCTGCTAAGAACTTCCAAACTTGCTGGCCAGGTTTGATGGAAGGCTGGCAGCCCCAAAAGATATGAAATTCCTGTATGTGCCATGAGAATCAGTCACTGGGTGAGGGAAGGAGACCCAAAGGAGAATCTCCATTGAGACATAAGTTGTGGGGTGAAGTCAGCTGTTCTTGGTATGATTTGGTCTACCAGATGGGCAATAAGCAGATACTGAGCAGACAATAAATAAAGAAATGTGTGCACATTGCAGGCCCAGGAACAGCTCAGCACACCCTGCTGCCTTTTGGGGCTGGGCTGTGTCCAGCTGCTGGGCAGAAACTGGGTGTCCCAGGGGGAAAGAGGGAATATGAAAGAGATGGTAGCACCAGAAAGGGGAGCTTCTACTCAGAGGAGTATGAACTACTATGAATGTTGGTGATGAATAGAAGATGCCCGACCCTCTATAGTGATGTAAATGACTTCTGCTTCCTCCTCTGCTATTCTACCAAAAGGCTTAATTTGTTTAAATAAAATATATGAGATTTCTCTTAGCTTTTTTCTTTTTTTTTTTTTTTTTTTTTTTCATTCTTTTACCTCATCTTAAAATAAAATATGTTTGTGAAAACCTCTGGATCACAATAGCTTTTGGGACATTTTAGTACCACTGGAAGAGACTTGCTTTCAGACAGACAGCTGCCTCACAGACACAATACATTAGCAGAACTGAAAAATAAGAAAAATAAGATGAAGTTTTGTGCATCTGTCCACTGGAGGCCTCCCTCCTTGCCTCAGCATGCTGAGGGGTGCTGGCTGCCCAGCTCCTCAGAAGCAGGAGGTACCACAAAGGTGCCAACAGCTTGGATAATATAAGGCTGAGCCAGCAATCACCAGTAATCCCTGACAGCGTTCACCAGTACATGAAAGTGTCTGTCTACTACAGGCCTGCCTTTAGAGGCTGTAGTTTCACAGATGAATTCTCTGCCTTACAGCTTTTTTGTGGAGTCCTGATATTTCTGGGTAGAGTGAGGTAGAGAAAGTGTTGCTGTATCCTCCCATATTTTTTCCTTCACCAAAGCTTAACCTTTTGCTGAAGAAAGATCAGAAAGCAAAGTTTAAGATCAGAAAACAAGGTTAAACCACAGGCTATTATCTGTAAAACATTAATGAAGAGCTGCTTGCAGTTTCTGGAAAAAAATTGTATGGATTATTACAAAAATACAAACAAACCAATGTGTTTTCCTCCTTACTCTTTCCTGCCCTTGTGGCTGTGACATAGCTGAGGGAAAATTTAATTTATCTCTATAAAAGCTATATTTATGCACATTATATACAGTATAATTGCATGGAAACCCACCTGGACCATCTCTGAGGGCAAGTTCTCTGCATTTATAATGTGACCATGTAATGCTGGATGTGTCAGTGTGCCATCTGAGCTCTCCCAGGCTTCAGAAATGAATACAGTAGGTCCTGCTCCATCTTCCTAGACACAGCTGCTGGGCAGGCTAGTGACAGGGGGACCTCTGCAGCCAGCAGCACCATCAGCTCTTGGCTCACTGGTATCCCCTCCATGCCAGTGAAACTGGAAGTTCTTGTGGTATCCAAAGTGGAAGAGGAATTTGGATCAGCATATGAGAGCTCTGCCACAGTCTGACAGTGTGGGTTATGTTCCCTGTACCCTCTGCCCAACGTGGGTTGGTGCAGGAACCTCTGGCACAGCAGGTGCCCTGCTGGACCCAGTGGTAGCCAGTCTCAAATCCCTCTCTACCCCTCCTCCTACCAAAGCTCAGTCCTGAGCTCTCAGTGGCATTGGCAGTGACCTTCTCATTCTCCTGGAATGTGCAGGCACTAATTAAAGACCAATTCTAGATGAACCCTTCTAGTGACTGCCCTGTGGTCTTGTGCTTCCTCCCTCCCAGCAGACTTTCTTTCATCTCCCTTTTAGCAAACTTCATAGGCAGGTCACAGTTCTGGTATAGCTCCTCTCTTAATTGATATTTTTTTGTATGGCACTGGGTCATACAGTTCACAGAAATCAAAACAGAGCAAATCTGCTGAGAAAAATCAGCTGTCTTGTCAAAGGAAGATTCAGGGTTACTGTGGCACTACTTGCCTTTAAATGAACCCACATTGCTTTTTCACCTCTTTGTCCCTGACTTTCATGTCTTGAATTACAGTTTTCTCCCTCCCAGGTGACAGCTCTTGGGAGGGAAGAGCCCTGTACCTAGTTAAGGTCTGCACCAGCCATCATCCCTTCAATAAGGAAAAGGGTCCTTGAGCTGGCACATACTGTGAGTTCTCCTCAGTAATCACCAGCACCTTTGGTCATAAACAGGAATGAAATAATCATGAAAAACGTACATTGATATCATATCCTGTGACGATAGTGGTGTTTTTCTACAAAATAAAGGCAGGTAGCACTGAGGAGTCTTACTGCCACTGCTGGCTGTACTTACCCATCTGTTATGTATCAGAAAGAAGCACGTGTAAATGTTTTTTTCCACCAACAGTTGTTAGATGAAGAGATCAATGAAATTTCTGTTATTTGGAAATGATTAGTGGAGCTATCAGACAAAACATGAGCAATATCTGGAAAAAGCCTCAGAGATGACAGTGATGATAACTGCTCTGGTGAGACCCACCTGGAGTACTGTGTCTAGCTCTGGAGTCTTCAAAACAACAAAGCCCTGTTGGAGCAGGTCTAGAGGAGGGCCACAAAGGCTGAGACAGTTGAGTTTGCTCAGCCTAGAGAGAGAAGGCTTCAAGGAGACTACCACAGCCCTTCAGGACTTAAAGGGGGTATGGAGACAAATTTTTGTATTGCAATAGGACAAAGTGTAATGGTTTTAAACTGAAAGACCATAGGTTTAGAGTAGATAAAAGAAATTTTTTACAGTGAGGGTGGTGAAACACTGAAACAGAGATGTGGTAGAAGCACCGTCCCTGGAAGCTGAAGATGCCCCTGCCCTCTGCAGGGGAATTGGACAACATAACCTGTAAAGGTCTCTTCCAACTTGAACCCACTCTATGAACATGACCACTATTCACACTACCTGATACTAAATTCCCACCTCTGCAAAGTGGTGGGGTGTTTTTGATCTGTTTGCTGTTACTACCAGGCACTAAGAGTCTGGTCTCACTGCCAGGGGTGACAGGGTTTCGCAGGAATCACATTCAGTTTACAAACAAAATCTGTTCAGTCCATTTGAGACCCTTACAGACCCACCACCTGCAGTGAGTCAGCTCTTCCCCTTTTCTTACCCAGGCAGTTTTCATCCCCAGCACCACACATGTCTGCAGAGAGACATAAGCTGCTGTAGCCAGAATGGCAATTTACTCTTCTGGATGTGTCCCTGAGGTAGAGAACTGTTTCTTTTTTCTGCACCTGAAGGCTGGGTCACATCCACATGATGGGAGGAAGTCTGCTTAGGTCATATGAGATGTTCAAATGCTGTTTGGCCGATGGACAAATCCTGTTTCCCATGAAAAGGAAACAATGACTGGACTATGCAGGCAGTGGCCTTGTTCTCCACAGGGTAAGGGGTAGATAGCAGGAGAGAGGATATGGTGGCAGATTACTGCTCGTTTTTAGTAAAACACCCAGCACATTGGAAACAAGTCCTTTTGTCTTTCAAACAATGTCAGCATGCTAACACAGGAGAATTAGTGCACTAGTGCAGCCCCACAGAGCAGGTGCTCATTCTCCCAATACACCGTAGGGCAGTGACTGTTTCTCATTAAGCACCTGTAACCAGGGCCCTGAGTCTCTCTGAATTAAATGAAGAATTATCAGCAGCAAGTCTCACTGCCGTTTTTCTGGAGCTTTTCAGCTGCCTATCTGTAGCAAGGAGATAAATACAAGCCTTAGTAGTGTCTGACAACTTTCCCACATGCTGTATCATATTTAAATATTATTTCAAGTAACCCATTAGAGCCCATTGGAACTGAGCAGCACCACAGAATTGCCAAAACTGCAGAACTGGTGTGAGACACTGATGCTGCTTCTCCTGAATTACAAGCTGGAAGGCCTGATGAGTTTTGCACTGCACTTCAGCATTTATAGGCTGTCACAGTTTAATGCTGGGGCATCAATTAACCAAATGACAAATGCTTTGTTAATCCCCCTCCCTGATAAAGAAAGGAGAGAGAATAAGGGAGAGAGACTTACAGGCTGGAAACTAAACTACACAGCTTTAATGAAACAGTAAAGATAAAAAAGGAAAAATTATTAAATATATACAAAAATACAGAAAACCTATACCACATTCCTCCCACCCCTCCCCCAGTAACACTCACATCACCACTAAGGCTGCAGGACAGCCCTGGGAAAGTCCATTCTGGGCTCCTGGAATCAGCAATTGGGAGCTGGAGACAGGATCACACAGATCCAGGCTGGCAAGGATCAGGACCACACACAGGCAGAATCCTCTCAGGTTGCCAAAGCAAACAGGAACAGGTGAAGAAGAGCTGAAGGGAAGGGTTAAGGCAAACATGAAGAGAAGGGGCTTGACCCTTGTGATCCCTCAAATTTATATCAGCTATGATGTTTATGGGTTAGAATACTCCATATGGTCAATTTTGGTCACCTGTCTTGTTCACTCCTCCCTAAAGGAGGGTTGCAGGTGTGACCTCTTTACTCCCTTTCTCTCTCCAGAGCAAATGATTTTGCAATGTTTGGGTCACCATCCAGTGACTGTGATGTACAGCAAAGCAAGAAGGAAAAGATGAGTCTTACCTGACTTTTGGTGCCTCTGAGGCACATCTACATTCCAGCTTGGCAACTAAGCACCCTTTAGAGTCGTCAGAGTCAATGAAATACAGGGAGCAATTCCTCTTGACTGAAGTAGTTGGTTAGATTGTGCCAGATGGATTGCAAGATCTCAGTTGATGAGATCTGCCCAGGCAGGATGGGCACCCAGGCACCAAGTTCAGATGCAGGCACCTACCACTGTGGTCCACGCTTAATGTTAGGCAAGATGAAAGTAGTCCAGATATTTCATCCCTCCTCAAGGTTATTGGGTGCACCTGTCATAAAAATAATAAAGAAGGTTCTATCAACAAATGGCAATGCAGTGCCAAAGTGAAAGCTTTTCTGAAAACACTGATTGCTTCACTGCTTCCTGCCAGGAATAGGAATCAGAGAACCTGAAGAATAACAACAAAATTTGCAGAGGGCTTAAACAGAGGAAACTGAAGGACTTGCCAGAACAACAAAATTCAATTATTTATAACTGAGAAAAAATGTCCCTCCAGCAGCACACGTCATCACCTTCACTTCAGAGATAGTTCAGAGATGCAGTGATAGACACTGCATCTCCCCCAAACAAAGCCCACCCTGAATTATAGTGCCACCCTCCTGAGGCCCATTTTGCTTCAGGACCATATTCCCCAGCTCCCTGGTCTTCCACTGGTCTCTCTGTGGGATGAGGTGAGCAGGAGGAGGGGGAAGAAGGGGAAGGCAGCCTTGGGGCAGGAACAAGGGTCTGGGAGTGGGATGAAAAAAATGAAGATGCTTCTCACTAACCAGCCCCAAGCCTGGGGAGTATCCCAGCCCAGTTAAGTGCTTCCCAAAACACCTCAGTGTCTGCTCTGAGCAGATCCCAGGAGTGGCTGCACTAACATGCAGAACCTTCATTAACAGAAAAGACTGATTATGTCTTTCTCTTTGCAGGTCTTCTTAGTTGCTTATTAATTGATGTGCACCCTTCCTTTGCTTGCACCTTCCTCTCACAGGGTTTTCAGGCATAAGCAGGAATCCTTGCTCCTCTTTTTCTTTGTGTCTCTGTTGATCATGGGATCTGCACAAGACCAGAATTAGAGATGTTCCCTGGTCACAGGCTGAGGATGAGTTTCTTCTTCATAAAAGAACTGTATTCTTTTCTTAGATATTTGTCACTTGAGCTCTGCTTTGCTTTAAAGATAATTAAAAAAATAATATTTATAGGTGAACTAAATTAGCCAAGGCAAAAGGCTACATATATATTTGTGCCTGTATATGTATGTGCATATATGTGCACATGAATATTCTGAATTCAGAAATATTCTTCCTCCATTTCCCCACCTCAATTTTTTACAAGACAGAAATGAATAATTTGAACATTAAAGACGACTGTCTGTGACCATGGAATTAGAATATAATCATCACTGGCCAGCACAGAATGTGAATATTACATACATTACTTCTGTTTTTATAGGACATACATTAAGAAGTATACCTAAAGGAATATTCAATTTGGACTAAATTTTGTTTTTAAAAAATAACTGGAGTCAGACAGGAAGCATTAGCATAATTAGGTGTATTAAAAATATCAAGATATTTAATTAAGGAAAACCACCCCTTATTATGAGTGGCACTGTGTGACTGTAGCACTAACAAACCTAAGCAATTCTGTGATGAACACTGCCCCATTGGTTACCAATGTCAGATGAATGACTAACAGTATCCTATACTCCTGAAGCCTCCTTTCTCCCTAGGGAAATGCTAAGGACAACAGTTCAAAGATTTACATAGGTCAGGATGTAAATCTCAGGGGAAGTAGCAAATTTCTCCAAGCAAAGAAACAGGAAAGGGAAAAACAGCAGCTTTCCTTCTTCCGAGAGGGGAAAACAGATAAAAGGCCCTGGTGGTTCCTGCCAAGTCCTTGCCCCCTCTGTGCTGCAGACAGTTCTGCCTTTCATAGGACATGGAGCAGCACCAATCATTATTAGCAGAGGATTAACTGTTTTCCTATTTTTTTTTCCCTTTTGAAATTATAAAAAATGCCTTGTGGGAGAAGCTAACACTTTGGTTTGCTGTTTCCTGCCCATAATCACCAACCAAGAGCACTAACAAGAAAAATTGTGATACATTTTATTTGACTGGGTCTCCAGTCCCACCCTCCTGGTAATTAATCAACCTCTGTAGTTCGATTGGAATTAGTGTGCTAGAGAGAGTGAGCATCACCTGCCGGGGAGCTATGGGTCCAGGGCAGCCTGATCTCCCCTGAGAAGCCAGAAGCCCCCAGAAGCCCCCTGAGGCCAGAGGGGAAGAAGTGGTAGGGCACTGACAAAGTGAGATGTCAAAATGGACTCATTTCCTGAGAAGTTCTTCCATCTTTATGTCTGGGCACTTTCCCACGCAAGGCACTTCAGTGGAGATTGATTCATATCTGTTTACAGCCAAATTCAACTCTGTAAAGCAGATGTACGTTAAAAGCCAAAAACGCTTTAGTGGGAAAGGTTTCTATTGCAAAAAATGTTGACTCTTTGCTGATCTAGTCATTCTGAAATGTTCTGCTGGTAAAATGTGCTGCAGTGGATAGAGAAAAGAGGCCTCATCCCTCCACAGAGAAGCAGTGTTTTTTGTGATCCCAGACTGCCAAAAATCTTTTCATCAATTTTATAGCCCCTAAGAGATTAAGGGCTACAGCCAAAGAAAGACTGGTATGCTCAAAACAAAGCCTGAAGGGACTTTTATTTGCTAGAAAGGAAGTAATTTCTGAACTTTCCTGCCCAACATCTGTACGGTTGGGTTTGGGTTGCACTTGTATGGCACCTCACTTTCCCCTTACACAAAAAGGGAGGTTAGGTTCCTGGGTCAGGGCTTTTCATTTTCACTCCCCACGTCAGCAGTCTGTAAGGCTATATCATATACTTCAGATCTTGTGGCATGTACAGAGCACCCTTTGCCCTTCCAGGGGATTTTCTGCTGTTTTATCTCTGGAGTGGGCTTGGCTGGTGGCCGTGCAGGGCTCCTTCCTCTCTCTCCATTCTGCAGACAGACCACAGCCATTCCTCTGCTCTCACCCAAAGTCACTGCAGCCCCCGAACTCTGGAATCTCACTCTTCCTTTTGCTCTCAATGCCACATGTGCCTCAATCTCCCTTCCTGCTTGTGAAGTCCTGCTGTGCCTTTGTGGCACACACAATGCGGGGCGGTTCTCCTTGGTTACTAAACCAGGCGATGCACAGCCCCTCAGCTCCTCTAAACCCAGTGAGAATTTTCTGAGGTGTTTTCCGGTGTTTTGTTGCAGGTTCATGAAAACTGACCCAGGAGTATACTAGTGCCCTTGTATGTTCCAGAGGCTGCAGACAGGGGGATTCTGCGGATCCTGCTTGCATACACGCTCTTGCCACAGAGAGGCAGCCTCTGCCAGCGAGACTGTAAAAGAAAGAGAAAAAGAAAAAGAAAAACAAGAAAGAAGGAAAAACAACAACAACAACAAAAAAACCCAAACCCACAAACCACCTAAAACTGACTGGGAAAGAGGAGATTTGTAGGAATCATCAGTAAATGGAAAAATAGGAGCTATGTAGTTGGGCTGTGAGGATGCTCCTGCTGCCCTCCCAAAGTGCCCCTGCTCTGCTGATGGAGGCAGCATTTACCCAGGTGTTCTACAGGCACTAAATAACAACGTTCAGTTGTCCTGACCTGTGATGGCATAAAGAAGTTTTATCTAGTGTGAAAGGACAGTGTCTTTGCAGAAGTTGGACACAGGACCAGGGCAGCAGTGGTATCTATCCTGATGGTTGCAGTGCGGACTGAAGAGCCTGGGGGATTCCTGAGTCTGCTTTCTGCAACCAAAGGATCTTGCCGGTGGAGATCCCTCCTTCTAGCATGGTGGGCAGTCTAAATAGAGTATGGGCAATACTTTGCACCAGGTAGGGAGGGATTTACTAAACCTATGAAAACCATATATAAATTTCACCCTTTACATTAAAAAACAAATTGAGGGCTTGCATTTTTTTTCTAACTGAATATATGGACTTCTGTTCCCTTTTTTTTTTTTTTTCCCAACTGGGAACCCCGTGATACCAAAATTCCTTAGGACAATAGTCCTTAGCTTTCCACCTGCAAGTCAAGGATGTTTTTCTATCAAAATCCTAATTGTATCAATGAGGTTTATTCATTGTTTCAAAGCTACTAGTAACAATTAGCATGCTGATGTTCACTGATTAAGAGAAAAAGGAAAAAAAAAGTCTAAGGTAAATAAATCAACTTAAAAATTATCCCTTTCTGCAAACAACAGCTGCACAGGAAAAGGAAGACTGTTAGCCATCTTTCACTGATGTACTAGGCTGATCCAGTAGATGTGTTTCAAGTACTCTGCGGCTGCAAGTTAATATATCCTACACTCCACAGGAAAGAGCCATGCAGGAAAACAAAAACAAACAAAAAAAAAAGAAAAAAAAGAAAAGGAAAAAAAAAAAGAAAAAAGGCAGAACAATTGTGTGAACTGAACGCCCCATCTTATTCTGAAAACATCTGGGCCTCTGAAGGTTTCATTCATTCATTTTGGTTTATTTGGTGCCCAAGCATTAGCAAACTGTCTTGGTTAATTATAGAAAAAGCAAACGTTGATGTAGAGGTCCTTTGCCTTTTATTTGGTAGGACATGGACTCAAAAAACAGGAACTGCTCAGGAGCTGAGGCTATGTGAAATATGGTGAGATTCAGCATGGGGGAGGATGGCTGGGATGTACAACATGGGGATTATGGGGGTGGGAGGGAGGGTAGAATAAGGAATTATTTTTTTTTTTTACTGAGAGCCTCAGTTTAACACAAAGTGCAGGCGTGACGGAGAAAAAAACTACAGGGGGGAAGGAAGTAAATGGAGGATGAAATGCAGACTCAAAATGTCTGGGATTATTCTGGCAGAAAGCTTCCAGAAAGCCAGGATTTTACCTGTCAAGATATCACAGCTTTCAGCAGCATCTGCCAAGCTCAGCCCTCAGCCATGGGACTGCCCCGGTGCTGAGGAGAGTCCTCTGAAGGGTTAAGTGGCAAAAAGGCAACTGCTTCATTTTACATAGATAACACAACAAAGCCTGGAAATGCAAATGCATTCAGAAAAAGTCTTTGAACATTTTTTTTTCCCTCTCAAAGTTATTACATTACAGAGGTTTAAGAAAAGTCCTCACTGTTTATTGTGGAGTGTTTATTGCTGCGGACATCAGAAGCGGCTGACAAGTTTACATTAAAAATTCCGGATCTTAACATTTTCCCAGTTGTTACTTTTCCTTTTCTACTGCTTCGTTTTTACAGAAGAAAGGGATTAAAGTGATATAATTTTTTGCACATTTTCCTGTGGTGAATTAACCCTTGGCAGCAATGACAAGGAAGACAATGCAGCTATATGGAAATTAACTTGACAACCCATAAACATGAGAGCCTGTTTTTCACTGGATTTTATTTTAATAGGCATTAACAAGGGTTTTGGGTTAAGTAAGCAAATGGAACTAGCCCTGAAACTGTAATTTCATTTCATAGCCCTTTTCAGAGGAATTAGCTATCAGTCTTAAAGGCCTGTGAAGCTTCATCTGTCTTTTTAATTAAAATTGTACTGAATCCACCACAATTCCTATCTGCTCCTAAAATACTACAAACAAGTAAACACTATCCATTTTGTATCCTTATTTTTCTTGGTATATCAGATTTTTAATGAGAAACCTGAAGTTGGAATGGTGCAAATCTGCACTACTTTACCAAGGGTAGAGCCTGCCCATTTACAGATCTTCAGTTAGTGGGAATCTTCATGCTATAGTTATAAAATCACTTTAAAATATCTCAAAGGTTTATGTATGATCTTAAGGAACAGTGAAGCCTGGTTCCAATCCTCTCAAACTGTAGGGAGTTTTTGTTTGCACTGAAATTGAATTGACTACAAGCTCTCTGGGTTGGGGCACCACACTAGTATTGACTTGCAAGTTAATCAAAATTGAAGTGATATCACACTACAGACCTTGATGTTATCGTTCTGCTCATCCTCCTTGCCTGCTATCTTCCTCTCCCAGAAATAATACCATCATTAACTGATGGGTAAGAAGA
This sequence comes from Phaethornis superciliosus, assembly GCA_023637945.1. NCBI lineage: Eukaryota > Metazoa > Chordata > Aves > Apodiformes > Trochilidae > Phaethornis > Phaethornis superciliosus. The sequence goes on along the minus strand of JAJQWJ010000005.1, from coordinate 17,769,345 downwards.
TGAGCATATTGTGCATGATTTACTTGGGGGTAAAGGAGCACAGAGTAGCACAGTGTCAAAAAATCAAGTGTAGTGGTTTTAATAAGCACTTCTGACTCAGAGAAGAACATGATAAATTAAAAGAATGCTTTTATACATACTTTTTCTGAGCAAGTCTTCCAGTCAGGAGAAACCATAGAGCTTCCTAACAGGACAGTCAGGAGGTCTCTGTTGGAGTTCCCATTGGGACAACAGCCAGTAATGGTGGTACCATGATGGATGGGCCCAGGTTTGCACCAATGACTGAACACTCTGCTGATCCTGGACAGCTTAAATGGAGTTGTACCACATGATGCCTGGTATACCAGAGAGCAGACCCCTGTTTCAAGTCATCTCTATAAAGCTGAGGGCCACTTTGTAAGTGACACAGTGACAGGAAACAATTGGGACTCGCCAGTTCCTCGTAGAAGTCAGCTTGTGTTGACACTTGGGGTAGGACCATACTGGTGGTTGCTCATCATGTGCTGTGGAGATACGGCTAAATCAGGGCTGAAGAATGGTGGTCAGATGGTGCTGATGTTAATGCATGTGATGGCAAGATAAGTTATGTGTAGAGCTGCTGTGTCCACTGATACAACTGTCTCAAAGTATTAAGTGGGTAGAGTCGAGTGATTGATGGATTTCATTTGTTTTTCCAAGGATTCACAATTCAGTCAGCTGTGATTGCTCCCTTTTTACCTGCCTTCATAAAACTGTTTGTTTGTATTAAGTCTTTTATTAATAGGATAAGTGTTACTCACACACAAGTGAATGTAGTGACACATAAACAAATGGGTTCCCCCAAACACAAGCATATTCTCCGTGGAAGTGATCACCTTGCAACCCTATACATATTTACTTGATGAGAATGTGACCAAATGTAGAACAGGACAGCCAATAGATGTTGTTAATGTATCTCACACAGGAAGGAAGCAGCTATTTTTAAAACAGGTATTTATAAATACAGCCAAATGTAAGGCATGCTCTAAAGAGGACAAGCAGGACTCAAAGATTGTCAGTAGCTTCCCTGGAGCATACAGATAATTCACCACTCCTATTACTGGCCCATACCGATGTAGAGCAGAACCTTTTTAACATCCTCTTAACATGTCCTGGGATCTTTTAGCTAATAGCATGAGCACATCAAAAGAAGTCCTGTAGACAGGACTTAACCACTTCTGTGGGACTGTTTCAGATTTCTGTCTAATGAGCAGTATAAGGGTTAAGAATTCTATGTCACTCATGCTTTCACGCACAGACATTAACTGTCTTGTGACACACATGAACCTGAGCATGGTCCTTCACAGACTGAGCCAAGTCAGTATTTCTCTGCATTCTTTCCTCTTTTAAGAATTTGAAAAATCCTGAATGACTTCAGCTGCCCTAGCAAAATTCCAGAGCATTTCCTTATAGATCATTCAGCACCCCCAAGACTCTGACAATACCTCTATTAGAGGATCTTGCTGTGCAGCTCTTGTGAGAAAGATATTCTCAAATGAGGTAAAAGAGCAGGATACTTGAATGGTGGTGCTGAGACTCAGGAAGCCAAGAAGCTCACTGCCTAGAAAAGTCTCTATTTCTGTGCTAAAGAATGGTATTGTAAATATTGTATTAAATTTTGAATTTAACATCTGTGATCAGCATACTGTCAAACGTATCCTGGGCTGCATCAAAAGCAGTGGGACCTGCAGGTCAAGGGAGACTCCACTTTTGTGAGACCTCACCTGGACGACCGTGTCCAGTTCTGGAGCCCCCCAACACAGGAAGGACAGAACTCTTACACCAAGTCCACAGGATGGCCATGAAGATGATCAGAGGGCTGAAGTATCACCCCTGTGAAGACAGGTTGAGAAAGTTTGGGTTCTTCAGCCTGGAGAAGACAAGGCTGCGTGGGGTAAAGGTTTTAAACTGCAAGATGGTGGATTTAGGTTAGATATTAGGAAAATATTATTCAGTAGGGTTATCAGACACTGGAAGAGTTTGTTCAGGCAAGTTATAGCTGCCCTCTCCCTGGAAGTGTTTAAGGCCAGGTTAGATGTTGCTTTGAGTAACCTGGTCTAGGTGGACGTGTTCCTGCCCATGCAGGGGGTTGGAAGTAGATGATCTTCAAGGTCCCATCCAACCCAGTCCATCCTATGATTACATGGTCTCAGCAAAGGGCAGGAGAAGAAGGAGGTTGTAATGAAGTAGTAATCCTTACTACCCCAAAGTTTCTATTGCACAAATTTTCAAAACTATTTCATGTGTTATTTGCAAAGTTATATACTAATTAAAACATGCACTGAAATATTTATTAAGATGCTGCATCTCTCTCAGCTCCACCTTTCAAGCTGACTAAGAGCCATTATATCTGCTACACTGGGGGGTTGTGTACAACAAACATCCCAGAGGCTTAATTTTGTGCAGCATTTCTCAAAAACCTCTGGCTGCAAGCTGTTCTTCAGCAGACTGTAAGGTCGAAATGTAGCAGGATATTGCTGTTTTAATGTTCCTACCCCATGGATATGTAAGGCATGTGAGGTAATCAGTAGCTGTTTACTAAAAATCAGTTTAGTCCAGTGTTCTGCAGTGTAGACATCCACCACCACAAATAATATAAAACTTTTAAATTTTATTCTGAATCTCCTAACGGATTAAATTTTAAAAATTTTCTTCTTGAAGCTGCAGTTCCTGGGAAAAAGAGGACTTGGAGAGGTATTGTGGAGCACTGGAGCCTTTCTGGACTGTTGAAAAGGACACCCATGTTGTCTTCTTAATTTCCTGCTTTAAAACCACTATTATAATTTAACAGCTTTTATTAGTGAATTCACTGATCAGTGAATTTTTGGGTTTTTGAGTCCCATGAGCATTGGCTACATGCAAAAATTTGCAATTATCATTATGCTCATGTTTTAAGGTTATTTTTTTCACTCTTTTTAAGTTAGAGGACTTGGTTTCATTGTTTAAATTACAGTTATAATCCATAGCATGAGGTTTTTTGGGCAGCTGTTCAAGAACTGCATTTTCAATAACTCTTTTCAGTAATTTAAAACTGTTGAATTTGTCAGTCTGAGGATATTGTTTTTCAGCGCTGGACTGCACCTTCTCTAAATGAATTTGGAGAAACTGGAGGAAGAGAGGAAGAGTTTGCCCTTCTTACCAGAAAATGCATCATGTTCCTCAAGAAAACTTTACTTCATCCTTTGAAGGCTTACTTTCACACACACAAACCCCTCATGTTTAAATGACATCACTAAGGTGGCAAACATACAAAGGGGAAAGATGCCAAATGCCAGAATTAAAACAATATATTCTGGGGGAGGTTCTTTGTGCACTATGATGGTGACTATGAATAGGATTGTGTGTCGTTTCTCTGTAGATGCTACACCTTGCTTAGTGAATTCCTTTCACATGACATATTTCTGGTTTAGTTATAAATACCGGAATAGAGGAGGTAAAGTTTTTCTCTTCTGTTCTACAATACACTAGATGTCCCATTTCTTATAATTACAAATATCCCACAGTATTTGGTGTTGATGTCTCTCCTACAGGTCCACACAGCACTATAGAGGAACCATTTATCTGAAATTAGCAGTATATATTTCATATCAAGAAGGATGCTTGGTATGCCGAGAGCTTCTTTCAAAGTTATTATAGATTGAGCAGTCATAGTTTGAGGAGAAGCAAGCCCCAATTTCAGTTTCCTTTTATGCACTTCTGCAGCCTCAAGGTTTCTTGGACTCATGTGCTGTCCACAACTGTATCCCTTAAGCAAGGAGCAGGTACCATAACCAATGGTACCATAACCCCCTCCCCCTGTGCTCCCCACACATCACCAGCCCAGCAGATGAACAAGGATTGCTGTTTCACAGAAAGGGTTCAGTGGTCACATGCCATTTTTTTCCTCAAAAATCTAATCACCAGTCTGAATAGCAAAGCCAAAGCAGACCAGTTAATGCAGGAATGGCAGGAACCTGGTTTCAGAGCCAGTTTGAAATGCAGTAATCCCCATCCCCTCCAGACTGCATAGACTGTACTCCTGCATGTGCACACTCGTTCTTAACTGTACTTCTTTGCAAAGGAATTTTGCTGAGCTTAGTTAAATGGCAAACAAATGCCAAATAAAAGATCCTTGCAAAAAGTGCCATAATGAAAAAATGCTTTGGGATTAGAATGACAAAAAACAGCAAAGGCAAACTGAAGTTAAATTTCTTCCTTTCTTTCTACCCATCCAGTGAAGTACTGATGCACTTACAACTGTGGGAGGCTGTGGAAAAAAAATGCCATCCTGGAGAGTTTTAAGGACAGGTTAGCAAATGTCTCCCAGAAATGGATTAGGAACTGCAGATCCTGCACAGGGGTAGAAGAAAAGACTGGATGAGCTATCAGCGTTTGGATTTTTTCTTGCGTTCATTTCTATAACTCATTGCACAGCAGAAATGGAGCTTCTATCCCAATTTATAAAAGATTCCCAGAGAAACCAGTATTGTTCAATGGCCCTGTGATGGGTCTTCTAAATCCCATGTCAAGCATCTGCAGTTGTATCATCCCCAGCAATTCCTGCTGTTTCACACCCCCACTGAGCCATCAGAGAGAAGACCCCCAGGGGAGGGGGGCTGGAGTGGAACAGCATCCCAGCTCCAGCAAAGCCCTTGAGTGTAGTGCCACAGGCTGCCACTCTGGCAGAGCTGTTTCAAAGGAAGATGTATCCTCAGTGAGTGCAGACACCTCTCCCTGGTGGGACCACATTAGCTTTCTGCTTCATTGCTTCTGCAACTGTGGCTGCCTTGGAGAACACAGAACCAGACCAGATCCAGCATCTACAAATGCACCCAGCATCCGCTGCTCTGCACTGACCTGACTGAGTTGCCACTTCTGCAAACTCACCCTTTGGAAGAGGTGAGAATCCTATCTCCCTTTGCCTGCAAACTGGACTGGTTTTCTTCCCAGAGGAAGGACAAACAAAACTCTTTCGGGCACTAAATTTGAACCCTTCCTCCATCACACTCCATCATCCTCATGGCCATTGAAGTAGCTGGTGGTACAAGGAGGTGAAAAAACCTTAGCTTAACCACTTCACTGGGATAACAGTAGATACTAGTGGAAAAAAGTAGCTAGAAGGTTTTTAGGCTTTTTAAGATCTCATTTTAAGAATTTAAGTCCAAGGAGAAAAAAAAAAAACAGTGTGAGTGTGGTTCACACTGTCTTGGAGGGGACAAATGAGCTTGGAGAACTGAGCAGCCAACAAGCAGAAGATGGGAAGCTACAGAACAGGACAACGTGATGCCAAGAGTGAGCAGGGAGCTGATGTGCCACCAGTTTCAACTGAATATTCAGGAAAGTTATTTAAATGGTGACACCTTGTCCTGGCACACATCCCTATCCTCTCCTGTAAAACAAACCTGGCACACAGCACATGTCATGTCACTTGCCTTTTTTTTTTTTCAGAAGAAGAGTAAAAAAATTCTGCACATTTGTGAGACATCTGCATTTAAAGCCACAATAGCAGAGAATGCAGATGACTGTGACCTTCAAAAAATTAAATTCCAGGGCGTATTTTTACAGAGTACATTCTGTACTGCCCTTGATAGAGTAGGGAGTCTGAAGACCACCGTTAAATGGATTAAACCAGAAGTCTTGTGACACTAGGAAAAGATTTCAGGATTAAAATGTGTAAAAACCAGTGGTAACTGGGGTGGCAAAGATATAATAGTGCTCCTAAAATTGCCTGTGCAAGTTTCCTTGCTGTTCATGGCCCTGAGGAAATTCTTTCTAGGACCAGGGTGGTGCATGAGAATCAGCAACTCACACCTGCCACAGAAGTTGTGGGGGAGCTATGTAGAGGTGGGATGTGTTTGGGAAGCTGTGGGATGAGGTGGCAGGCAGGGTGAGTGAAGAAGGAGTGAATGGAGGAGTGGTCTGGGCCAGGCTGTGCAGGACACAGGGAGGTTGGCAGAGCAAGCAGGGTGCTTTTTTGGGAATAACTCAGAGGTCTTGGTGGGGCAAAACAACCACTTAGGTAATGCAAAGTGAGGGCTGAGACGAGGGCAGAAGTTTTAAGGAAGCTCACCCAGAGCTGTGTCCCTTTTGTCCCCCTTTCCACCACTGTTGTTTGAAGACCTGGAAAGTTCTTAGCAGCTCTGTGTTGCCCCTTGCCTGGCTCACCTGGGAGATGCTCAGGTGGTGGCCACCAAAAAACCTGCCATTAATTCTCCCCGATACTCTCCATGCCAATGATCGTCCCTTGGCACTTCTTGGACTGCTTGGGGGTGCTTGTGTGGTGTCTGGACCCTCGGTGGGATGGTTGGCCATGGAACAGTGATTGGAGTCTGCCACTGTTGGCAAAGAAGTCTGAACTCTGGAGCAAAGAATGTGTAATAATCCAAGGAGATTATTTGGCATTTTATGGTTTGTATCCCAGATGACAGTGTTAGCTGGTTTCAAGCACAAGCTTCATCTTGCATATTACAAATGACACCAGAAAAGGTGATCAGAAAGACTCTTCAAAACCCAAAGGTTATGTCTCTGACTTGATAGAGGAGCATATTTTTCTCTAGTAGTGGGCAATTATTCTTCAGTAGAGCACAGAATTTGTGAAACATCACGAAACTGTCATAAATCAGAAAAGGCTAAACCCTGAAACCTCACACTGGAGACAGTGGATTCAGGCTTGCCCTAGAAATATATCCCTCTGGCTCTTTTTTCAGGCCAAATCCAGGCTTAGGAAGTGCCAGTATTAATCCATTTAAGGGGGAGGATCACCACAAACATCTCATGACAACATCTGACCTTACAAGAATGGCTCCCTCATGACGGCAAAGACTTGACATAGATGCCTGAACTCCCAAAGCATTTGTCATTTTGAACTGTCACACTGGAACAAGAGTTCATAACAGCCTTGGGGGTCCCAAGCCTTGTTTACTGATCGCTCTTCAACCTGAAATCCAGTGTGTTCAGAAGAATTCAAGTGACTGTTTTACACTATTTATCTTCAAATATCTCACCTAACATGGAGAAAGCAGGACCTTTCCATCTCCTCAATAGCCATTTCTCAATAGAAATAGAATTTTTTTTAAGGTAAAGAAATAATTGTTTTCAGCTAAGTATTAATGAAAAAAAATTGCATGTGAGAGTTTGTATTGTCAAATCCTACTGTTAAATGTAGAGAGAGAACAGCTGCAGAGCATGGGACAGTGATATAGCATTGTTCCCCTTCCCCCTGTTACAGCTTCTAAGTAATCTGCAAGCTGCACCTCAAGACAGCTCAAGACAAAGGGTCTCATGGAGCCAGAGATAAGCACCATGTTTTATCTCTGCAAATTTCTTCCATCTCCTGCCTGACTCAAATAGATGTGATCTAGATGGGACGCCTAATGTTCATGTACCTTTTGATATCTTTCTGACTGTAAAGGGACTTCAAATGAGGCATAAGTGTAATTTATACATTCTACAACCTCACTTTTCATTGCCCCACTGGAGACTTGCTAACAATGAGACTCAGGCCCAGAAAGTTCATATGAATTCAGGAATTTGTTGTTTCTTCAAAGTGTAAAATGGCAATTGTACATCTGAAAATCCCAGTGGCAGCACTGGAGCTTTACAAGAGGAGACAAATAAAGCATTCAGTGTTCAGAAAATACCACAAGGGCGAGTCTTGGTGAATCTGCTGATCTCCCCAGCATCCATCAAGCACAGTCTCAGAGCAAAAACATCTGTGTTTGAGGCTCATTATACATCTGACAGCTCAGGAGGTTACTCACACACTGGGGGCTTACTGTAGTGTCAAGCTGGCCAGCTTTGGTCAAATACAGGTCTGAGCAGAGGGATGAGCAGGAAAAGAGAGAAATAGGTCTGTTTTACAGGCATGCCCTGTATCTCTGAGCCCCAGCTGGGTCCAAGGCAGCGGGGAGGATGCCACTGCTTGTTTTGCCTCTCCCTAGGAATCTGGGCTTCCAGACCTGTTTGGTTTTTTGATCGTGGAGCAGCCAGTGGCATAGGACTGCACAAACATATGAGTCCATGTAAGCAAGAGATCAGAGGTGGGCAAAGCCTGGCAGTGATGGCTTATACGTCATGACCTCTCTGCCAGTCTGTACCCTAAGAATCATAGAACTGAGTGACTGGGTGTCATCAGAGCTAATATCCAGACTGTAGCTCTGTACCATAACCTGCATCACTTGAAGAGGGGAAGAAGAGGTCTGTGAGGAAGAGAGACCCACAGATTGAGGGAGATTTCAGGAGAAATTGAGGTTTCAGGGAGATTGAGGTTTCAATACTGCTCCCCTTAGAGTATCCATCTCACTTTCCTTAGTCCTCTGCAGCAAAAACGTTGTTCACAATTAAAAGCAGCTCTTGAAGGCATGCAGGCTGACTCTATTGTTTAACAATACATAGTAGTAATGCATAGATAACTTTATTTATTTTCTTGATATTACATTAAGCCAGGAATGTGTGTTTACGTTTAGGATTTCTAAGTATCATGCTCCTCATGTGTGCCTGATTTTAATGATCTCCTGAATAATTCATTCTAAAAGCCTCTTTATTTTCTTCTCTCCAGATTAATTAACCTCTTGGTGCAGTCATTGGAATTTTACCATAAAAGCATAATGCATTTCACATTAGCGTGTAACTCATTCTGGAAGAATCAGAGTACAGACACTAAAGAGTTAATGATAAGGTACTGACTTAATGCCATTTTATTATGGATTATGAATAATAGCAGAACATTTTCTTTATATGCCTGAGCTCTACCTGAAGCAGCTCATCCTGCCCAGGACCACTGCCCAGTCCTTGTCACACAGCTCCTCCCTCTCACTGAGGGAAGTGAAGTGACCTGCATCAGTGTTCTGTGGAGTTCTCCCTACCCTCACCAAAAGACTGAGGAAAGCTCCCAAATGTCCATTGGTCCTCTGACACAGCATCAGGTGACAAATACTATGGGAGATGTGATTATTATGTCAGGAGGCTATTGACTGATATGTATTTTTTCCCAGGTAAAGCCTTTTTGGGTTGCTATTGATGGATCCCATTGATCACCCCATACAAAGACTTGGACTTCATCAGCAGAAAAGAGCATTCTGCTGCAAGCTGGCAGTGATCATCTATAACTCTGTGAGCTAAAACTCCTTGTCCAAGGAGCTAGACTGTTTTCTGGAAGGAGAAATATTTTTTTGCTCTGCAAATGGAGGTTTGTATAACATGGCAGGGGACAAGTCTTTATGAATGCCCATACATGAGGTATCTTTGCTATTTCTAACATAGATCCCATGCCAGGGTTTCTAACTGCCCTCAGTTCTGTCCCTGCTTGCTGACCCCATGATGGCACTTTAACTGCAAAGCAAGATTTCCTGCAAAACGTCCCCAGTGCTCATACAGGCTCTCAGTAGGTGCAGGGGCAGCTCACATCTGAAGCTGCATCAATTGTAGAACACCCTCCTGATGCCTTCTGTCATTTATCCCATCTTTGGGCAAGTTTCTCTATCTCTTACTTTGTACAGAGATGTCCTTGACCATGGAATGCTTGGGTTCCCCTAGTGCAATATATTCTCTATGGACCATCTGAGCATCACATTCATCCTGTGGTGAGGGATGGCATGTGGCCATCTCAGGCTGTGCTGGGACAGGACACAGAAGATGTGCAAGGGGTTGCAGCAGCAACCGAAGCAGTCCCTGAAGACTAGAGAATAACTCCTAAAATGTGCAAATGATAAGCCCCATCTGGTTTGATCTGGATTATTAAGGCTGAGTCTTAGGCAGCGAAAAGTGACAAGGGATTTAAACGAGCCCTGCTCCATTCTAGGAAGCAGAATTCTCTCGTGCTTGGTCTCCCCCTTCTCCCCCCCTACAACTATTGTCCAGGTTCCGATCGTCAAAACACAGAGCGGCGGTTGCTCGTTGTGCATTATTTGACCCTTTCTTAAGATCCTCTTACGCAACCGCTTGGTTGTGCAACGGAGCAGCCGCCACAGGCCCGGCGGGGGCCGCGGAAGTCGGCCCTGCCTCAGATAAGGCCCAGGGCTGGAGGTGGCGGCGGGGTCCTGGGGCTGGGGGCTGAGGGTGGGGATGCAGGGGGCCGGCTCGGGCAGCGCTTCCGATGAGGCAGCCACACCAGGGCCTTGGCTTCCTGAGCATCTGCGGCTCACGGAACGGGCAGGCCTCCCAGCACTCCCTGTAAAGGCCTTTTGCTTCCTTTCTGCTGAGATGAAAATATAATAAACCACCTACGTTTTGCAAGGGGGCTAAACTGAAACCGCCTGGGCTGGGGGGTTTCTCTTCTCCCCCCTCCCCGTGTACACCCACGTGTATGCATATGAATACACCCTAAAGAGTGCAGCGTAGCAGTGTTTTTCCCAGTGGCAGGATATAATTTTGAGAAGAGACGGTCCAGTTCTTTCTGTATTTTTTCACAGCCTTCTTAGTTTAAAATCTTTTGTAATTCTCTTTACCAGACTTTAAAGACATTTATTCTTTCCTTGGTGCACAAAGCAGTTCAGGCTTTAGTTGGAGGAGCAATCGCTGCCTCCATGAGGGAAGCGATGACTCTCAATTATTTTCCTCCCAATGGTTCCTGAAGACATTAAAATGGTTTTCATCCTGTCTTTTTCTGGATCAAAAGTCACAGATTTTGGAGTCTTTGGTGTTGCAGACTGCGAAGTGTCACCCGAGTAACAATGGGAGCTCAGAAAGGAAGAAAAATGTCACTCAAGTGGCTCTGTTCCCTGCCGATTGAGGGCGATCAGAGAGGGGATGACAGGGGCTGGAGCTCAGTTGCCTTTTGCTGCTCATGCTCTCAGCATCAGGGTCTTTCACCTTGCCCTGGGCAGCATCTGGCAGTGGAGATGGAGGCTAGGAAAGCCTCACTGCTTGCCATCATTGACAAGTGCTCTACCCTGACATATAAAGCCCGGTTTGTGCTGGCCTCCAGTTTATTTAACAAAAAAATCAGGGCACAGCTTTTGTCCATGAGACCTCAGATGATCCAGTCCTTGGTCACCAGCACCTTCCTTGCTCCTGGTAGGACACAGCAGCCAGCCCAGGCACTCCATCCGGGAGCCATGTGCTTCACAGGGAGGTGCTGGCAGGTGGCAGCTCCATGAGCCCCGGGCACTTGCTCCGTGCTCTGATCTGCCCCAGCCTGGATCTGTGGCTCTCAGCCACATCCCTCTGGAGACAGAAGAGAGCCCGGTGGGCAAAGGCTTGGTTTTAAAATAGTCCCATCAACAGTTTTCAGAGAGAATATACCAGCAGTGTATATTTTTGACATTTTAAGCAATTGTAAACTATAAAAAGGAAGATTAAAATGTAAAATTTCAAAAATTTTAAGTTTAGTTATAAACTAGGTGACTCAGATGGTTAAGGTGACACATGAGTAGAAAATATATTGTTTATATATTTTTTCCCTATGTAATTAAGTAAAGAGTATGCAGCCTTAATTCAGACTGTTTGTATTTTTGCCTTGTAACAAGATACTATTTTTTCCACAGCATCTTAGCATTAGAAACATATACCAACAGCATTGCTTAAATTCCAGCCAATTTAGATTCTTTGATCTTGTTTGCTCGCAACCTTCATACTCAGCCAAGAAAGTTACATTTCTGTATCCTAGCAGATTATTATTATAATCTAAAATTATTTTCACTGACTCAAACCATATAGAAAATGCAGATAGTTTGTGGGCTTCACAGATTTCTATGGAGGCAATTCCTTCAAGATACAGCTTTTCTGTGCATCTGTAATATATTATGTGTTGAAACTATTGCATGCTAATCATGTGTTATATGTTTTAAATCTCTTCATGCTATGGACAGCACATCTTTGAAGGCATAACTTGAAAGCCTGGCTTTGGAGACCTACCAGTCCACAGCAGCACCTTTTTGTTAGGCACATGGATACGATGGTCACTGAGTCTCCATCTTGACCAACAAATCAGTTGGGCTGTGGGAAAGGCTCAAGCCCTGCCTTAGCATGATTTACATCCTGCAAGGAAAGCCATTTAGGCACAGCTGGGATCATTCTATAGAAAAGCTCAAACACTGAGCAGAGCTAGTGTTTATGTAGTGTGACTACAAAAAGAGAAAAAGGCACTTAGAAGGTTTGCATTGCTGAGGAACAAGTTTTCCTCATCGAGGCATTTGTGGCAGCACATACGCTAGGTGTTGTGTATTTAGTGATTTTCCTGGTCACTTCAACATAAACCTGCTTGCTGAATTTTCTAGCCGGTCATTAACTTTCAAAAATCTCTAACACCCTGTGCATATCTTTACAGGATGGTATGTTGATGTTACAAGAAATCTCATCTGAAGAGCATGAGCATAACGTAATCCTCCATCATAAACTATGTCAGTCAGTCTTCTGGAAAGCTGAATTGCCAAGGGCAAAACACCACCTCTCTCTGTGTCTGTCAAACTGAGGTAATAATAATACTTACCTATACCACAAGGATGCATTTAGGATTAATTACCTCTCCTCATGCCAAGTATGAATTTATGCCATGGCATTTGGTACTGCCACCCATTAGTGGTAATTTGTATAACTAATTATTATGAGGCCTGCCTACCAATGTTTTCACACACATACATGCACATACTCCACATAAACTTTTTTCTAGTAGAGATTATGGCACTAGCAGAAGTCTCTTGGCAAGGTCTTGATCATGTTTTCTTTAACTTTTAAGCAATTCTGACTCATGAGTCCCCAAGCAGTCTGGGCTATTTGTCCATAAGGCACAAGTATTTCTTGCTGACATTTTAGGACATTCTTTTAAACATCTTCTAGAAAATGGAGTAGGGTGCAGAGATCCTGGCCTAAAATAAAGCTGTGAATATCTCTTCCAGCTGGTGGCATTAGATTGTGGCCTGTAGCTCATCAAGACCGTACAACTGAGTCACACCAGGGCTGATGTAACACTCACTTCCCAAAATTAATTGGAAACCTAGTTTCCATTTCCAGAAGTCATTTACAAACTGACTGAAACTGTTAATGATTAAAGGATTCACATCCCATAGCTTCAGCAGAATAAATGCCAGCTTTGGAGGCTTGAGTGATTCATCCCTTCATCCAAGGCAGGTGAAACAGTCTCTCTGTTGGATGCAGAAATAAACAGGCAGGGGAGGTGGGAAAGGCTTGGCCAGGTTGCCTACCTTTGATGTAGCTAAAATTAACTGACATTAATCTCACTTTAAGAGGTTTTTGAAAATGGGAATTAGTTTGTAAAGTCACTGCAGCCGAGAACACCAAAGGTCACTGAGCACCTCACTTGGGTGCTTCTCCCAGTTCTGAAACTGTTCTCCCTGCTTTGCATGAAACCATGGTGTTTGGTGAAAAATGCCTGCCTGGTTGTACATCTGAACTTGTGAATACTATCTCCTGTATATAGCACAGTGCACTATATTCTTTGCATTTGTTAAATCCTTTTCCACTAGAAAATTGGCTCTATGGCTTGGGATATGCATGACACATAGTAAGGATATCTGTAAGCACTTGCACAAATGTCCATACCCTTCTGTTCCTCCTCCTCCTTCCTTACGGTCTCTCATGCCCAACCAAACTGCATCTTGAATGGGGAAATGACAAGCCGTGAAGTATTTTCCATCAGTTAGAATTACATTTGTGTCTCAAGTATCATAAAAGCCAGAAAAAAACTGCATTTACTAAAACCTTTTTCCCTGAAAATGTATTAATAATGTATGATCATAGTTTGTAGATAATGCATTAATTGCTTGCATGATCGTGTAGCCAAAATAATCATTTTCAGAGATGTTTAATTTTTGCCTGGTGACTACATTTTATATCATTTTCAGGGCAACAGATGCTCATCTATTTGTTCTGGTTCAAAAAACAGCTCTAAATTGAAAGTGAATTACTGTAAACCTTTTGCAGGCATCTAATTTTACTTTAAAAATACATGCAGCCTAAATGATCTTATACTCAGGAGGGGAAAATCCACACACAACGTCCATGTTCAAAACATTGCAATTAGCATCATTCCCTGCCAAAACAGACAAATTATGCACCCAGAGAATACGCATTCCCACACACACATATGAAAGAAAAAGACCATGTGCTACCTTCCAAATCTGTTTTTTAACTGTTGATGCTTCTTCTTTGCCCCACATGACAGTATTTTATATGTTTTTCAAGTAGGTACCTATTTCAATAAATAAATTGAAGTAAAGAAACAAAAGTAAATAAACAAATAAGTTATAATTATAAGTAAGTAAGAAAAGAAATGGAATTGAATATACGTTGTAATTTTGACTAGGCTGTATTTCAAAACCTGTTTGGGTCATGATTTGGAAAGTTTTGGACAATACAAAACTTACCCTCCAAAATGGTAACAGTATAAACATGTATCTAGGGCTAAGCAAGTACTAAATCAACAAAGATAAAAATTTATCTTCTGCAATTTTTCTCCAAAAGAAAAGGGAAAAATCTAGCAGTAGAATGTAGGACAAAGCTGCAGTGGGTGAACTTATCTGCATCCCTTACTGTGGAGTTACAGATACTGCAACTGAGTTTTTTGCAGAAGTCACAGACTCATTTTGGTTGGAAAAAATCCTTTAAGATCATCAAGTCCAACCGTTAACAAAGCACTGCCAAGCCCACCATTTAAGCCACGTCCCATCACCTTTAAACTTACTGTTTGCACCTGCTTCAGTGCCAGTATGACCAAGGCACAGAGAATACCTCACTAGGATGGTGTAAAACAACCAGCTTGTCCAGACCAGCTTCCTTTCTTTCTTTTTAAGGACTTAAGTGTGATTTTGCTGACTGAATCCTAGGGTGAAGCTCTCTGCAGAAGAGGGTTCCCTGTCCATGGGCTAATGCAGTGCAACAGGAGCAACACCAAGGGCATGCTGCTTATCAGCAAAAGCTACCTGGAGAGGACAGCCACCATCACACCAAGGACCAATACAGCCAGTACATCATCAGCTGAGCCTCCCACGACAGGTATTGCAGCACCAAGGGGGAGGTCATCTAGAAATCAGATTGCACAAATTGTTGATTTTTTTAGTGAATTCTGGCAACTCTCACTTGGGTCTGCCAGCTACATTTTTAAACAAATGGACAAAGTTCTTTATCTTTTGCATAGCCATAGATAAGTTATTTTGTAGTTGAATTCCCCACTATTCAAGTGTATTTGTAATTCAATGTATTGAAGTAGGTGATAATAAGGCGGAGTGCCTGTGGGTCAGAATCAGGGGAAAGGCCAACAAGGCTGATACTGTGATGGGAGTCTGTTACAGACCACCCAACCAGGAGGATGAGGGTGATGAACTCTTCTACAAGCAGCTGGCACATGTCTCAAAATCGTCGTCCCTTATTCTCGTGGGTGACTTTAACCTGCCGGACATCTGCTGGGAATTTCACACAGCAGAGAGGAGGCAGTCTAGGAGATTCCTAGAGTGTATTGAGGATAATTTCCTGATGCAGCTGGTAAATGAGCCTACCAGGGATGGAGCCCCACTTGACCTACTCTTTACAAACAGAGAGGGGCTGGTGAGGGATGTGGTGGTCGGTGGGCGTCTGGGACTTAGTGATCACGAAATAATAGAGTTCTCAATAATCAGGGATGCAAGGAGGGCTGTCAATAAAACCTCTACATTAGATTTCCGGAGGGCAGATTTTGGCCTGTTCAGAAGACTAGTCCAGAGCATACCCTGGGAAACAGCCCTTGAAAACAAAGGAGTCCAAGAGGGATGGACATTCTTCAAAGAGCAAGTTTTGAAAGCTCAGGAACAGGCTGTCCCGGTGTGCCGAAAGGCGAGCCGGCGGGGAAGACGACCACTCTGGCTCAACAGAGAGACTTTGAAGGAAATTAGGATCAAGAAGAGGGCCTACCGGTTATGGAAAAAAGGGCTATCTACTCAAGAGGAATTCAGGAATACAGTTAAGTTATGTAGGAAAAAAATTAGAGACACAAAGGCACAACTTGAACTAAATCTCGCCACCTCTGTGAAGGATAACAAGAAGTCCTTCTACAGATACATCAGTGGCAAAAGGAGGGGCAAGGAAAACATTCATTCTTTAATGGACATGGACGGGAATGTAATTGTCAAAGATGAAGAAAAGGCTGAGGTATTTAACGCCTTCTTTGCCTCAGTTTTTAACAGTAAAACGGGCAATCCTGAGGACAGCTGGCTTCTGGAGCCTATAGGAGATAAGAATCTAAACACCCCCCCTGCAATCCAGAAGGAAACTGTCAGTGATCTACTGGGCTGCTTGGATCCCCACAAGTCTATGGGACCGGATGAACTCCATCCAAGGGTGATGAGAGAGTTGGCAGAAGAGCTCGCCAAGCCTCTCTCTATCATCTACCAGAAGTCCTGGCTCACCGGGGACATCCCAAATGACTGGAAGTTGGCGAATGTCACGCCAATCCACAAGAAGGGCCGGAAGGAAGACCCGGGAAACTACAGGCCTGTCAGCCTGACCTCGGTGCCTGGCAGGGTTATGGAACAGATCGTCCTGGGAGCAATCACACAGCACCTGCAGGATGGACAGGGGATCAGACCCAGCCAGCACGGGTTTAGGAAGGGCAGGTCCTGTCTGACCAACCTGATCTCCTTTTATGATCAGGTGACCCGCCTGGTGGATGAGGGGAAGGCTGTGGATGTGGTCTATCTGGACTTCAGCAAGGCTTTCGACACAGTCTCCCACAGCATCCTCCTGAGAAAGCTGGCTGCCCACAGCTTGGACAAGCCTACTCTGCACTGGGTTAAGAATTGGCTGGAGGGTCGGGCCCAGAGAGTGGTGCTGAATGGGGCTGCGTCCGGTTGGCGGCCGGTCACGAGCGGAGTCCCCCAGGGATCAGTGCTGGGCCCAGTCCTGTTCAATATCTTCATCGATGACTTGGATGAGGGGATTGAGTCTATCATCAGCAAGTTTGCTGATGACACCAAGCTGGGGAGAAGTGTTGATCAGCTGGAAGGCAGGAGGATTCTGCAGAGAGACCTAGACAGACTGGAGAGATGGGCCGACTCCAATGGGATGAGCTTCAACAAGGCCAAGTGCCGGGTCCTGCACTTTGGCCACAGCAACCCCATGCAGCGCTACAGACTGGGGACAGAGTGGTTGGAGAGCAGCCAGGCAGAAAGGGACCTGGGAGTCTGGATTGACAGGAAGCTGAACATGAGCCAGCAGTGTGCCCAGGTGGCCAAGAAGGCCAATGGCATCCTGGCCTGTATCAGAAACAGTGTCACCAGCAGGTCCAAGGAGGTGATTCTGCCCCTGTACTCAGCCCTGGTGAGGCCACACCTCGAGTACTGTGTTCAGTTCTGGGCCCCTCAGTTCAAGAAGGATATTGAGGTCCTCGAACAGGTCCAGAGGAGGGCAACCAAGCTGGTGAAGGGACTCGAACACAGATCCTACGAGGAGAGGCTGAGGGAGCTGGGGCTGTTCAGCCTGGAGAAGAGGAGGCTCAGGGGAGACCTCATTGCCCTCTACAACTACCTGAAAGGAGGATGGAGCCAGGCGGGGGTTGGTCTCTTTTCCCAGGCAACTCTCAGTAAGACAAGAGGGCATGGTCTTAAATTGTGCCGGGGTAAGTTCAGACTGGATATTAGAAAGAATTTTTTCACAGAAAGGGTGATCAGACATTGGAACGGGCTGCCTGGGGAGGTGGTGGACTCTTCGTCCCTGGGGATATTTAAAAAGAGACTCGATATGGCACTCAGTGCCGTGGTCTAGTGACTGTGATGGTAATTGATCAAGGGTTGGACTCGATGATCTCTGAGGTCCCTTCCAACCCAGCCTATTCTATGATTCTATGATTCTATAAGTTATTTTGTAGTTGAATTCCCCACTATTCAAGTGTATTTCACCATGGCCAGACCTGATATAAGAGGCAATTTTGGGCTTGGAAATATAGTCATGACCAGAGGTAGCTGGCAGTGTTAATGGGCTCCCTTCTACCCAACCCCAACAACTAGATCCTCATTTAGGCTGTTTTGTTTAGATTATGTAATGTATGAGATTAAAAGAAGGGGAATGCCCTTGTTCTAGGTTGGGGTTTTTTTTGAGTAAAATTCTGAAATCAAAACAAGGTAATGTTGTGCTGGAGACAAAAATGGAAGAAAGAAGTGGCCAATCTGGTTATCAAGAGGCCCTATCGAGAAATCTGTTTCTAAATGGGAACTTGGGGTGGAAAAGGAGAAGGAAACACCCCAAAAACATGGTTGGTCACAGCATGCAGACTAAAGATGAGAGTATTAAAAAGAGAATCTGGGCATGCCAGGTGGAAGAGGTCAGTGCCCAGATATTCCCCTGTACAACTTGAATGGGAGGTAAGGAGGAGCAGCTCTCAGCCCTGCCCCTGCAGGCACCTCTCCCAGCCTGGATGCACTGCAGTACCTCTGCCTTCTCCTGCCTCTGACTGGTCCCCAGAGATCATGGGAAAGATTTCAATAAAAATGCTAAATCCTGGGAGACACACTTTTTAAAAATTAAGAAATACTAGAGGGAATCCATGCAGTTCTTAAACACTGGATTTTTTAGTCATTATCTGCCTGGTTGCAAATCTTAGAATATAATAAATATGCTTAGAAAAATTCTTTGTAGATCTGACTTCAGTCACAGCCAAAGATTGCTGTTCCCTGAAAACAGCCAAACTGGGTTAAGAAACAAAGCGGGACACTTGGTTTGTTTGGCACTTCTTGACTTCAGCTGGCTCTACGTACCACACAGCACAAAATCCTACCTGCTACAGTACCAGATGCCAGTTTCTGTTGTATCTAAGCATGAAACAGAAACTTCTTTAAACAATATGTAATGGGAACTACCTCTGTTTCAATAAGGCCCTTAATGGAGTGGTGCAGGCATTGGTAGTAGGCCTGTTGCTTCAAAATATATTTCATTATTCATGATCTGGAATTTTACAAAGGAGTCAATTAATTATAGTAGCAGAAAAAATGAAACTGGAAGGTACATTACTATGCTGCTGCCAGTAGTTATAGTCAATTACTTCTTTGCCAGGTAGATTTTTTTTTTCCTTCCAGCCCAAATTAGCAGTGCAATTACCCCTATTGCTCATCCTCCTTGTCCCCTGAGCAGCTCATTCAGATGGTGGAGCTGGGTGCCAGCAACCCCGGGGGGTGCCTCCCCAGGGGGCTTTATGCAACGCCTGTGCCAGGCTCTCAGGAGCTGTGTGACTGTGCTTCCAGCTTGAGCATTGAGACTGCAGGAAAAACAGTACAGAATCCCTGCTTGCTGAGTCCTCAGCACATCTAGCCCATCTACTTTATCCTTTCTATAAACTTTTCCCCACAAACTTCTGAGTCAGGCATGGAGGAAAAGGGGAACAGATGAGCAAGGGCCACAGATGTGTTCTTGGGAACACTGGTGGGTATGTAAAGAAGAAGATGCTTTGGCAGGAATCATCCTAGGAACAGCAAGCACCCTCAGAGGCAACCAGGTAGTGAAGCAAGTTGCATCTGTGGGCAGTAAAACAGTTGTCTTGGTGAACATCTCAAAAATAATTATTTTTGTTCATGACAAAAGGCATCTAAACAACAAAATGAAAAATGCTGCCCAAAGGCCAGGTGGAAGAATAATGTGAATTCTGAAGTATATCTTCTTGTAAAATCTCCATGGTAAGTTTTTTATGCATAGTCATGTCATAATATGAATAATATGCATAAGTCATAATGTCTAGAATTATAGCTGGCTGTCATAGCAGCTCTCTACAGCCCACTTCCTACACTTGGGGTAAAATGCTAAAATTTCTTGAAGAAGAGTTATATTGAGTGTGTCTGCTTGGAAGTGATAGACTTTCTGAAGCTGCACTGATGTTCAGGAATGGTCTTTTCAAGTTCAGCATATACTTAGCAGTAAGAGAGGATTTGGACAGTATTAGACAAAATGAACGTCTTCATATGGTGTTTATAAAATACATTTGCTTGCTATTTCCCACTGTAGCAGATGGTACTCAAAATAAGAAATGACCTGGAACCTCATTACCAACTGCGTCAAGTCTGCACAAAACTGCTTAGGGAATATTTGAATTGTCTTCTTTTGTAGAAAGCTTTGCTTATTTTCTTGCTCTTAGGAAGGAAAATTCCTGGAAGATATTAATCACAAGTATCCCCTATGACACTGGTCAGGATGGAAAGTTAGAAGAAATATCTGGCATCATGCTGCAGGGTACCAATTGTCAGTCACTGCCTTCAGTTAAGAAGACACATCCCCACCATGAGACAGCTATTTCCAAAGTGCATGTGATGGGCAATTTGATTTCAGCCCATCCTCCTGAAGCATCTGATGGGGCCATCGCCCAAGACTGAAACACTAAATGCCACCATTCATTTTCCAGGGAGATGGCTGGAATCTCAGATGTTGCTAGGTAAGTGTCCTGGTGTCCTATGATGTGACCATTCCTCCTTCCCAGCCGTGAGGGCTCCAAGGCACGCAGGTAAGGGTAATTATACAAAATTATGACACTCAAGAAGGTGCCCATATCTAGCACTTCCCTATTTGGGGGATTACATGCTGTAAACTGCTGGAGTTAGCACTCACCTCCCATTTCCATTAGCTTCTGTCACTGTCATGAGTTACAGAGTACAAGGAGGAACATGAAGCAGCAGGACTGTTGTGGTGCCAACCCAGTGCAATAAGCAGTAGGATGAAGAAGGCAGAGAAGGACCCTGAGCTCCTGCAGCAGCTCTTGAATCTGAATATCCTAGTGACCATCTGCAGCTGCATTTGTTCATATAAATGTTGAATGCAGTCTTGCCTGGTTTGGGTTCATTTGCTCTTGCTGGTTGACCCTTCACACTGACTACCCTGAAGGATGGCAGCTGCTCTTGGCAGGGACTTAGGCAACGGCCCCCAGGGTGTGGGAGTCCTGATTTTCTCCCAGATGCTGGGAAAGTGTTTTCCCTTCCCTCTGAGTTTGCTCCCCTCCCATGATTGCTGTAACCTGTCTCTATAGATGATAAGCTTTGAGGCTGCATCTCCCCATCGTTTGGGTCTTTGTTGAGTGTTTGATACCACAGACCCTGTTCTCAGCCGGGCTCTTACAACTCCACCTCTTTGCAGGGCTCCATCACTCCTGCAATTCGCTGCTGTGTTGGCTTCCCCTTCCACGCAGTTTACAAAAAGTCTGCCCTCACCTCCCCACTGGTGTGGGGGTGACCCTCAGCTACTCTGGATTCCATGGGAGACACAGCCCCAGTTCTGGCTGTGTGTCTGGCTGGCCAGCTGCCTGCCCCTGATCCAGGGTCCCCCCTGCCCTCTTGGGACATTCAGCCCAGCCCATCCCAGCCAGTCAGCTCCCATGTCCCAAAGTCAGCTTTCCTCCCTCCTCTTCTTCCCACTTGATGCACTGCATGATTTCATGTTTTGATTCAAATCTGAGCTTAGGCACGCATGTGCCAGTGTGTAATTCAAGTTTAAGCTACCACCAGAAAAATTAGTACTTTTAGTTTAAAATAGTCATGATGAAGTTCTTTACTAGTTATAACTGGGGAAAGAACCATCCCAGAAAAAAATAATCTTCAGTGTAGGAAAACTGGTTTTAGCTTGTTTTCTAAAACTTCCACTGAGCCCCAGAGGCTGGTTTTTTTTGTCACAGAGGAGAAACAAAACAGTTTTTGTTCAAGTTCCTTGTGCAAAGGAGCAGAGACGTTTCCTTCTCCAGCTGATATGTTGTAGATCAGCATTAACCATATTTGCAGGTATCGCTGCGGTTGGGTTGTACACAACCACAGATTACAATTCGGGTGCCAAACAATCTAGATAGCTTGTCATATGACTGTAACGATCTCACACCACAAGAGGGGTCCACAGTTTTCTGTGCCATCTTCTTTGCTCTCACCCCGGCCACACAGAAATATAAACCTGCAAGTTCTTCATATCTGTTCTTTCCCGGGAAGGAGAATGCCTAGTTGAGGCAGAGAAGGGAGCTGATACTCATCCACAGTCCCAATATCTGCATTATCTGTGTGCTTGGGTGCAAATTAGGCTCTTGTCCAGAGAGGCTTTTGGTATCAGAAGAAATCTTGAAAAGACAATGAATCTGCACGTGCTCTCTGGGCTGGTGATAATGGCTGCGTGTCGCCTGACAAGACTTGCAGGAATCAGGCCAGAATATATCCTTGGAGATACTGTGATGTTATTTCTGAAGATATTTCTCTTGCAATATAAGTGGCTTAAGATATTTCTCATGTAATGTAAGTAGCTCCTTGGACTGTCCAGATACCAGATGGTAAATGAAGGGGTTGAAATTTTTATTTTCCAACTGGTTGACAGATATTTTCTTTCATCATTTGTATTTACTTTTCTAATGGCCCTGCACTCTACAAAGCAAAATACTTTGACTGTCAATCAGGAAATTCATTTTTCTCTCCTAAGCTCTGAACTAAGGCTAAAGTGAGAGAAAGCTGGTGTGATGTGTTTAGTCCTAAATAATTTCCCACTATGAAAACATGACAAAACATTTCTCTTCTTCAGTCTTCTCCCTTATTCCTCTCCCCTTCAGGAACTGATGTTTTAAACACTCTGCTTTGAACAGATGACTAGAGCAGGTCCAAAATACCATCACATGGTCCTTCACACAGGCATTGCTCAGGGCAGATCTGACAGCAGAGTCTGATCTGGAGGAGGTGGATCCATCTATTACTTGTGATTAGAAAAGTGCTGGGGTGGTGATGGCCACTCGTGACTATCACACGGCCAGGGGTGCCTACGTAATTGCAACAGGAGCTTACCAAAATGGTTAAAGGAAGGTTTGTTCCAAAAGCCATCTAAGAGGAGGCCTGAGGGGCTTGTGTCAAACCACGCTGCCTGCCTCTGCAGAGTGCTTGCCTGCAGAACCCAGCCTTCTGCACCCACCTTACCTTAACAAACACACACACAGCCCAAGGAGGGAGCCAGAGCATCCCCACTGCTAGGAGAGGCCTTGAGCACTTTCACTGAAAACAGAATCTTCCCCAATGGTGTACAAGGCCTTCTTAGAAAAAATATTAAACACAGCCTCAAGGAATGGTAAGACAACTTTATTAAGCAATAATTTAAAATTACAGATATATATTTATTTTTAAAGGGCATAAGCATTAAAGATCATAAAATGTATATATTTTTTTCTTCCTAGCTCTTTGGGACGGAGGCTATAAGGAAGCAGGTAATATGCTTCAGGATAGAATTAACTGTCAGAGTAACAGGGGCCACCCAGGAGGCAAATCCTACGGATTAACTGCTACCACTCCTAGTGAAATTCCTGTCAAGTGCTGGTGCTCCTCTCCAAGGACCTGGTGAGATATATTACAGATGTCCTTTTGAACCCTTTAAGTGCTGGGGACCTCAGGCTGGGGTCCCAATGCTCCTTGGGTCCTGCTGATGCCCCCCCAAAGGGGCCGTGCAGCAGAGTGTAGGCAATGCAGCACAAGATGCTGTCACTGGAGGGATCTTGCAATAATATTTTATGGCAAAAAATATTGTTTTGTTTTGTTTTGTTTTCCCACTTAAGTGGCCAAAATCAGCTTGGCTGCAACTTTACAAATGAAACCCGAGCAACTGCTGCCATTCAAAGGAGAAATCCTAAGAAGTCTCTAACAAGCTGACAGTCAATGGCTGGAAGGGGTGCAGAAAAGCACCAGGCAGCTGTGTCCTCTGAGCTACTGCTGGAACTACCTCCCTGTAACCCACAGCTCTACTTCTGCATAGTGACTCCCCATTGCAAGGCTCAGGTGATCCCTGGTAATGCCCCAGGCCTCTGAAATCTCCAGTGGCTTAAACACAAGCTTTTGGAAAGTAATTATAAAGCTGGGATTCTATTAATTTACACTGGGGGTGTTTTACTGTCACTGCTCATATTTGTATACTTTTCCCATGCCTCAGAATGTCAGAAGCTCTAAAAATAATAATACTTCCAAAATGATATAATTAATTGTAGCGAAACAATTTGATTGTATCCTACTAAACTGGTTTCATCAAGATAGTTTAAAGGATGATGATAAACATGCTCTGAAAACATTTATTTCTACTATTAAAAGAGAAGTTATTCTAAAACATACTAAATCCCCATCCCCTTTCAGTGTCTTAGTTCTCTCAGACTGAATAGCTAAAATGAGTGACACTGGTAATCTTCCTCCCTTCTCTCAAAACAAAGCCACTCACAAACACCATCATGAGTGAGGGCACTTTTGGAGGCCTGAGTTACAGAGAGATAAAGCCAATGTTTCTTCCTCTGCTGCTGCTGGGCTTTGCTGTGTGCTGGTACCCAGCATGAGAGCTTCATCACATCTCTGCTCCCCTAAGCAACACAGCAGCTCAAGGCAAGGGGCTGTGCAGCTACTTACTGGCCTTGCCAGTGGCACACCTTCCAGTTTTGATCTGCTGTTGCTAGTACAAGGAGAAGTCTTTCTCTTGGTCTTTTGGTTCAGAGATACTCTGTCTAGCAGGGGGAGTTAAAACCCAAAACTTGTTGCACAAGAACTCCCGAGTTTTCCAAATAACAGTAATTTCTGGAACAATGTGGTGGTTTTTTTTTCCCACAAAACCAAGAAAAATGCAACCAGAGTTTGAATGAAAAATGATTGAAGGGGGAAATACAAAAATGTTTTCATCTCATAAACAAGTTTGAATTGGTTTGCTATTTTAACTCAAACAAAGAAATGCCAGAAACTCCTCCCACCTTGAGCAGGGATGTAACATGTCACAGTTCTTCAATGCCAATGTTACTTCAGTCACCAAAAATGAATGCTCAGCTGTGCCACTAGGCCAAGTTCTTTTTTTGATGACCACATCAATCCCCTCCACACACAGCCACATATTGAGAGCAACAGCCAGCCAAAAGTATGTGCAGTAATATTCACAGAAGTGTAGCCAGCCACTGGTGCTGATCCTTCACAAAATACAAGCACCTGGGTGAGACCAAAGACTATTTTGCACTTTCTGCAGATAGACAAAGCTCGAGGGTAACTTACACTATACCCACTGATGTGTGCTGATCTAATGGGGAAGCCACACACTCTGCTTTCCCACTTGGTGACCTGATGTTTGATTGTGTTAAACCTGCCATGCAAACCCTGTATCCTATGCTGCTGACACTTCTCAGGAGGAGCACTGGCTCAAAACTCAGCTGGCCCTTTGGGGTTAGCTGGTGTCTACTGCCTGTCACAACCCACCTATAATGATTTCTAGGGCATGGATTGAAAAATCAAGTTACTGGAGCTATCACTGCTAGTAATTCATCTCTGCTGCCTGGTTGGCAGCTGACAGGTTCTCACCAAAAGGAGTGACTGATGATCAGTTTATGAAATATGGACAATCTTTCAAGAAACATAGCCTCCGAGCAATTTTTTGACATAAACTTACAAGTTACAGTATAATCTTGTAAGAAGTTAGTGCACAGGAAACATGGCAATTGAAGGTCATCTGTAACCATTACCCATAGTTACAGAAGTTTCTGGAAACCACAAGAGAACTGTAGAGTAGGTTTTCGTATTTTAGTTAAAACTTCAGTTTCAACCAGTGGCTAAAAATGCTGTGCAACTGTTCCTTGCCTTCTGTTGATGCTCAGACCTCCCCACAGGACAAGTAGGAAGTTTCCTAATCCACATACAGGAACAGGGAAACTTTTCACTGCCTTGGTTTCAGCCTACAATGCAGCAGAATTAAGGATGCTCCTGTCCAGCTTCTCCAGTGATGGCTGTGAACATTTCTGTCCAGTGTATGACTGGTCATGCCCTGGTGACTTGGCCAGGAGCATCATGTTCTCATTTGGAGAACAGACAAGTTCTCCAAAGACATATATGACATACAGATGTGAAGAACAAGAAACAAAAATTCTGGTGGTGGTAATGCATGATACTGGTTGCTAACTTTTTTTATACTGTAGTGTTTCCACAATCTTCCTTCTTCTCTCCTACAAGTATTTTCTTCTCTAGATAGTCAAGAGAACCAAGGAAGAGTCACTCTCTACTGGTATTTTCTTTTCTACTTCTGACCAAGTGAACATTACAGCTGAGATTCTCCAGACAACCTTGCTGACTGCAGAATCACAAAAGGGTTGAGGTTGGAAGGCACCTCTGGAGGTGATCTGTCCCAACACCTCTGCTCAAGCTGGGCCATCTAGAGCTGACTAGTTAGGATCATGTCCAGATGTTTTTTGAGAAATTTCAAGGATGGAGAATCCATAACCTCTCTGGGTAACTTATGCCACTCCATTGCCACCCAGTAAAAAAAAAATCAGTGTTTCCTGATGTTCAGAGGGAACCTCCCGTGTTCCTGTTGGTGCCTACTACCTCTAGTCCTGTCACTGGGCATCACTGGAAATAGCCTGGATTAATTTTCTTTGTACTCTGGTATTTGGTCCATGAATGTTCCTTGGCCCATGCTAGTAACATGGAACTGGCTTCTTTTTATATCTGAGTACACCGCCACTTCAAATGAGAGATAAAATACATAGTAAATGCCTTCCTGACGTGCATTCCCATATATGCTATTGCCTGGAACTGGCACAAGAAAATAATTCAGGGAGAAATGGTCCGTGTGACCATGAACAGAATGGAGGCAGTAATCACTGTGAGCCTTGTAATAGGAAAACAGGAGAAAGCTTTTTTCAGAAAGCAGAGATGACATATCCTAGGTTGTTTCAGAATGGAAACATTTCGGGAAAATAAAATTAATGATGTGCTAACAATAAATACATTAAATAGCTCCTTTGGCTCAGCTAAATGAGAATTCATGAATTATTTGTACCAGTTCAGCTACTGGGAGGCCTCGGTATGAAGTCTGCTTTGCTGGAATGGGGGCATGGCAGGAAGACAGGACAAAAAATTATTCAAATTCAGTCACAATGTATTTTCAGAAGCATTATTAGAAAACTATGGCAATATTAATTGTGGCAAAGCTTGTACCTCTGGCCTCCTGACAAAATTATTTTTTAATTTCATTAATTAGTTTTAACAAACAGAGCTCAAGACCTGGGTGAAATAAAAAAGGGGGGGGAAAAGGGATCTGTTTTAAGAAGGAAACACTGAAGGAGAGAAGCTCTTCAAGCAGCCTGCTGACAGAAATGTCAGAAAGACCAAACAGAACAGAAATGTTTAAAGACCAAACCAGTCAAGGTCTGTCTCTTAAAGTTGAGGGGTTTTGGTAGGATAGTTCTGAAAATCATTGCGCATGCTCTGTACCTACTATTAAAGTGAGCACAAACTTTGCTGATGCAAAGTTTTTTTCAGCAGAAGGAACAAGCATGAACAGGTGAGTCTCTTCATTCAAACCTGGAGTAACTAAAGCAGAAGGTCTCTCACAAAGATGCAGGGCTATCTGCTCAGCAAGGGAAGCATTGCATTTTCTCTTGATAAGCCCCGCAGCCCAAGGCATCTCCCCATGCTGCCTCCTCTGCAGTGCTGCACTGGCCAGCACACCACGTGCACTACTGCCAGCTTGCAGCAGGGGACAAGAGCATGAGTGTGCATGTATGTCTTTGAGCAAAGAGGGAATATTCAGCGTGCCTGCAGCCTTTGTGTGGCTCCAACTGCCTCTGCAACCATACCCTTCATAGCACTCAGATGCTTTTGTACAGTTTTAAATACCACTCGTGACATACAGACTGCATCAACTGTCTACACGATCAATCTTCCAGTTGCAGTTTTTTCCAGAATAAAGTTTCATCCAAGTTTCCAAGTATCTGTTCCATAGATTCAAGGGCAAAGAACATTCAGAACATATAAACATTTTGATTTCCTGGCACACACTTGTAAAAACGCTTCAGAATGCCAAACCTGACCTCTGTGTGGCCAGACACTGAGATCTTGCTTCAACCCAAGAATTTATTAAGACTTACATGAAAATATTCCATCTTAACATAGTACACATCAGTAGCATTTGAATACATATTTACAGATTTATTTGAACTTTTCTGAACTTCAGTTCTACAACCGAGCAACATACCCATAAGTGTTTCATAAACTTCAAACACTTACATATTTATACATATAGTTTTTGCATATATATATATATAAAAATATTTTTGAGACTCAAGGACTGAGAATAGTCAAAAGGACATTATTGCTACATTTCCATATTTACAGAAACAATGCATAAACCCATTCAAAACACCAAGCCATCGCAAAATAAGTTTCAAAAATCCCCAAATTATAAAAATATAAATTTCAAGAACAAAAAAACCCCAAACTTTCAGCTAAGTGTTCATAAAGTACCGAGACATCTATAATTATAACAACTAGTTTGTCTACAGTTGCTCTGAAAGCCAACACATTACAAAAGAGCTTTTATAGCATTAAACTGAAAATGCTCAACAAGTATGCATAAGAGTGCCTCCAAACAACTGGATAACTTTGGGAAGGTGCAAAAGCCTAAGTAAGTTCAGTGCAAATGGCTAACTTTTGACTTAACTCTGAAAGACAGATTTCTGTAACAGTAAACCAAATGCACAGTCATAGAAGGAGGATGGTATTCAACATAACCCAAAATATACTACCAATGTGTGTATTTACAATTACCTTGCATTTGGGCAGTTAGTTATACATTTAAATTGCATGTAAACTCAACCAAAATCCTGGTAAAGTGTAAGTTACAGAGTGCTTAAGTGCAATGTAAATAAATAGGTACTTAATTAGTACTCTGCCTCTGGAAAATGCTTCTCCCAATGCCTTTACTAATTTCTTGGGGCCAGAAACAAAGAAGAAAAGAACTAGCAGTGCTTCTCATGGGAAGAGGTTGAAAGATATTGAGAACAACCCTGAGTTCAGCAGATACTGACCCCAAAGTCTCATGTCTGTCAAACAAGACTGAAAGGATTCTCTTTCTTTTATCCCATTTATAAATTTAGCACTTCCCAGTACAGTTCTCCTTTGTTGTGACCTCTGGACTGCTACAGAAAGAAGAAATGACATGGGGCAGGGGAATATAGTCCTTTCCAGTTAGCACTATCCAAGCCTGCCTGTGGAAAAGATTCACCTGGGTAGGACAAGATAAAGAAAGGGTCCCCAGGAGAGAATTTTTTGCCTTTGTTTTCACTTAGATAAGATGACTCGTTAAACAGCCTCTCCTCCAGGCACACAGTTTACTGGAAGGAGCCCTCCTCCTCTATACTGACCAACTTGGCAGGGCCCAACTATCTTTGGTGAACACTTTTGGACATAACTATTAGCAAAACAAGCATCAAAGCCCTCAGGCTCCCAAGGCAGGGGGACACGGAAGTGGTTCAGACTCTGTGGTGGAGTGAGACCCAGTGATGGGCAGCTCTGTCCCTGTTGGGGAGGAGACCAGTGGGAAGTAGTGGGTACACTAATGGAAACCTCAGGATGGGTCTGCAAGGCTGACAGAACAGGTGGAAAATGAAGATGAAGATCCACAGTCTTCTCACCTCTTGTGGTTCAAACCCCAGAGCTCCTGGTGATACTGGTAGGTAGAGTTAAAGATTCACAAAATGAGTGGTCATGATGATCTCTATTTTGAAACCATAGCAATGAGATGGCCAAGACCATATTTTGTGGGTAACTTGTTTAGAAGCAGGCTCTGTAACAGGATGGAAATTAGACCAAGACTGAATAAGAACTCAGTGATAGCTCAGAGGATGAAAACATAACCTCTAGTTAGCTTAGCTAATTTTAATGCTAAAAATCACACCCCTTTGTGAAAGATGCTAATCTTGTAACCTTCTTAAATTTTTTAAACACGTATAAGTTGGGTAAGTAGGAGTTAGGAGATGTAGATGAACCACTGGAAATCATGAATTATTTTGTTGTGATTTTCCTTTGTGACTATTTTCTACAGAAAAATAGACCTTACCTGCCTCCCAAAAGTTGTACTGGCTAATATTAAATACCTGGCACCCCACTCTGCAGACTAGAAATAAACACAAATATCACAGCTCAGTGTATCAATTGGCTTACTGCACACTGGGTGAAGAACATGGATTTCAGACAAAACCAGAAGGGTTTGCTGCTGTGCAGACCAACTTCGAAGGGTTTCAGTCCCTTCCCAGGTACATCCAGTACCCTTGCCAACCTATGATACCTGCCTGAGAAAGCTTCTCAGGAAGCTGGAAATTGAAAGGGGTTTGCCAAGCCATTAGCTTCATATTCATTTATTTCTTAAATTCAGCAAAACAGTATTAACTAGGAAATTACTGTATGCCTTTCAGAGTAAGAAAGGCAGATCTTCCAGAGTAAGATCACTGCAGATTTGGTTTGATCTGCAGTCATCTTTTTCCACACTCTGGCTCAGGATTTATTTTGTTCTTTTTTTGTTTTTGTTTTTGTTTTGTTTTTGTTTTTCTTTCAGATCTGGCTCTCTACTGCAAATACACACAATATAGCAAAATATGTACAGCTTCAGTTAACATTGCAATGATGCATGTAACTGTGCTCAGCAGATTAAGTTTATGGGTAACAATGTGTGGTAAGGACAGCATTACAACAACATTTCATCTACACAGTGGTAGTAGTGAGGAAAAGTAAGAGAAATTACTGAAGTCATCCCTCTCTCACCCCCTGCACAATACCAACAGCTACTACATCTGGGCTCCTCTTCTTCCAGATGCCGCTCAAACATCTTCGCGTACCAGGAGAGGCTGAGTAGATGAAGCACTGCTACCCACCGAGTTGATCCTCACCGAGTGATCAGGAGCATTTCCCTGACTGGAAGGTGGAGCTGAGAAGTTTGCATAAACCTGCAGAAGCCAAAGATAGGTGTCAAAGCTCTGCAGACTACTCCCTTCATGCACACTTGGAGAGCTCTCCTTTCCTATCATTTTCTCACACTGTACTACACACTGCCATGGAAGGGCTACAGCTCAGGTGTTTCTTTGCAAATCTAAAGAGAGTTTCAAAAGGTCTTGGGCTTATTTGCTCTTTTAAAGAGTTAAGAACCTCAGCCTCAGTTATTAACAATACCACAGCTTCCAAATGCAGGCCAAATTTCAACTGAGCTTGAAAAACACAGCCCGGGTTATTACTGAAATCCCCTAGAAACCTCACTCATATTTCCTTTGCATTCTTGCTTTTGTTTTACTAATGTCTGCACCTGCCAAAAATATGCTACAGGATGCAATCGAACACCAGCAGTTTTCAGTTTCCTCTTTTCTCAAATTGTCAGGAAGCCATGTACTCGGTGCCCAAACAAGGCATCCAGAAGGTAAAAGGAAGCTTTATTTTAAAACCAGATTTTAAACATACTTTTTTTCAAACACACAATGTTATTGTGAGAACAAATCCAGTTTATAATGTGCCTCCAATTTTTCTTTGGACTGTTCTCTCCAGTTACGCTCTCAGAAAAAATTTTTACTAGGGAATGACCAAAAGAGCAGTGAATAGAGTTTGGCACAACTTACCTTCGAGGTTATATAAAAGGGGGTTAATGGAAAGCATGGCAGAAGAGTGCTGATAGCTCAACCACTTCATCCAGAAAGCTTTTCTAATAAATGTTAAATATACTTCACTTCTGAGATGTTTCCTAGATTAATATTTTTTTTCATAGTTTCAGGTAAATTTAATTTATGCAGTACTACTGCATTTTGTAATGCCAAAATTGTCGTGCCAGGTCTGTTTAGAGAGAGAAACAACAACTATGCAAAGTCTTGCACAGCTGGCATGTTTTGATATTTTGGGTATGGACTTAGCTTATGTTTAATTGCACAACTAAGCATAACTGAGTCATCCATACATCATTCCTACAACCCAAACTGACAGTGCAAATCTACATAAATAATAATGGAAAATTAATGAAGCACCCAGGCTCTTTGCTCTTCACAGCTCTAGTCTAATGTCTTGCTTGAAACAGCTGATTCCAGAAAACTGATGATCCATAACTTACCCGGGGGGCATTATCTGAAAGCTGCTGCTCTATCAGCTGAACAATTTGTTTAAATGTGGGTCTCTGTAAAGGGTCAGCATCCCAGCAACTCTTCATTATGTCATACCTGCAAAGACACTGAAATTAAGTACCACCCACAAGGAAATCCTTAGAGGTCTTATCTCACTTCCATTATTATTTGAAGGAAAAGTGTGACCCAGTCTGACAGTTTACGTTCTTTGACTTTTAAGATTAGAAATAATACTGCTAATAACTGTGACAACAAAGGAGTCCATACTAATGGGAGTCTCTGGACACAGTTTTCTTTGACAGCTTACTAAGTGCCAATCCATTTACCAAACTTCAAATTAGGGAAGGCTCATAAAGAAGATCGGTAGCCAGTCCTCTTGCTGTCAGCAAGTACAGCACAAATGCCAATACTGTACAGTCAGGTGATACATCCCACTAACTGCTTTATTGTAATTAAAAATGTTTTAATTATGTTCTGTGATCTGTCAATAATTTATTGACATGGAGCAGATGTCATGACAAAGTGATCAGATGGTACAAGATGTGAGTGTATATCATTGTATATCACTGCTTGTAACAACACAGGCATGTATTCTGCTGGTTAAGAACACAGGAATTACTTAAAATCGTGAAAAGAACTTAAAAAAAAAGATGATGGGGCAGTGCAGTGAGAATGCAAGAGTGGAAGTTTCCTTTCCTTTGCATCATTGCTGATGTTTGCTGATTGGAGGTGTTGGTTGCTCACTTACATTTCAGGTGGTGCACACTCAGGGCTGAACATCCTGTATCCCTCCTTAATCATTTTATAGAACTTGGAGTCCACAGGCATCCCTGGATATGGGCTGCTTCCTGTTGAGAGCACACATGAGCAACATGATTTCTGCATCTGCAGTAAACCCAAGATGAAACAGAAATCCCCTGAAGTACAAATTTTAAAGGAGCTCACCTAAAGAAAAGAGCTCCCAAAGCAATATCCCATAGGACCAGACATCACTTTCAAAGGTGTAGACACAATTGAAAATACTTTCAGGTGCCATCCACTTCACAGGAAGACGAGCCTTTCCAGAGAAAAGGAAAGAAATGCAGACAATGGACATAAGACAATACAAAATTTACAAGATAAAAATCACTTTTTCTACTTCTTACATGCATTAGGCACTTGTTAAATCAACAAATTGAAGTATTCAACAAGAAATGGAAATCTCAGCATTTTAGTGTCTCCAAGTGCTGCACAGCTATTGATCCATCTTTCTGTGGGTCTACACAACTCATAGATTTCCTTGCACTCTGATATTTTGTATATGGTGTGATTCCTTCTGGTATTTTTATAAGGGATGGCAGGAATTCAGAGAAAAATCCTACCTATGACTATGGCATGATGCCTTATGCAACCTTGCAAGTCTCCTTCTGTGGACTGGCCACAACGAGATGAGATTCACATTGTCAAGATGCTTCAGAGCTTTGGTCAACAGTTTAAAAACCTGCTTTACTTTCTCAGTGTATCAGAAAAAAATTTAAAAATTCACATAAAAGAAATACATACTGAAGTTTTTCATAAGTTTGGGTGGGGACGGACACCCCTTAGGAATGCTAGGAAGCACAGAGAAGGGCACAGAAAGCCTTTGGATTTGCTTCCCCCTTCTTTTCCTTGCTTTGCTTTTTCCTTGCCTGACTTAGGGAGCCAGCCAGGCTTCTGTCCTAAGCATCTGTCCTGCTGTGGAAGAATCCAGATCTCTCCCTTCTAAGTGGTCTTGCAACAATGCATCCTAAGACACATTTCAACCATAGTATAGAGAAGATCCTTGATGTCTTGTAAGGAAAGGAGACCCAACAGAAAAGGAGGTAAATAGAAATGAAAAGCAATGAGGTGAAAGAAAAGCAGCATTTGCTACAGGCTGGCTCACCAGAGAGGCAACCAGAGCTGTTTATGGTGAAGCCCCCAGCTGCTGTCAGCCACGCTGCCTCCCAGCAGTGTCTCCACAGTGAGAGATGCCCCAGAGCTACTGATCTGCTTTAAGATCAAGTCAGATGCAGCCAGATGCCTCCTGCAGCCACAGCTTCCTCTCTCCCCCAGCAGCTGCAGCCTATCCTCCTCTGACCCTTTCAGACCCTACATCCTATCGTCAGGCAACTCAGGAAACTTAAAGGGCAGCCTAGACATGTAAAACTTCACTAGTTAGTGCCAGCTTCCCCTCCTAAGCTGCTGGTCTGCACTTCCCACTCCCAGGAGTCATGAGTGACCAAGCAGCTCCTGACCTGACCCTGAGCCTAAAAGCACCTTTCTTCTTTATGCTGATTACCACCACAGTATTTTGCCAGGACAGCCATTTCTGAATTATTTCTGCTCCTGCTGTTTCCTAACCTCAACTTTTAGGCCTCCCCGTGGCTGGTACCAACTTTTGTTTTGGGGACAACCAATGAACCTGTCTCCCCTGTAGCCTAAACTAGGGATGCTGTAGGTAGCTGGGACACTAGGGACTGCTGAGTGACAGCAGAGCAGCAGAGATACCTCAGATACCTCGGGTGCCATGGACTGACTGAGGTTAACTGAGCATGGCAATCAACTTTGGTGAGAAATGCTCAGGTGTGGGATTTTCTCTGCTCATCAACTTGCCCCAAGACAGGATGGGCAAGCTTCAGTTTGTGTGTTATCAAGACCCTAACTAATGCTGAGCAGCTGACAGTGGAGCACTCAGTGGGGCTGGGGAGGGGGGATGCCTTGTTGAACATGGATCTTCTCTCCTTTGGAAAACAGTGCAAGTGAAAGCATGTGGACTCTGATGCACGCATCTGACACAGACTTAAAACACTAACCCAGGCAGTGCAAACCAGTTTGAGGTGTAAAATACCTGCACTTTTTAGCACACTTTAGCACTTTTTGGCAACTCAGCAACAGACAAGCTCAATTTTCTTTTGTAGTAGGACTCCTTTTACTGCACTAGCACTTTAAAGGGGACTTCAAGTGCTGCCAAGGTAATCTGCATCACTTCAAAGTGTCTTTGTATGCCTCCAGAGGTATAGGAGGTACTAGTAGGTACCTCTGCTACACTGGAGGATTTGAAGTTTTCTCATCAAAATAGTGTCTTGTTCTAACCTTGCTATGGAGATTGAACAACAGCTGCAAGTTAAAGCTGTATTTGTTACACATACAAGGTCAAATTCAGCATATGGAATCAGAGAAAACCAAAGCTTTTTTGCCTCCCATTATGCCCTCATCAATAAATTCATACTTCAGAATCCATCTTCCATTGTCTGAGTGATGCTTCACAGAGAACAGTACGTAACTCTCCCAACTATTTATATTTTTAAAAAGAAACTATTTCAGTAATGGACAAATATGGCAATGCCTGAGAAAAATTTCAGAATAATTCTCTTTAGGATTGGTCTACCCAAGTATTTTGATGGCAAAACTTGCAATGACTCCCAGAGCTGTAACTTCTAGTGCACTCAAATATGACAGAAAGACTGGGAATTGTATTGGTGTACCAAAAAAACATCTGCTCCACTACAACATACATTAATATATGAGCATGTTTCTTTTCAGTATAACATGTATATACCAAGGGTTTTGTCAGGAATTGTTACTCTCAGTGTTCCTGACACACAGAAATATACCAAAAATTGGAAAATCTAGATTTTCATCTAGCTAAGAAAGAATTTTCTCTGCAAGTCAAGACAACAAGAATTCCCCTAACTTAAAACAGGTGGATAAAGCATCATATATACTTACATTTCCTTTTACCACATAATTTGAGTCATTCCTTATATCTCTTGCCAGGCCAAAGTCACAGATTTTTGTTATTCGACCATGAGTAAGAAGAATATTTCTTGCAGCCAGATCCCTGTGAATGCACTAAATAACAAACAGACAAACAAACAAAGCTATTTTATAATATTCTTAATAGGCCGTTGCTTGGTTACATGTTTACTTAGCTGTATAACTTACCGCATTTTGCATTTTATGGCAAGCTGAAAGTCATAATGAAGCTCTGTGTTAATAAGCTTACTCAGATGATTAAACATTGTGGTGTAGTTTCTTTACTACCATGAATCTGATCCATATGGTTAAGGTTGTCTATGCATTTATTTAGAAAAGACCACTTGCAGTCACTTTGAATTTTCTAGTGTTTCGTGTCTGCAGTTAAAAGTTTAATGGTTTTTTCCCCTGATTTTGTATATATATAAAAAATCACTGTCCTGTTTCCTAATGCAGGACAAATAAGGGAATACGTGGTTTGTTTCTAAAATAATTCCAACCTTTTATTAAGTAACTATTGTGGTTGAGGGGAAAGTGCTGGAAAACCGAAAATGGAAAAATATGGTAATAACTTTAAAGCACAGAAGTCTGGAAACTGAACACTATTTCAGAAATACTCAGGAAATTCTCACATGACAGTAACTTTCAATGAACAGTCACACTTTCAGAGATGTAACTAGATTATATTCCACTTATCACTTGAGAACTATGCATGTGTTTGTAAGTGCAGCTCCAGAAGGGTGCCTGAGTTTCCCAGCAGTCTTGTTTTCTTTGTGTGCAACTGTGGAGTGTTTGTTACAGAATGGAGACAGTTCTCTAACAAAATGATCTATTTTTCTGTCTAGAAAGGACAGCATTAGGCTCTTGCTTTACTGATGGCATATAGGATGCAGGACAAAGCTGTCATAAAATACTTGTTCAATTTTTCTTTTTTCCTTGAAATACACAAGTTCAGGAATTCGAACAATAAATGACTTAAAATATTAAGAATTATGCAGATCAAACTCAGAAAATAACTGGAGGTTGCATAAGCAATACAATCTCTATCTTAATGATGATTAGGGTACCAGGGGACTGTCCCTCACCCCCCAGTCCAACACTCTGCACTTGCACATTAATGCAGTGAAGCTGTAAACTGAAGGAACAGCAAGCATCCACTATGTCTCTGCATCATTCCTCCAGCAACAGCGAAGTGTGCATTGAATAAAAACTTTGTTCATTGGAGGAAGCCCTGTCTTGTGACACCATGTGCTAAATAAGGGAATTATTCCCTCAGGACCAGCTCCTATCCCAGCTCCCACACAGAGGCACTTTTATGCCTCTGAGCCTTGATACACAAACAAGTTGCAGCAGAGCAGCTGAAACTTTGCACTGCTGGTCTGCACAGGCTCTCCCTCCCCAAGAGCACGAAGCAACCTGAAACATCTTACCCATCAGCTTGCACTACTCTGTCTTTACTAGCTGGAGCTAAGAGCCTGTAGGTACACAACATCCAAAGAGGACAAAGCCCAGTAATGTGTTAGCACAGTGCAAATTCATTTTGTGATAAAGCCATTAATTCTGCACTGCCAAAGCAACAGTGCACATTCCTTCTCGACCTCATGGTGAGGCGGTGCCACATTCCTTGCTGCTGCCTTTATTGCTCATCACCATGGTGTCTGTTTGTATCAGTGGAAAGGCTATAAAGAAAACAGTCACCAGGAATGATGCATAGGAATCTGGGGCTATTCTGTAACAATATAAGAAATATAGAATATGTGTGCTGAGCATTGGATGTCCTGCATAGTGAAAAATGCAGAAGCCTGGTGAAAAACATTAAAATCTGTAATACACTGTGTTTGCTTGTCAGGCCTGTTCTGAAGGTGTTGATAGACAAAAAATAAACTAAAGGGTTTGGAAGGAGGGGCAGTGGGGGAAAAGACAAGTGCAAGAGAATGTATTAACACGGATTTCCTTTGGAGCAGAATTACAGCTACATTTCCCACTATTAGTCCAGGACCTCAGCACTACCTTATTTTCCTTAAATCGCTGTACCTTAAATTGCATGTTTAATTTTGTGCTTTAGTCAAGATGCACCTGT
This sequence comes from Phaethornis superciliosus, assembly GCA_023637945.1. Classification (NCBI taxonomy): domain Eukaryota; kingdom Metazoa; phylum Chordata; class Aves; order Apodiformes; family Trochilidae; genus Phaethornis; species Phaethornis superciliosus. Next base: position 17,731,720 of record JAJQWJ010000005.1, on the reverse strand, counting down.
ACAGCCCTGTCTCTCTACTAGTTTACATGTTAAATGGCATTTTTCCAATAAAATGTGAGGAAAAAGCCATGGGAATATCATAATTATGCTGAGCTTAATACTTTTGTTCACTATGAATCCCCTTCTGCTATGCAATACCCCTCCTATGAAACCTGAAGAAATGTCTATTATGCTCAGAGTCGCCAACAAAGATCATCTGTGGGTCTCTAAGCTGATTTTATCTTACCAGAGGATTAAAAACCAAGGCATACCCTGTGCATGAAGCCATACTGCTAAAAAAAGAAGAGGATGATATGATAGCTCCCCTGTATAAGGCTGTGCTTTTCGTAAGAGATGTAGCAAGTGGATCATTGTTTAGAACTCATGCAAATACATAGTTTTGCAGCTGCCTTCATATTGTTCTTCAGTTTGTAAACTCTCCAGCAGTGCCACTAAATCCTAAATTCTCAAGATTTAATTACTTTTGAAGAAATCCACGTTAGGTTTCTAGTTCTTTCATTAACTCTATTTAACCCACACACACTAGAAAACTTTGAAGAAATAACTTCTCAGGGTTCCTATGGGTTTCAGTTTCTCCAGAGCCATCAGTTCTCATGACACTGTCTGGACACCCCAGGAAATGAAGGGCTAAAAAGCAAACCAATAAGAGGCACCACCCAAGCCACACAGGGTTAGGCAGCACCTGCTGTCTTCCAGCAAATGACATTATCAATCTGTGGAGTCTATGGTGCATCAAACTTCATTGCAGTTCCTCTCCTCTGTCTCCTGTCTTGATATTTTTATGACTAGTTTATCTTCATGAACAAGGCCTCTGATTCTAGTAGCCTGAACTGTGGACACACAGTAGCATTGCTTCATGTTGGCTGCTGTGCACCCTATATTTTTTTTATGGGATATAAACCACAGCTTTTAGCTAATGAGCACAGTGTAGAACTCCAACATTAACCAAATCTTCAGGTGTGAGAAGGAGCAGACCAGTTGTTATTGCTTATTGAAAAGAACATGGAAATATTTCAGTATTTCACCACACTGATCACATTAAAACACTGAAAGTGATCATGTCAAAGGAAATCAGAAATCTACTGTTTCTGTTCAGCTCTGACAAATTCTTCACTTACATTTTTGGAAGCAAGGAAGCTCATGCCCTTTGCCACCTGGTAAGAAAAGCTTAGTAGGTCTTCGACATCTAGAGCAAGTTCATCATCTTCCACCATAGAAAGGGTAACATCCTGATCTGTGTATGATCCTGTGCAATAAGAAACCCAGCAGCTTTTGAGTGGACCAGGTATAATCACTTAGAAACAGATCTGCCTTATATTAAACAAAGTATTGATTTTAATAAGTATCAGACTAGAGCCACATAAGTACCTCACTGCCAAAGAAAAGAATAATCCTGATACAACATTTACAGGTGGGAAAAAAACAAGACACTGTAATTTAGCAAATCAGTCTTTCCTAAGACTTCTCACATCAATTCAAATGTTTTAAATGTTCCCATCCATGAGAGAAAAGTACAACAAAACAATCCACGGAACCCTCTCCTCTGCACTCCTACCAGGAAACAGAACTTGTTGTTACTGTACTCACCAGACTTCACTGGTCTTTTTTTATCAGCTTTTGGTGGGACTGCATATGACACTCCTGGTTTCATGTCCATGTACTCATTGGCAACATCACTGTAGAGGTAGCAGATGAAATGAAACATCATTTAGTGAAAAAGGCTTCAGAAACCACTCAGACAAAAAGCCAAGGCCACAGCAACCTTCTGAATATAATGCTTTACAAGCTATCAGTAGATTGGAAACTCATGGGTCTGTAACAAAGATGAGAAAAGGGCTGTACAGCAAGACAGGTTTGTCAGTACAGCTAACAAAAGATCTCAGATTCTGGAGTTTGGCTCAGGTAAGCAAACAAAACCTTGCATACATATACTGTTTATTACAGATTTCATTCCCTGTAAGTTAACATCCAGATGTTTCCCAACACCTGCTAGTGCTACCTTCTTCTGCTTAGGCCAACATCTACCAGAATATTTCAGCAGCTCAAGTGGTAATTGAAATGCAGAAGACAAATGGTAAAAAAAATGTTAAATTCAGAGATTCCCAAGTTCCAAAGGGGCATCAGACATATTTTTAAGAATCAGACCAGATTTAGGACAGCCATCTGCTACATTTTTTAAGTTCAAGTATTCTTATTGCTATATACATGATTCAAATGTACAGCTTTCCATACTATATGGTTTATAAATATACAGTTATGCACCTTTAGAAACAATGGATGCACTTTGGCATTTCTCACTTCAGTGCCATTGGAACTCATGTACATAGCTCTTCCTTAGCCTGAAATATCTGTTGAGTTTATGAACAATAAATGCAGCCACAGAGCTAACATGGAAAGGAGTAATGAGATCACCAATAGCTCGAGTCACCACCACAAACATATCTGGTGCATTTAGCAGCTGCAACTTTACAGTAAATACTAACACAAGAATTTGGTAAATACTCTGCCACTAATAGTTCAGTTTAAAAGATGAGCTCGAGCAGTGAGATTCCTATACTGAAAAGAGGGCACACTTCTAATGGCAAATCACAGGTTTGTGTTCATCACCTCTGTGTCCCAAACCACTCTGAAGCATCACCAGCTACCCATATGTCCCCACAGCACAAACAGCTTCACCAGCACTATGTCTTGCTGGAACAAAGGACTTCACCACCTCCTAAGGATCTGCCTGGTGTGCCAACACAAAGTAATGGGCCCCTGGGGCAACAAACAGACTAAAAGAAACAGTGGACAGGTATTGTAACAACACCTCGGTTTTGTTAAGTTATGTCTCCCTCACTTTGCAAAGGGAAGGATCGAGGAGGAAATTTGCTTGGAAACATACTTGGAAAGAGCTCTGGGATTGTATTTAAAACAGAGCGGTTAAAAATATACAGATGAAGTAACTGGAAAAAATCAAAGTACAAGAGCAATGTCAGAACTGTGACATGAGTTGTGCCATCACAAAAATCTAGTGAGCTATCCATGGCAGCTTTCCTCTGATACTGTAAGGCACTGTTTTGATTTTGTAAGAAGTAATTTCTGAAAGCAAGAACTTAAGAGAGCTCCAAGTATTAACACCCCAACATTGAGGGAATTTTCATTCAATGTGCTAAATGAGCACCGCCAATGTCTAACAGGAATGATAAACACAAATACATATGAAGATTGGAACCAAGGAGTTGCATGAAATAACTACAGGAAATGTGGTAAAGAAGTAAAACAGAGAATGTATACAATCAATCGTGCTCTGTTAGAATAAACCACCCACTGTACTATGAAATCTTCCCAATCTTAAAAAAAAAAAAAAAAAAGGATATTTCAGCAGGTCACACTTACGTCGCAGGCTCTGCCTTATGCAAAAGGTTCTCATAAACTGCTGTTTCTGTATGTTCTTCATGTTTTGGACAAATAAATGAATCTCGTTTCCGCCTCAGAAAATTTAAGAGATCACCATAGCAGCAATATTCTGTAATGACCAGAGTGGGACCTGTAGATGTACATAAGGTTTAGAAAGCAGGTGAGCATTGTTTTTAAAGCAGAAAACCTTACATAAAGATAGCATTCAGCCAAGCACACAGGCTGGGCTATGAAAAATCACACTGCCTAGCACTGTCTAGACTTGAAAAGTTATAGACAAGTAATCCAGCATCTTCCTTTTCACACATAACCAACTACTGTCCAGCTGAAGCTGTGTTGCTCCCAATTAATTTCCCCCACCCACCTCAAAAGCATTGCTTTTAACAAAAATTAAACAAATAAGTCTTTTTCTTTCTTCATGTGATAATGTTTCTGGCCAGACACATCTGTTTGATTTTGCTCACTTCCTGAAGGAAGTTATTTGTTCCGAACGTTAGAGTAATTCAAGCTTCAAACATAAATCCTTTTGATTCACTTCTGTTTACAGAAGAGCTTCACACTCCTTCAGTAATGTTTTGGAAATGATGTAGAGTGTTATATTCTGCAGTATAATAGGAAAAATCATTCAATCAGAACAGCCTGCCACGACAGAAAACTACATTGCACAAGGTCTTTGGATATTAAAATGAAATCGGAAAGGAGAGCCAAGTCACCTCCAGCATGGATCTTTATAGATCAAATATATGTTTTCTGAGCAAATTACTCCAGCTCTAGTCCTTGAATATGTAATTATGCCGCGTGCTGTTTCATCTGTGCTTGGACACAATGATCTTAAAGGTCTTTTCCAACCTTAATGATTCTATGATTCTAATTTTATCTGTAAAGTTATTCTGTGCCACCGTTTCCTAACCTCACTAGTTTGTCTCCATTTTTCTGCAGTTAAAAATTACAGCTTTCACAATAGCAAAAGAAGTGTTTGGGGGGGGAGGTTCTTCCATACGCCACATTTTTTCAGCTGAGGCACTCAGGCCAGTGAGTCTACTTCGTTGACTGCTGAAACAAATTTTTTTCATCCAATTTTTAAATGATTAAATGTGAAAGTGAGAAGTATTTTATCTCTAAAACTATTAATTTTTACAGGCTCCTTTTCTTGGAAAAGTGAAGCAAAAACTTAAAGAGCAAACATTTGTGCAAGAAGCAACATCATCTTTCATATTAAATGCACATACATTAAAAATACAGAGATTTATCACTCTGTATGGACACTGCAGCTGTTTTGGAGCTTTTACTATGCATGAAAACAAACTTATTAAGTTAATATTAAATACAAAGCATTTGGTTGTGCAATAGTTTATTTGGAAAATTCTTCTTCTTAACTTTTGCTGCTTAGAATTTGAAACTTCTGTGGTGCCTTAACAGATATATTTACAGTTGAAACAGAAATCTGGAAGACTATACAAAACAACCCTGTTGACTTCACTTTGTATAGCAACAAGGAACCAGTTCATATATCTTTTCTCATTTGTGAGAAACAGTATGGTTGAGGAAAAAACTTGCAGTATACATTTTAGCATGTCTCTAGAAGAAAGTGCACAATGGCTCACATTAAAGAGAATAACAGCAACCTTCCTTTTTAGCTGCAGCTACTGCAGTCTCATTACTTCTAAAAAACTAGATACAGGAATTTGCAGCTGATAAGTCACAATGATCTGCAACCTGCCTAACCAAGAAATGTATTTAAGATTCCTACACTTAGTGGTACTGGATTCTTCTTCACATGGTTCCTCCCTCTGGCAATAAAAAAGAACAGAAATAATCAATAATCTGTTGATAACCCCACCTCCAATAGTGCAAGCTCCAAGAAGATTCACAATATTAATGTGGTTTCCAAGGTAACTCAGCACTTTAAGCTCTGACATCAAGGCTTCTCTTTCTGTTAAATGGGCACTTGCTGCAAGGCAAAGCACAATGTTCAGTACGTAACACACCAGCCAGAAGGGAGAAAAAATTGTATAGTACATTACAGCAACTTACGTTTCAACATCTTTACTGCTACTGTCATAGCAGCATCAGATTTAAATAGACCATAAGCTGTTGCTTCAACAACTTTTCCAAAAGCTCCAGCACCAAGCGTTTTACCTAAAAAACCAAAACAAACTCTGTAGTGACTTGAAGTACTTCTTCCTGAAAGAGTCAACAGTTTATTTTATAATATCAAGGAAGCTATTATAGATAGGCCTTACTGCTTTTTGTCACAGTGTAAGAGCAATTATTATTTGCATTACTGCATAACATCTTTTTGACAAAACTCTGGTGTGTCTGACTGAAGTCTCATTTGACCCCTCATGGTTTCACCTTGTAGATGAACAAATCTAAACTAACCAAAACTTAACCGGTTTCTAGGAAATTCCCATTTGTGGTCATAAGGAAGTTGCGTTGGGTCTATGTAAACATAGTTGTTTCCATTTATTTCTTCAACAACTTTCCATTGAACTTCATATTTGGGTTTCTGGAAAGGAAAGAGAAGGGTTTTCAATACCAAAACCTCTACAGGCAGCTCAAACATTTTCCTAACGGAGGGAGAGGGGCTTCTGATTTTACCTGCAAATATACATATATCAGGATCATGACTACGATGCACATGAGTCCTGCAGCGACTCCAAATGCAATTAGTAAAGGTGTGAATAAGGTGTGGGTGCGGATTTGTTCTGGAAAGAAAAAAAAATTCTGCTTAAATACTACACAAGAAAAGCTGTACTAAAAAGATAAAGGTGAACACCTTTCCTTGGTTCTTCCTTGGAAAACATAGTTTGGGGTTTTGAATTTGAAAGATGTACTTCAGGTACATCAAAATGGCTTTTGTGAAGGAGCTGTGGGGGATAGAGCTGGCACAGAAACAATCCAGTTTTTTGCCTTGGGACTCTCAGATTCATCAGTTCAGGAGGTGTGACATCAACATCAATTAATGGACAGGGTTGGCATGATCTCAATTAAGTTAGATTAAATAAACAAGCCTTCTTCTCAAGTACTAATTTCTTATATTTTCCCCTACCCCAGATATGACCTCTACAGAACAGTCTTTACAAGTAGAGGTTGTGCCTAGTAGCAACAGAATACCATTCCAGTAAAACCCATCTGCCCCAAATCTGGCTTATTTGTTTGTATGTTATATCTGGGTGTAACAAAGAAAAAAGAAGCAGGAGAACATTTGATTTTACAAAGAGCACAGATTTACAAACACATTTTGAGTCATCTATGTTCTAGTGCTTTTTTTTCTCCCTCAAAACCCCACAAATACGGCTGCAAAACTCCTAAGCTCTTTTGCAGTATGTTGTTACTACTTTTACACATACTTGCTCTAGGCAAGTTCAGAACCACATTTTTCATGAGGTACTGTAAAAGCATTAAAAAAAAAAATCCAGTCTTCCTTTGGAAAAAAAGTGGTGGCTTAAATAGTCAAAACAGACAATGACAGGAAAAGGAAGAGAGAGAAGGAATGCCAGTATAATGCTGTAGGTGGTTTGCCCCTGTGCTGAACAGACAGAAGAAACCAGTTACCTGCCGCACTGCAGATCTGGAGCCGTACAGACAATACCACAATATTCACAGAAAAATCAAAGCAATTCTTTTGACAGACAAAACACACAGCATAATACTCTGTCATAGACTCGGCCACGGTACCATAAACTTTCTTATGGCAAAGGTAAAGCACTTAAAATCCTCCTTCAGGAAGAGCTGAATGGCACCCATGTGTTATGGTCTCATTCACTTCAGCTGTTACCTTTAATAGCAAAGTTGAAGAAAGCAGAGCTCCTGTCCCCATTGCTGTAGGCCTCGCAGCACACAGTGCCTGTGCTCCTGAACATGCTGGCATTAATGGTGCTTTCAACCAGGATTCGCTCAAATGATGGCACCGATGAATTTGTGTAACTGATTTTGACATCCATGGGGGATATTGTTGGGGAATCAAAACACCTGGGAGAAAAATACTGACAGTTACCTGCCATGCATTGCTACCTGGCACGGATGACAGGTCCTGCTATTGAGGAAGACAGTCACTGCCAGACCATCAGATAACTAAATAACACTGCACTACAAAGGGATTCAGCTGAAGATCTTACCCTCAAAAGTTAGCCTGTTCACAGTATCTCACTGTCTTCTGCATAGTCAGTGGAATGGATACACACACCAATCCTGACCCGACTGAACACTATGAGGCCTTTGTGTTTGCTTTTGGCTAGAAATACATGCAAGTCTGTAAGTGAACTATGGCTTTTGTACTGTTCAGCCTGCATCTCCAACTTCAGCTTTGAGCAGTTGTGTTCTGTTACCTACTCTTGAAAACTTTCCCCAACTTATTTCCCCAATAATTATTTCATACAGCACAAAAAAATCCATGATGTACATCCACTACCACCAAGCTTACATGGTGCCAGAAAACAGCTAGATCTGTTCTCTCAAGATTGTCTCCTTCTCTTTCCTAAGAAACCATTCAGAAACTACTTAAAAGTCTGCATTTGTTTTTTAAAATTAGCTTTATCTATAAAAATGTCATGTATTTACTACAACAGCATAAAGATAAGATAATATGTACTGCTTCAAAAAGTTAATAATAACAGCTATGTTCATCATAAAACAAACTACACAGGTATGACACCCATGACTTGCTAGCGTGAGATCTACAATCATAGTGGAAGTCAACAAACAACTCAAAACCTGCTCCAAAAATGCTCACTTCACAGTGACACTCTACAATCTTTTTAGAAATGTCATGACTAGACATCAGGTTTTTTTCATAATTAGTCCACCCTCATTTAGCTGTCGTATGCTTCATGTGAATAGAAATCTAATTACTTTATGTCTTGAAAAATTGGATCATTATGCAGTAAGACAAAAGATAACAACCATATTTATAAGTGATTCTGCGAATGTCATTCTGTGAAATTGCATACAGAATGTTTGTCACTTGGGGCCAAATCAACACCAACCTTAGCTAGCTAGAAGAAGGGTGAAGGTTTGGCTTTTTCTTCTCTGTAGAAGAAAATGTTGTTTATTCCCTTTTCAAGGTGAAATGCAAAGAGAAATAATGAAACTTCTCCCTACCTTTGTCTCAAATCACTGCAAATAATTAAATGCTGAAATTAATGAAAACAGTAATGTGGTGTTTGTACTTAACTGTTATCAAGTCATTTTATGTTCTTGGGGTTTTGATTATAAATTGGGTACACTGCATATAGAATGACCTTTGGAGACTCTTGTTACTTACCTCTGCTCAGTTCCTGGGCAAAAATACCAGTATATGGTGGGGGCTGGGAATCCAGCTGCTACACACTGGAGAATGCCATTGCTAAGTATATCTAAAGTGAGAATCTCAGGTTTTGCTGCAATAAACACAAGAGTCACATATTAGGAGAATCCAGCATTTGCATTACTCCTTGCTCTTCACCACAGCAACTTGTGTGCCTCATCCCCCATGGAATTACCCAGGAAAACTGAGACTTGCATGCTCAAGGGTGTCTTGGTCTGAACTGGTGTCCTGCCAGCATTGACTACCTGTGAAAATACCAGTACTTACACTGAGTGCTTGGGCTGGATTTAAGAAAAATACATTGCTTTCACTGACTATTTAGTTTGATGAAAAGATCTTAAACTAGCAAAGCCCAGGGCTTAAACAACCCAGAGAAGTGAGGGTTTGGAACATCAGCACAGTTCCTGTTCCTGCACAGCATGGCTTTACCTGCCGGTAAAAAGGACAGTTCCTTCACAGTTATAAGCATACTGAATCTGTCAAACCACAAGTCTCTTACATCTGCCCTGTGTTTTAAATACCACCACAGAAAGAAAAGGAACTACAATGTGAGGAAACCTGTGCAGACATATCCGTCCCCACAGAAGACATACATCCCTGTACAATACCACTACTGAAATATTAGACTGCCTGTTGCCCTGAAACATTGCTTTTAGAGAAAGCTAATATTTGGCTGAATATATTAGCTTTTCAAAGGATAATTCATGATTACTTTGGTATTTTAGAAAGCAATCTGGCCAGCTGATGCCTCCTGCTGTATCTTACACCAGAGATGGTCCTGCACTTGATTCAGGAGCTGCTGTTTGGACTATGGTAGGAAACCAGAGAGGTCAGATGGCCTTTAAACTCATTAGTCCAATGACACGGGCCTTCAGCTGAGGGCATCACCAACATAGCAAGTTCTACTTTGTGGAGAAAATTTTATGAGAAGCTTTGTTTCCCATAACTATTTTAGTTTCCTTGCAAATACCTCCAAAAACATTAATGAGAAAACCAGACTATATTGTAATGATGCTGCTCACCTGACAGGTACAAGAGTCCATTATCAGTTAATGTAACTTTACAGAAATGCAAGATGAACTGCTAATATTCTAGAAAATTGTTAAGGTACACAGATTACTGTGGGAAAACACAGATTTATTCCAGATAGAATCCACGTATTGGATTTTACTGCACAGTGTTAGCTTTTAATGAATATTCTGCTTGCTGATTAAATTGGAGGCAATAAAGCACACATATATTCTCAATCACATAGCATCTCCTCATGACTCATGTTACAGGAACCGAATGTTCTTTCATTTCTAAATCCGCATGTTGTGTTTTATGCAAACCACAAAGAACCAAACATTGTTGCAAAATGTTGAGATGGATTTTCAAGCATTACTCATTTTGTGAGGAACCTTTTGAGAGCACACAGCATCTCACCCAGCCTTAGTGCTCACAAATACACATAACTCACATTACTGAAACTCATATGAAAATGGTTGTGAAATTATAATTAGATAATCTACTAGCCATGTGCAAGCTATTTGGTTAGGTCTATCTTACGTTTTAAACAATGTTACAACGCAACATAACTCAAGAATTTACAGCAATGAAAAGCCAAGCATAAGAGGAAAATTAACAACAAGCCCCAGAAAAAACATTATGCCAGATTTGGGCTGCATCTAACACTCTGAGTGAAGGAAAAGACAATGCCCATATTAGTCACGCTTTTTTCTGTGATAAAAAAAATAGTGCAATAAAAGCCTGTGTACACAGCCACAGGTCCATGAGGACTCATCCCACAGCAGTGGAGGGAGACCAGACTGTGGATGTTTAATTCTGCCAGGAGCCTGGCAGTGAGGGGTTCAGTCCTGGTGTCTGGGATGCTGAACTGCAGAAGCCTCCTGGGAACAGCTGACCTGAGAGCACCTCTACTCCTGATGTTCCTGGTGAAACAGTGATGTGGTGATTATTCTGATCCACCTCTCCCCATTAGTGTGGAGGGATCCCAAACCTCCTTAGCTCAGAGAAATTACAGGATGAATTTCACTGGCAGCAGCAAAGAGACCACACAACTGGTACCCAAGGGGACAGAGGTGGCTGCAGCTGCCATATCCAGGGCTGAGGTGTTTGCTGGATGAAGCCACACGTGTCTCAATGTCTCAGTACCTGCACTCCTGTCTGGAGCCAGAGCCTCCTCCTCACCCACCAGCACAGGTGCTCCGGGGGGTGCTCAAGCAAAGATAGATTGGCTTTGGCAAACAGATGCCAAGCTGTCACCAAGAATCTTCTTTTTAAAAGAGATTTTATGGTGCTAGATGTTATTACTTTCACTGCCTAATTACCCCTGGTATCAGATAGGCTCCTAATGACTAGATTTTGCTTACGTTCCCAGCTTTAACCCCTTAAATATTTAATATTTCATTACATTATTTGCCATATATACCTATCATCTTCAGTAATCATTCATTAGATATCTTAAAATTCTAATTTCATTATGTTTATTAACTAATTTTCAGCTTTTATTTATATTGACTCTGAACATAGCAAAACCAATTTCCAAGTGGCTACTCCTATTTAACTCAGCACTCTTTGTGCATTTACTTGCTTTCTATTGATGATTTGCTCTTCTTCACCATTAACAAAGTAAATGCCTAAAAATAATATTTAATAGGTATTGTCTGTCATTGCAGTCACAAAGAACTTTCCTCTTGTAGCCACATTTTCTGATTAGAACAAATCTGCTTCCTCATTTGTTCACTGCATATTCCAATGACAGAAAATTCACTGAGCTTGGCTTCACATGATCTATAAAACTGTGACCACTTTTCTCTTTGCAGCAACATGCACAGGTAACATTTCACTGATTTTAATTAAGCCCAGATATTATTTTGCACTGAATTCAGATACTAATTAGAAGATTCCTCTTCCAACTGCTAGACACATTGTACCTTGCTACTCTTGAGATTTCTACAATTTCTTAATTGTAACTGTTCGGCATGCTGCTTGTCATGTTGTAATGTTCTTTTTGGCTACTTTTTTTTTTTTTTTTAATCTTCTTTTTTTGGCTACTAACAAGTTACTTTTGTAACTTCCTGACTTACTTCATGTCACACTATGACTGACTAAATTATAATCAAATCAGTATTGTTTCAGGTTAGCATAACCAATTGCTAAATGTGTTTAAATCCAATGCAAAATGTCTTGCACAGGCTTTTCCCCGTCTTTCAGCAAATGCTTCAGCACTGATTTTTGTTTATGTGAAGTAATTCTCTTGATTATGAATCCTGTTTTACCTGTTTGATTACTTCTGCTGATTACTTGCCCAAGCCATACATGTAAACATCATGAGCTGCATCCCAACAATTTATGCAAATTCTCCTCTGACAACAATGCCAGGTCAGGGCACACTGTTAGATCAGAATCTGACCCACTCACACATGACTCACAATGTCACATAATATGGTACACTGCCGTGCAGTTTGTGCTTCACACCTAAATGATGAGTATATTACAAGCCACTGAAAACATGAGATTATTTTTCTTAAAAACAACTCCCTAGAAAAATCAATTCACTTAATCTCTTCTTTTCAAAGTGAAAAAATATTTGCAGGAGCTTAGTCAAAATGACATAAGAAACTCTTGAGTCAAGTGAGTCAAATCCATCTGTTTCTGTAATGTCTGCAGTCCATCCAGTTCACAGTGCATGGTAACCTGGGCTATACTGAGATGGCTGAACTGTCCTGATTGCATTCCAAGGCTGATCTTACTGCTTACAAGATGAACAGCTGAATCAAGACAGAACACTTGAGGGCTACTTGTTGCATAGACAAGCCATTCAGAAGAACTAAACCAGCCATGCTCCTTCCTGCCTTGGCCATACTGCTTCATTGGGCTGTTCCTAGTCTGGTTTCTTAACCATGACCCCATGGGTTTTCTTTCAGCTTTTGCCAAGTAACAGATTCCTCAAAAGTGGCAACACAGAGCTCAGTACTGAGAACTGACACTTTGTGATGACAAAACTTTTTTACGTTATTGTGTCCAGACTGCTCCCAGTCAGCCTGCAGAGCCTGGGAGACTTGTGAGCCCATGAGCAGCCTCTTGCTCCAAGCACATGTATAATGCTGCAAGTCAGAAAACACCACCCAGCTTCATCTGAACTGACAGCTACTTGGGCAGCCTGCATTTTCTCTCATTCCTTCCCAGAAATTGAACTTTCATCTGAACAACTTGATCCGCTAATCTATAAAACGGTAAAGTTATCCCTCATGACTGTAACCCACACTCATCCATGAGGGCAAAGGATGCCCTCAACTAAGAAATCAGTCATGAAATCGAAAAGACACAAGACTAAAAATGACATTGTTCACAGATGAAGGAAGAAATGCCATGTTCTGAAAGGAGTCCAAGTGACATTCCTAGTCCCAAACTGCAGCATTGCTAACAGTGATGCTACAAACGTTGACCTTCAGTGATAAATGAGAAGAATTCAGAAATCACTACCTATGATTTTGTGCATTTGTGGAAGTCTCAACAGTCCACTGCATTAGCCTATGCCCAGGGAAGGACACGTTGCTGCTGAAGTACATCAGCCACACAGAAATATACTTGCAGCACATTCACTCACTTTCTATACAGAAAGCCATCCTGATGGGGCTTGAAGGCATCACTGTCTACCTTGCCTTAGTTTCTCCAGTCAGCCTGCAGTCCCCTCCTGGCTTAATTTTCCGTAAGGTTGGCCTTTAGCAGATGCCAATATTTGCCTGCTAAAAGCATGAAATTCTCTACCAGGATGGCTCTGATAAGAAGGACAGGGCTTCCTGAAGGTTTTATTGGATTAATTTTGAAGTTTAGCTTTTGTCTTGAAGAATACTGTTTGGAACTGGGACTGACACTCTTTTTTAACTAGCATGTCCCAAAGATGACAGCACACATGTTTGTAAAGCTATGCAGATTTCTGTAAAACAATGGAGATCTATATATTATTATTCAGAAGTATTTAGATGCCAAAAGGCACAAGTGGATAATTCTCCTGACAAGCTTTCAAACTCTGCATCTAAATCAAAAAAATTAAAGACAATTAATAGCTTAATTTGCCTGCCAAAAATGCAAATTATAATCCCCGTATATTCTGTTCCACCTTAAATTATAAAAGGTTTATGGTACGTACTCATTTTTGAGATCATCTTTCCATGTGTAACAGGTTTTTTACTGTATAAACCTATCTGCTCTCCAGTAACCTCTGGAATACATTTGCTAGAATGGAAGGTCATACTGGATAGTAGGTGAATTTGTGTAAGTACTCTGCACTTTTATAGCCTGACATTTAAATAGTTTTCCAGAATATGCTTCACTGCAGAAAGCTTCTCATATGCTGAACCACACAGTGACATCTTGTGCATACATTATGTTGTACAAAATACAATAACTGTGATAATGAAATATTTCAGACTGTTCACTTTACTTACTTTTCACATAGACATTAAATGTTACAGAGGAACTGGCATCAGAATTGGACACAAAAAATGTGTAAATGCCTCCTTCTGTTCCTTTTAATCGGGTAAGGTGAAGTTCACTTGTATAACTGTAAAGAAAAAAATTAAGCATCACTGATACTCATAACTTGCAGTGAAAAGGGGATTGCTGTATGGAAGCTCAAGCGTGAATTATTAGAGCACTGCTCTCTTTGATAGACACTGTCCATGCCAGCATCTCATCTTGCATTACAAATGCCTTTGCACTGCAGCATGCAAAAGTTTTGTCCCTTCTAACACCCAGACGCATGCCCACACCACAGCTGAGCACCAGGCTCAGCTCCCATGCATGCACCCCTGCCTGCTCCTTTTCTCACTGAGGAGGGAACCCAAGCACAGTCCCCAGGCTGCATGAGCTAGGTGCTACACTGGATTTTTGGAGGACCATGGCTCAGGAGAGAACAGTGCACAGCATAGAAATAAAAGCACGAGCTTTTGCTCAGAAAACTGGGTTCTGCTGTGATAGTGAAGGAAGGCTGTGCACATAAACAGCTTTATATTGTTATTTTTGCTCATTGGGCAGGAATGGCATCCTGTAGTAGAGTCATGAGTTTGTGGCCCACCAGTCTTCAAGATGGTGTGGTTAGCTCAATGCTATTCCAAACGCAGGTTAGCAGACTTTGCACTTATTTTGCAATTGTGCAATTATTGTGATAAGCAAAATGGACTACAAGATCTTTTATAAGCACAATTGTCTCACCATTTACACTTTCGTCTTTCCAGAGCAGACTCTAGTTACTGTACCAGAGTGAAATCAATAGCGCTTACAATCATTCATATTACCTGTTATTGCTCACAGTCTTGAACTTGACATAATGATCTGATGAATTCTGTAATGTTTCATTCATGTACATCCAGACTTCTTCCTTTGGTTTTGGATATGCCTCATATTCAACTGTTAGATTTCCATTTTGCCCTGCATTTATATCTATTGTGGTATTCATTGTTGCAAACAAACGGACAAATCCTTTAGCTGATGGTGATAAGAACAGAACAGAAAAAATTTCAGGGCCATTTAGAAGACTGTCAGTACTCTAACCACACTTAGACTACTTCAGGATCTAGGTATCAAACATTCAGCTGTGAAAGAGGAAACCTTATCTTCAAAGCAGAACTTGAACCCTCACCTGCCAAAACCAAGACAAGTAGCTATGTATAGCAATGAGGCACAGGACTTAAAGCAACCTTTAGTTCCCTAACAGAAATAATTCCATCTCCTGGTGAAAAACAGCTTCTATTTGCTTTTGGAAAAATACAAGCATGTGCTTGCCTCTACCCAAGTTTTTACATTTTTCCAAAAAGCAGAGTCACTATATGCATGGTACGAAAGAAATACTAAGAAAAAAGAAAGACAAATTGATAATTTATTGCAGTATACTAGAGTATTTAAAGTTTCTTTGTCAAGTGTAATTAAGAACAACATTACAAATGAAGCTATTAAAAACTGTAATTAGAGAAAAATGTGCTAAGTTCACAGGCATGGATACCAATTGTCTTAAACTAAGGCATTTTTGTTCATCTACTGCTGGGTCTTAATCTTCTATCTGGCAGATACCATTTATCATTGTGCAGGTCCATTCCATAATATCATGTGGAACAGCATCCTTACTGCAGTGGCTTTAATTTCATTAATAAACTCATCAGCTTCAGGATTATTCACTTTGAAAAGACAAATTTTTCAGTCCTATTACACAAATTCATATGGGAATTATCAGTCTGACAAGCAGGTTGCAATTACAAGGAAACACATTTACTGAGAGAGCTTGAATTTATACCAAGAGTCAATCTGAGATCTCTGCTTCTTTTCTCTGCTTTTTTTTTTTAAATTACTTTCTAGTAATCAAGCTGTTCTGGCCAGCTGGGCACCTGAGCTGGGTAAAACCAGAGCCAGTGGACCCTGGTGAAAGCATATGGAGCTGCCAGAGCACTTGACAACTGCTTTGGTGAAGAAAGACTGAAGTAAACTCACAGCAGGTAGGTATGCTCTAAATTGCTCTCCATCATTACAACAGAGACAAAGTTTTTAAATCTGGAAACTGAAGATTTTTATCTCCTTCACAGAGCTTTTTTCTATTTTCTCTATGAACACAGGATCCCCCATACAACCTAGATTCAAAATTGGACCCAAGAGCCTGCAGATAAAATTTTATGATTGTGTTATCGGTCCCTGAAACACAATTTTAGAAACTGTTTACAGTTAGCTGAATCAATTGTTTAAAAAAGTAATTAGGAAGTTTACCAAATTTACCCATTATTTGTTGCAAATCTTTTGACTAATGTTAAAGCCACAGGGATTTAGGACAACTCCAGGATCTCTCTAGTACATGCCATACACTACCTCCAAGGACCCAGTGAACTGGCACAGTTCAGGTAAATACATTCAGTTTCACAATGAATGGTGAAAGGAATCCAGGAGACAGAGTTTATTTTATATAAAGTCAAATTTGAGAGGATGAGGAAAGAAAAGTATCTGAAAAAAGGAAAGATTCCAGCTTTTCTCTGGTATTCTTATTAAATACACACTCTGAATTTTGTTACTCTATTTTCACCTTCTTATAATTCTGCACTTTATTTTAGTCCTCACACCTTCCAAAACCAATGCATTTTAAAGCCACATTTGCATACACAGTAGTCCTAAAAAATTCTGTAGTTAAGAACTTCCTTACTCTTATAATAAAAGCTTTCATATTATTCCCCTGGGCAAAAAGATTCTCTTTCATACTGAAGTATGAAGCACTGTTTTGCTCTTTTATGTATTAATTTAGTATCTCCTGTAAAAAAAAAAAAAAAAAAAAAAAAAAAAAAAAGATTCCCATTGATATGAACCATCAAATGGGGAGAGCGCCTTAAAGGGCTCTCAGGCCTCCGCTGCTCTGCTGAAGATCTGACCTGAATAGGTCAAACACTTCTATTTTCTTTAAGTTACCAGGGAAAGCAAAACAAGCAATGTTGCAGGAGTATCTACCACAGAAAAACAGATTTGAAAAGGAAAAAGGATCCAAGGCTACACTTCCCCCAGTTACTATAGCCTTAAGTGTGAGGAACTGAAACACTTGTAGCCAACTACACAGACTTCTTCAGAATGCTCTTACTAACTGCACCAACGTGTCCTTAATTGGCCTCATTTTATCAAATTAGCAGCTTTCAGCAGCTTTAAAATGCAAAAGGCACCGCATGCCACCCAAGTTAATACATCGTAGATTCTAAACAAGTCTGTTACTAAGTAAGAGGAGGGAGGAAGTTTTCTCATTGTTAAGCGACATAATCCAAAACTTATGCTAAGAGATGGAGAGTGGGTTTACTACGAGGGTGAACTCTGGACCTATTTCATGCTGCCTATGCACCCTGAAACGTTCCTCATGACATTATTTTAAATATAGCTTCTACATAAAAAAACACTGACCTGCCTATGTCAACAAAATCCCCTGTGCTTGGAAGGCAGGTATTAAAGATACTCTTTGACCTTTTACTGACAAATTATTTAAGGGTAGGGACAGTACCGGGCAAAGGTAAATTACTTGCTTCATTAAGACTGGATTAAATTTAAAATTAAACCAGGAAGGATGACAAAAAACAGAGATGGAAGACCATTGGGTGGTTGTTGCAATATCACATTCCAATATCATGCAAAGGGTTATAGAAATTCAACTAGCTGTACGCACTGCAACACTTCCTGAGCCACCCCACGTGGTACCAGTCAGAAATAAGCTTTTAATAAAGCAACTTTACTCATTAAGCTTGGGGGAGAAGGAGAGAGAAGGAAAGAAAGGTTCCCCAGTGTTCTTGCTTTCCACCTCCTGCTCCTAGAAATTTTAAGATATCTACAAGAACTATTTACCTAGTGCTTTCAAGGTTACCGTGGCGTTGGTTTTTCCGAAAGGGTTTCCTGCTTGGCATGTGAATTCCCCAGAATCATTAACTCCCACTGAACGGATGTTCAATGTTAATTTCCTCTCGTATCCATAATCACCCAAATTTCTGCTATTGCTTGTAACAATCTGTCGGTAAAAAACAATTAACATCTAAAACACTGTGTATGCAGCATCTTTGCTAGATAAATTAAAAATAGAAGTAATTATAACTTTACCATATTAATATTCATAACTTTAAGCCGGAATAATAAGCCAGCATCTCAAACCTGTCACTAGATTCCCTCCATGCAAAACAAATGTGTGATCAGCTGTCTTTGGGAGATAAATGTCCTCTCCAAAGTTCTATCCCCTCCCCACATTCTTTTTTTTTCCCTCCTCAAGCTCCACTGTCAGGCACAAATACACACGTGTTTTCATTGCGCCAAAAGAGCCAAACAGAAGAGATCAGCCCACTCCCACGAAGCTGAAATTCTAATTTCTTTAAATATTTCAGCCATATGGAGAAATGGGTGTTGTGCCTAAGGTCAGACCCACCTAACTCTGGCTAATTTCTAACACTGAGGAAGTTAAGGAAGCAATAGAAAGTTTTATTTGTATGAACAGTGCTTCTACCTATAGGGATTGGTACAAAATCATGATTGGGTCTTGACTTCCGAACACTCAGAAGCTGCAGCTATCAGAAAAAATTGTTGCAGTTCTCAAGTGTGGCTCACCACTCAAGTGGTGCCTAAAGATCACTCAACTCTCTACTGGTTACAAATGCTTCCCAGTTAATAACAAGAGAGAAATTAAAGTGCTGGAGCTTCATTTTAAATTGGACTGCTCTATGCATCCAGTCCAAGGCATTTCCTTGCAGACATATGGCAGAGAGACCTCTGGGTAGCAGGTTTTACATGGTGTCCTTCCTCTGGTACCACTCTTGATTTTTGATCCATGGCAATCCAGATTACTCTTAAAGATAACTGGAAACTTCATTCTCTTTTCAAAGCATTAAGAATATCATGACTCTATGCCTATGTATGCATAGGAAAAAAAAAAAAAGCTATGAGGTGTTGACTTTAATTTCTTTGAGAATGCTCAGTGCAACTGGAAAGACTGATAAATTTACATCAATTAATCCAAATGCAGACATGGAATTGTTGTGATTTTCTAGTTGGACGATTTCAATTCTTGGAGGTTTCAAGAGCTGCTAAATAAATTTCACATTCTCAATGCAATTTTGGTTGCTCTTGAGCTATAATAATCACAAATAGAAGTTGGTTTTGTATGGATGTGCTTGCTCATAACAAGTCTCCTAATTTCCAAAACTGGTGATAATTTCAGTCATATTGGGGGGATTTTTCCTCTTACCTATTCAGGAAAAAACTGAAATTCTGCATCTATTTAAACATGAATTCTGTGAATTCTGTTTCAGTACAAAATTTAAGTTGATAATCAATATTTAAAAGATAGCATCTCCTGTTATTTACCTGAAAGGACAGAAAGGTCAAAATAATTTGGCCAAAAATATTTTCATTGTTGCTCTTACTCATACAATTAAAAGTGATAAAGCAAAAAAAATTAAGGGAAGGCCCTTATTTTATCACATTGTAACAAAGAAAAGGAAGGGGAATCAGAGACGAAATTAAGTTCTCAGATGAAGGATAGGCAGTTGACCTTGGCACAGGACCAAAAGCCCCATCTTGCTGCCTTCATGTCATTTAGAGCTCCTCAGCCTTTGGAGCTGCAAGATGGAATTTCTGGAGCAGGGAGCACTTAGTGGGAGCAGCCCTGCCAGAGCCAGTGGTATGGCATGCCCAGCCCCAGGGAATGGGCCTCCTATTCTCTATCTGCCTGAGGAGATGTGATTTATCCAAGTATCACAGCATCAGAAAAGCCTTTTTTTTTTTCATACACACATGGAATGAAAATTACATATTCTGGTCACTATCATTAGCAGAGAAAGACCAGACAGTTAGCATAGGAGCCTATATGGCAGGAGTTACTAACAGATCCCCACAAGAGCTTTTAATTTATTTAAATTTCAGGGTATACCCAGAAGACCAAGATGTGTCCTTAAAAACAACAAAATGCCTGCTGTCAATTTCAAGGCTGGCTGGCCAAGGGAGAGGATCTCCCTGCCCCGTGTCTGCAGAATAACTGAGTTGCCAGTAACAAACTCTTCTTCGGTACTTAGCCTGCCAGTAATTTAATATGGTGATGCCAGGCAGTAACTTCATCTATCAATGAAGACAGAAGCCAGTTCACTGTTTCATTTTTCAGAACTTTCCCAGTTAGTGAGGCACATCATGTAATTTAAATGAATTAATCATTCCTCCGAATGCTTACTACTATTCCTGTCACACACAAGCCCATGCTAATTAGCAGGTATTTTACTGTTAATGATAACGACTAGAATATGTAATCTGCAGTCCATGTGTTGATATTTGCAGCTCTTATTGATTACAATGTGATGTGTAGGCACTCTGTGCTTCTGTATTTAGGCAGTGCAACAGAGGTCACCTAAACTTCACATTGAAGAGCCTAACTTTAATTTCTGTTTGGGAGGAGAAGCCCGTGCAGATGCTCTTCTTCCAAACCATCCACATGAGCATGGCCCAGTTGTTGCTGGGCCCTCACCAGGCTGCGGGATGCAGGACCTTTGGAAATGCAGCAAATTCAGACAGACATAGCCTCAGGTGTCCCAGACAAGCACATGAATGTCTGTGGGGAGTCTGTGTACTGTGTGACGCACCCGTGATACAGTTAAGAGAACTCACCCCACTTCTGCGAGAAACCCAACTGGCCTGGACGCTGCTATCCACGTCTGTGATTACACATGTAACTTCAAATTCCTCCCCTTCTTTGAGAAGCTCGTAGCTTTTGGATAAGGTAATGACAGGAAGAGTTTTGTGAACTGGAAAACAATTTAGAAGTGCATTACTTTTCATTAGCTTCAGAGCTTCCAAGCAGAGATAAAAATCAACCGTCACTAACTTTCCAATAAAATTTCAGGTCTCTGAGAGGTATTAAAATTTCTTTAACATATTTCACAATATTTCCTTTATATAAAGCACATTTTGGCTTCAATCTCCCTTCAAATTATACTAGAAGTTAGATAATACTTGTTAAGAGTATAGCAACTTGAATGATGCTGAACCATCAATGAGACAATTCATTCCATGACAGATATCAAGAAGTTGCATTCTGGAACCAAAAACACAGTGAGAATCAGCCACCAAAAAACCAGAGCCTATAATTAACTGCAACTTTTAATTACCTATTACAAAAGCTAACATGAAAGATTGTCCAACAGATCCCTGAAAAGCCCCTGATGGACAATGTAGGAAGGACAGCTACAGCCCAAGGACTTCAGCACACCTTCCTCAGAAAGCACCACAACCTCTGCTCTTAGTGATGGCTCACAGAGACCATGGACAACTTCATCACCAAAGAGGTAAGTGATTACAAGCAGCCATGGGCTAGCTGTGGCCCTGTTCTGCTTCCGGGTGTCTTGTCAACACTCAAGTAAATTAAAAAAAAAAAGAGGACTATGTGTTTCTTATCTTTGCAAACCTCTTCAGATGCTTCCTCTGTTCCCTCCACAGTGTTTCTGTCTTCTTTATCCTTTTTGTTAAATTTTCCTAATTTACAAGCCTCCAGTGAACTTCCCACTATGCCTTTTATGCAGGAAGATTCACTTTCAAACCATGAATGCAACATATATCAGATAAGGCCTTCCAGACTCACTTCCTGCCTCTGACATAGGCTTTGTAGTTGCCATAAGTAAACTGTACAAAGCTTAGGCAAATGCAGCTCTTTTCAGCCATTCTTACTTTAACAATAACATTTTCCTCATGTTGCTATGTAAGTGGCTAAGGAAGAGAACAAGGAAACATGTTTGTTCACTTCAGATATACAAGCTCACATAAAAATTCCCCTCCGGCATTCAACAGTACCAAAGAGACAGAAGGAAGATGGTACAGAAGTTGTGCTGTGTTCTCAACTACCAGAAAGATGGTCTACTGAAAAAAAACTATACGGCCATAACACCCCTCATTGTTTTGAGAAGGCCTGGACATAAGCACTCCCTGTGCTATCACAGCAGCAATGGTCTATGCCCGTGTATGCCTGCAAAGCTCCTTGTTTAATTAATGCCTTTTCTATCTTTCTGACAGAACTTCAGGCCTGGGGGGTCTGAGTGTCACAGTTACAATTACAGAAACACACTTAAATCTTGAGCCAAGGAGATACTGTGAGAACTTTTATCAGGAGAGCATAATAAGGACTGAACTCCACAGGGTAGTAATTACAGTACTGATGATGACAACACTGCTTTGCTGCTCATAGCCTCCAGCAGATGCTTCTACTTCCCCATAGTGAAGGAATGCAGACATGGTACCCAGGTCCCACCAGTCACCTAGAGCAGCCCAGCATCACTCCATGCACCCTCCCATCTGCAGTCCCTGCTGTACGGCGCAAGTGCAGACTCTTATCCCATAAAAAAATAAAAGTCCAATACTATAACTCACACTCTTCTATGTCAACAAAATGTCAGTTATGTCAATCATCTAGTTTTTTCTTTGACCATAACTTCAAAAACAGTTTAAAAAAAATTATTACAGAATAAACAACAGATAGCACTATCAGATTTGATTTTTATCATAAAAGAATACCAGAGATGACTATGCTGATTAAACTTTTGTTCTCATCCCACTAATTAAAATTTAGTATTCATTAAAATCCACTATATTGGAAGTTTCCACATCACCAGTAAAAAGGCCTTTTCCATTTGTCAAGCATGCTGTACACTTGAGATGGCCTCCGCTCCCCAAAGACCTTACCGCAGCCTCCGCACCCCTCACAGACCAACGCTCTCCCTGCAGACACCGTTCCTGCAGCCCCAGAGACACCTGCAGAACAAACTCATCTCCTTGCCCTTGAGGAAACACCAAGCCAGCCCACCTTGTGGAGCTGCTCACTCCACCTCTCTCCTGGGTATTTCTACAGTGGATTAACCACACACAGGGGCACCGTAGGCTCCAAAATGCCCAGACAAAACCAGCCTGTACTGTACTGCACAGACAGACATTGGGCTTCTCCTCCTTCCCAAACCCACTTAACCACTCAATCCTAGGGCACAGGGGCATGTGAAGGTCAAATGTAGGGCATCATTAACAGGTTTGTAGACCTAAGTGGTACATCTGGCAGCTCAGCCACAACAGATGGCTTCATCATGATCTAGGCACATGGTTGCTCTTGTGACCATCTTTTCACTCATGGACACAAAAAAATCACAGAATCACAGAATATTTAAGTTGGAAGAGACGTCCAAGATCATCCAGTACAACCTTTGACCAACACCGTAATCTAACTACTAAACCATGTCCCTAAGGACCAGGTCCAAATGCCTTTTAAACGCCTCCGGGGACGGTGACTCCACCACAGTCCTGGGCAGGCCATTCCAATGCCTGACAACCCTCTCAGTGAAAAAGTGTTTCCTAACATCCAGCCTAAACCTCCCCTGGCACAGCTTCCATCCATTTCCTCTGGTCCTGTCACATTTTACTAAGGAGAAGAGGCTGTTTCCCTCCTCACTCCAACCTCCCTTGGAGGTTGCAATAAGCAAGTAATAAGGTCTCCTCTCAGCCTCCTCTTCTCCAGACTAAACAACCCCAACTCCCTCAACCACTCCTCACAGGATTTGAGCTTTGTTGCCCTTCTCTGGGCATGCTCCAGCACTTCAATGTCCCTCCTATAGTGAGGTGCCCAGGACTCAAGATGCAGCCTCACCAGAGCTGAGTACAGAGAGATGATCACCTCCCTATTCCTACTGGCCACAGTGTTCCTAATACAAGCCAGGACACCATTGCCCCTCCTGGCCACCTGTGTACACCTGCAAACCCATATTAAGTTGACTGTCAAGCAACACCCCCAAGTCCCCTTACAACTTACAGCTCTCTAACCACTCTTCCCCAAGAAGGGACCAAGTGTCTCTTTGTTCCCTCAAGCTCTGCCTCTCCACTGAATCTCTCTTCTTCAATGCCACGAATCAGTTCCTCCTGCTGTCAATTGTGGACAACAGGTGAGTCAGGATTCCACACCTCCACCTTGCCTGCACAAACCTGTCCAAACATCAGGGTGCTGGCTTGTCCTCCAAGTGTAACAGCACAACCCACATTTCTTAGAATTGTTAAGAAAAGCATCTGGAAATCACCAGGAAGAGAAAGTAAAAGTGATCATGGCCAAACCTACTCAGCACAGCCACAAGCCAAGTGCCACACAGTAAAGCTGTGCCCCCAAGCATCTTGCCCAGGAACCAGTTTTCTAAGCCCACCGCCTTCCTCTGGATAACCTGTAGTGGCCACAGGCACCACAGAATAAGTCCCTGGTGAACAAGCACCTCTGACTTTGGGCAGAAGCCTACAGAGGAGACCACCATCTCCAGCTTCTCCAGGACAAGGCCAGGAAACAAGGTGAGGCTTCAAGGAACTTCCCATCAGCTCCTGGGAGGTGAAGGATAAAATCAAGCTGCTTTACAAGAAGGCAAAAATCCTCTGTTACCTGGCCTCACATTCAGGAAAATGCGCTCTGATATTTTCTCAACTCCATTGTGCTTGGCCAAGCACTGGTAGCAGCCCTTAAATGACCTCTGTACATTCTTTATAATGATGCCTTTTTGGGGATTGGGAATGAAAGTCATATTTTTGGGAAGAGGTTTGCCGTCACATTTTCTCAGAGTGAAATTTGAAACATCTGGATCTGTTAGCGGGCACACCAGCAGGATGTCACTGTCTTCTTTTCCATAGATCAGAGAATCAACAAGGAAGAGCACGTCTGGGTCTGTGAAGAAATGCAAAGACCTGTCAGGGAAGCTGACATTGCACAGGGAACTTCTGATGACCTTAACTCTACAATTGGACACTTAACATCAAAAAAGTTTTACATTCAGCCAGTAAAACAGTGTATGACCCAATTTGTGTTTACCAAGAGACATTAAATTTTGTCATAAAAGAGCAGCACAACAGGAGATGTGCAGCATCATTTGAAAGGAGACACACTAAAGAATCATGTGCACTAAAA
Organism: Phaethornis superciliosus; assembly: GCA_023637945.1. Classification (NCBI taxonomy): domain Eukaryota; kingdom Metazoa; phylum Chordata; class Aves; order Apodiformes; family Trochilidae; genus Phaethornis; species Phaethornis superciliosus. Next base: position 17,706,560 of record JAJQWJ010000005.1, on the reverse strand, counting down.
ATACTGACTGCTTTTTTATTTGGAGAGGGAGAATTTTTTTTTTGCTTTGTTTAGCTTTGAAACTTCCACCGTCCACCCCCAACAACAGTAAACAGATTTTCACAGAGCATTAAAAGTAATTTGCTTTTAGCCAGTGGGAGGGCTGTAAGGTTTCATGCCCACAGGAGGATTTTGAAGAAATTTATGAGCAAATGGAAGTTGAAAAGCACCTAAATTATGGTTTTCACTTCTGTAAAATATGCAATCTAAATGAGCACACATTGCTACCAGAGGAAGCACCAAACAACTTCTCTCTCTCTCTTCCAGTCCTGAAAGCAGGGGTTATTTTTAGCCTCCTTAAAAAAAATTACAAATGGGCATACAAACACCATATCTGACTGAAAAATTGTCATGCAATATTTCTTTCACAAGGTAACTTTTCTAAAGCATTCCATCTCAGCCAACACAGTACACAAATATGCAATACTTTAAACACTTACAACCAAAGTTGAAGCCCATGACAAGTGATGACCCTGAAATGCCAAGAACCTGGCCATTAATAGCAAACAAAAAATAAAGAATGGTGTGGTGAAGGACACTCTGTAAAAGTTTATTTCCACTCCCATATGCCCTCTCTGCAAAGTATAATGAATCAGAAATGCAGAAACAGAGGGAAAATTTTTCTTTCTTTTTTGTAAACTGTCTTCATACTTGAATGAGCAGAGACCAACAAACTATGACTTAAACAAGGTAAGATAACAGACAATGTACATTTGGTTTAATGTAGAATACATTTTTCAGCCTAGAATACTAGGCTGAAAATAATGCATGGCACACTTACAGAAGCAATTAGGAAATGAAAAGTTAAAGGGTGCTTATCACTGAACAGAGAACTTACTGGCTGGTTTCTAGCTTAGGGTGAGGGTGCAGGTTTAACCTCCTTAGATACTGACACTCAAGAAGCCCTCCTAAAGCAAAGGCTTTGAAGAGTAAGCCTAGTACTAGAGGGTGGAGACTACTAACAAATGAAAAAGTAAAGCATGTTTGAACTGAACCAACCTGTGATGTTTTGCACAAGGGGACACTTAGAGAAATGCTATGAATATCTGTCCCTCCTGAGATGGAACAGCATGGACTAAAGGAGCTCATCGAAATGTCTCTGCTGACAGAGACCCAACTGATAGGTTTCCTCTCAATTAACTTTTTCTCCAATATGCACAAAGCCAAGATACCTTCCTTCACCATGCAGAGAGTATAACTATCCAGGAAAAAAAAATAGAAAGACACTTTGGAAAATAGAAGAAAGGAACAAAGACCTTTTTCCACTAACATCTGAAATTGCAGGGAAGGCCTTCACTAGGACAAGCAGAATTGCTGATGTGCTCTCCTCCCATCTTCTACCCCTCTCTGGAAGGGAGACTTCATGATGAGAAGATAGAAAAGGATTTGATCTAGGAAATCCAGACATGAACAAGGCTGCTTATGGTCATATTCTTCCCTTCACAGCTTTCCAACCCAGGTACACCTTGAGTAGCACTTGCTTTCTGAGAACACCCAAGGTTTCCAACACAAGATGTGGTGGTGCTTATCATTGCTTGCATCTGAAAAGACCTGAAATCAAAGTCAAGAGATTTTTCTCTCTTATGTAGGTGCCTGGACTTTCTTGATGCTCAATACTTGTGTTGATAGGGACACAAATTCCTTCTATAAACACAACACAGACACTTTCTGCCAAAGCAGAAAGGTGAAAGCACTAAGTGCCTACAGTCTGTCAGCATGATGTCACCCTTGGTCACAGAAGCACAGAAAATTTGGTTTTAGTAGATGAACATAAGAGATAACAGCTGCCATCATTTTATGTAACACTTGGGGTTGCACAGGATCGAGGTTCTTTCTCCTGTTCTCTCTTCATTCCCTCCTTACAAGCAGAAGCCATTTGGGGTGCTTGTGGCTCATGGTAGCACCTTCTAGGTGACACAAGATATCATTAAGCCAAGATATCATTAAGCCAACGCCTATTGCAAAATGATGGCTAACCTCACAAACATACTTATTTTACTGCCAGGAACTTGTCAAAGTAAAGCCTGAACCTTTTTCACCCCATTAAGATAAAGACATTAACAACATGTTGCATGAGGGCCACACAACTTCTCTGATGCTTTGGTAATCATGCTCAGTGGGATCTATCTAGGCCTAGATCTATGTATCCTGAGGTGAAGGAGTCTCTCATTAAGTGGGAGGCACAAATATTTCAATGAACACAGCTGACAGGGATAATTACCACAACTTTCAGGAGAACAGTCATGGTAGAAAAAGTCAACATTGTCTGTCAGATATAGGTAAAATACATGCCAGATTTCCTTTAGTAATAGTCTCAGAGAAACACAGAATGCAAAGAAAACTCATCCATGTAGCTGTATGGCTATCTGGACAACTCAGGAGCAGTAAAAGGAGCACCCTTTAACTGTGTGGCCACCATGTCAGACATTTTCCTTTGGGAAAATACTCTTCACTGTGCTGTGCTGGTGTCTCCTCCTGGAGAACAACTTTGCAGTAATTCTCAAAGGATTGGTGGGGTTCAGAGAAGACTCTTTGAGACAAGGCCTGCTGGGAAAAGGAATACTGCCTCCAGAAAAGTGGATTTTTTCCATTATCAGGAAAGAAAGACCAACAGAGCTGTGTAGGAGAAGCAAAATAACTGTCTTCCTTGGAAAGGAAAAGGGAATGCGAGGCATGGTAACCTGTCAGCCTGAGGGCAGCTGATGAAGCCACAAATCAGGAGCCAACAAAAGAAGGGAAGAAATCTCAAGAAAACACTGCACAAAGAAGAAGGGTGATAAAGGATTGACAATATGTCAGAGCAGAGACACTTTTTTTTTCCCCATGTGAGACATTTCTGATCAGTCACAAGGTAGATCAGGAGCTATAGGCAGAAGAATCATTGCTGCCTGCTGGCTTAAGCCTGAGAGAGCAGCTTCAAAAAGCCAAATCCTTTAGCTAGCTGCCTCAGTAGATCAAGAGCTTGGGGCCAAACCTTACATGACTCTGTACTGATGGATGTCATGGAATTAAAAAAACATGTCTACATACTGTTTGCTTCCTCACAGTACAACTGACTCGCACAACTGATTCAGGTCACTTGGCTAGCTTCTAGAAAGAGAGTTCAGGTATACTGCACCAGAAAACAACAGGGATGTAAAGAGAAACTTATCCAGAACTTTGGTCTGGTGAGAGGGGCCATTGCAAGAAAAACTGGAAGTGAGTTTTCTTTCTCCTGGACAGGGGAGATTTCTTCTATCAGACTGTGTTCTCTCTGTGTAACTCAGATTCATTCCCTTCTCCAGAATTTACTATCCTACTATTTTGGGAATGTGAAAAGGAGGAGGGAAGCAAAAATAATACCTTCATTGATATTTACCTTTAACAAAAACATAAAAAGAGTTGACAATATTCCCTTTACTTTTGCATATGTATCTGCCTATGTCTCTGACTGTTGCATTTTTGGTGTACCACTCTTTCTCATTGGAATTCTTTGCTTTTGCCAATGGATCTGAGTTCTGGAAATTCCAAGTCACAGGTCCATCTTCGTTGCATCTCAGCCTTAGCTCCTCCCCTTTATTCACAACCAGTGAAGATTCTTCATGGGGCAGTGAACCACCTGAAAGAAAAAAAAATGTGCCTGTTAACAATGCCTGTCAACACAAAACTTTTTTTCCTGCAGCAAAGTTGTTATTTATAGTTGTTTATGTGCATTTAGTATATTAGGAATTATTTATTGAAAATACTGATCTGTGCAAAAGACATACAGCCATTCTGCAGTTCTACAGACATCTTTTTGGTTTGTAAAACCTTCAGTACAGAGAGCAAATAACCAAGACGGAAACTCACCTGTAAAAAAAAACATTTGAAATTAGTTTCAGATGAACCGGTTTCTGCAATGGTTTGGATTTTGAATGGGAACAGACCCAAGCTATTTAAAAATTAAATTCAAGAACATATGAGCTTGACTCTACATGGCAGCACTTTTAATCACTCTTTGTCATTTACTCAGTATGTTGCCAAGAACTGAAGTTCACTTGCTCAACACTTATCTTTTTAAACTGCTCTCTCATGTATTCAGAAGCTACAATCATACTCTCCATCCAGTCCAGTTCAATGAAGGCATGCTCTCCATATTGCTTATTTCTTTCACTGAAGTGCTAAATTTATCATTTCTTACCTTCAAATAACTTAATGCAAAATATTCTTCAAGCTTCCATCCCAATGCTACCAGATTAGTTTCACTGAAGCACTGATCTCCCAATCACCACAGCTGCTCTAAAAGATCTCTTAGCTTAGTTATGAACATGCTGTAACATTACTTTTAAAAAGGTCTTAGAAAATAAAGCTGTGTAAAATTACCAGCTTCAATTCACAATTCCCAACCACTTCCCAACTTACACTGCATACTTGGAAAAAAAAGCACATTCAGACTTCTCTGGCTTTTCTACTACGGTAAATCAAGCTAGGGGTTGCTGAGTTAGCATATGTGAAAGTCTTAGTAAACTTATGAAATGGAGTTCATAGCTGCCAATGCAGCTTGATTCTTACTACTATACTATCTATACTATAGATTTAATGAACATCAGAAGAACATATGCAATATTGCAGTGATCTTGCAGGAAAAAGCCCTTTCCTTACAAAGTAGCTCTTTAGTCCTGTGAATAATTCTTAGCTTACAGTAACTGTGCTGTTACCTAATGACCCCATCATGTGAAGCATAGTTGTACAAGATTGTACAACATCCATATGCAGTAGGAGAGTCGTGCCACTGAAAATACTACTTGCATGCAAAAATATACTCTGCATCTCTTTTCAGAGGCTGAATCTCCCTGCCCACACAGATAACAACAGACGTTCAAACAAAACAATTGGATAATTAGTTGGGATGAGGTTATATACTCCAGACTTAATTCACTCATCTCACAGATTTAGTTGCTCTTAAGATATTTAGTGGATTAAGACCATCTCAGGTAACCGCTCCTCTTCCTGACAAATCCACTACCGAGTAGGAAGCAAAGGACAGTCAGACCACCTGCAGGGTCTAATTACTTGGTTTGCAGTCTGGATTTTGGAGAGTGCTCTTGCTCTCTCCCCATCTCACTTGGATTAAAACTTATTTATCAGTGCTAAACCTGACAGGCAGTCATCTTTCTGGTGCCACCAGAAATTTTCCACATAAAGTCCACTAAGCCTGCATATACGCTTCCATGACTGAATGCATAAACAAACATCCTAGAAATAATAATAGCCAGCAAAAGGAAGAAAAAAGTTTGCTTTTAATTTCATAGAATCACAGAATTTTCAGGGATGGAAGGGACCTTAAAGATCATCTAGTTCCAACCCCCCTGCCATAGGCAGGGACACCTCCCACTGGACAAGATTGCTCCAGGCCCCATCCATCCTGGCCTTGAACACTTCCAGGGAGGGGGGAGACACAACTTCCTTGGGCAACCTGTTTTAGTGTCTCTCCACCCTCACAGGAGAGAATTTTTTCCTAATGTCTAACCTAAGTCTCCCCTCTTCAAGTTTCAAACTATTTCAAGTCCACTATCTCAGCGTACAGGTGCAATATAGTAGCTCAAACAAGGAGAGTGAAAGTCCAAGGTTTCAGGAGCACAGGTCATACCCAGCAGTGGCTTGGCAGGCAGGAGAGAAGAAAAAACACTTTTCCCTGGACATGCCTTGTCTGACAGCAGGGTAGAGGCAAAAAGACCTCTGATTTGCAAACCCTCAGATAACAGCCATCAACTTTTGATATCTGAGAAGGCAAAGGGCAAAGGTCTCTGAGAAGGTCTCATGAAAGACCTGCAAGGTCTTTCATGGGAATGTCTTTGGAAGACTCCTCTGCTACTTCCCACAGACCATAGTGCGCTTCAAGTGGCAAATGACATGAACTACATAAAATAGAAGTGATCTGTGGAATTACCCACTCACTATCACTAGATCCTCAGATGAGTCAGAGGAGGCTGGGAAAGGAGAAGAGCAGGACATTCTTCACTGGTAAGTTCTCAGACTGGGCTGTGCCAGGGACGGTGCACATCGTGGCCAGGCTGGGACAGCTCCCACTGCCCAGCTCCTGCCCCACCACCGAGGAGCCTGGCATTGGCTATGTCATACAGCCTGTGCCATGGAGCAAAGACCAACATGTCCCCTCATCACACCACGGGGCAGCTCTCCTTCACCAGCACCAGGGGTGATGCTGGTGGCAGTCTGCTCTCAGCTCCTAACACCTGTCAGGGCAGAGGCAGTGGGGGGAAGCAGGCAGCCTGGGGGCACAGCTGACCTCCCCGTCCTCCCGCTGCAGCCCCAGCCCCGAGGCCAGCACCACGGCACTCCTGACACACGGGCACAAAGCCAGCCAATACCTACCTGGCCCTCTCAAGAATGAAAATCCTATGGGCACACCTCGGCTGTGTGAACAGAAACGCATCTGCGGCCTGACACACAGGATGCTCCCCCCAGACCTTACCGCAGCCTCCGCACCCCTCACAGGCCAAAGCTCGGACACGCTCTCCCTGCAGCCCCAGAGACACCTGCAGAACAAACTCATCTCCTTGCCCTTGAGGAAACACCAAGCCAGCCCACCATGTGGAGCTGCTCACTCCACCTCTCTCCTGGGTATTTCTATAGTGGATTAACCACACACAGGGGCACTGTAGGCTCCAAAATGCCCAGACAAAACCAGCCTGTACTGTACTGCACAGACAGACATTGGGCTTCTCCTCCTTCCCAAACCCACTTAACCACCCAACCCTAGGGCACAGGGGCATATGAAGGTCAAATGTAGGGCATCATTAACAGGTTTGTAGAGGAAAGGAACACATCAGAGGCAGCAGTGCATAGATTAATGTCGTAACTGACCTACTAAAACATGTGTGGATCTCTCAAACCACACACTGTGATGCGTGCAAATTCTGAGGGGTGCTGCAGCAACAAACACAACCTTTTCCAAAGGCTGTCTCTGTAGTGCTACAAATAACCATTGCCACACATCCCTCTGATGCACAGTATTGCGCAGTTGGACTGGATATTTACCTTTGAGTTTTGGGCCCCTCACTACAAGAAGGACAACAAAGCTGGTCAAGCATCTAGAACACAAGTCTTACAACAAACACCTGAGGGAACTGGGGTTGTTCAGACTGGAAAAATGAGGCTAAAGGGGAGAAGAGGAAAGGCCTCAGGTTTTGCCAGGGGAGGTCTAGTTTGGATATTAGCAAAAATTTCTTTACTGGAAGGGGTGTCAGGCACTGGAACAGGCTGCTTAGAGAAGTGGTCAAGTCACTGCCCCTGGAGGTATTTAAAAAACATGTAGATGTGGTGTTCAGGGAAATCATGTAGAGGTTGGCTTGGCATTATTAGGTTAATAGGATCTTCAGGGTCTTTTCCAATCTGAACGAGTCTATGACTGTATGATAGCCATGCCTGAGCAAGGGGGAACATTTCTCAAAAAACAGAAAACACACTCTGCATCTCTTTTCAGAGGCTGAATCTCCCTGCCCACACAGATAACAACAGACGTTCAAACAAAACAATTGGATAATTAGTTGGGATGAGGTTATATACTCCAGACTTAATTCACTCATCTCACAGATTTAGTTGCTCTTAAGATATTTAGTGGATTAAGACCATCTCAGGTAACCGCTCCTCTTCCTGACAAATCCACTACCGAGTAGGAAGCAAAGGACAGTCAGACCACCTGCAGGGTCTAATTACTTGGTTTGCAGTCTGGATTTTGGAGAGTGCTCTTGCTCTCTCCCCATCTCACTTGGATTAAAACTTATTTATCAGTGCTAAACCCAAGAGGCAGTCCAACAGAGCCTGTTTTTCCAGCACTACCAGAAATTTTCCACAGAAGGTCCAGTAATCCGCACATAAATTCTCATCACTGAACATACAAACAAGCATTTTAGAAATAATAATTTCCATAAATATTAAAAAATACATAATTTTCTATTTTCATGCAACATTTGTTACTTTATCTACTCTCTAGTCCCATTCAAGTCAGGAGTTCAAAATTTTGCAACACTTACTCTCAGGACTATCTAGCAAGCTGTTGGAAAGGTTTTAAAGGTGGTAAACCACATAGTAGACCATGACTCCATCCAGAGGCACATGAAATATGTTATGTACTGGAGCTGGGGAAAGAAAGGCAAAGAGGGAACAAGCTCACTGTGGCACTCCACAACAAAAACCACGATATTCCAGTTGAAACCATCACTCATATTTCAAGACAATCTTTCTGTGGTTCCTTTTATGCAGCCTACAAATTCTCAGGAAAATAATTTTCAAATTAAATTTATGTCTCACACAAAGGTTCCCTACAACATGAAGGGCTTTTTGTTGCCTCTGAAAATAATGTATCTTTAAGAAAAGCACAGCAATGCAAGGGTAACAGCTTGGAGGCAATGACAGGACTATCAAATGCACTTGATATTATGCATGTGAGATACTCACACATATCTCCTTTCTTTAAAGAATAATTAAAACAATACTTACAAGATGAGCATGACTTTGTATCTTCTCTTTTGAGGACTAATAAGGTAACAGAAATCTGAGAGTTTAACCAAAAATTTGTAATCGGGTGTACTAATCCCTACAGCACGTGTCCATCTGGCATTTCCTGATCTGTCCTCAGACTGTTAATGCCTCATATCCGAGACTGCTCCATTTGTACCACGCTTCAAGCATGATGGGGCTCTTCCAGGCCCACTGTTGCTCTTGTGCATCCAGTAACATCAGTCATAAGCAGGTAACCCTAACCATGACACCAATACTAGTAATTTGGGAATCAGTTGTGTTCCAGCAGGACATAGGCCAGGGATGGTATGAGACCTCCAGCAAACCCCATGAAATACAGTATCTGCTGTCTTCTCCCAGGCCTCCATGTTCAGGCAGGACCATGACTTTGGTACCAGTCAACAACAGGATTATAAACCTTCAGAGCTACAGGATGGAGGGACCCATTATTGTGTCTTTACTGAAGATTCACAGGTGTGGGTGTGCATTTTTACTCTGTTATCTGACCCACACCTGGCATTCCCCCACTGTCTCTTCTACCTCCATACACATTGGAAAAGGAGGTGGATCAGTACTTCAGTATTCAGCTGAGTGTTTCCACCAGAGTGAAGCCCACCTGACCACAGGTACCCCACAGGACAAGAGAAAGAGAAAGAGACCCACGCTCACCCCCTCTGCCTCCTGAAGACTAGCGGGGTCAGATTATTCCACTGTTGGTCACAGACTGTGGATCCCACTGCAAAACATTCAACACTCTCCATACACTGTATAGCAAACTACCACACTAGGGTTCGAGATGACCTTCTAGAGTTGTCCTCAAGGGCAACTAAGAGGTAGTTATTATATGTTAACAAAATATGTTGATAATGGCAAATATTTAATAATTCAAAGAAGTGCCATAAAATAAAGCTTGGAGGTTGATAGTACAAGATCCATTTTTGGATGTTCTAACTATGTGTCCCACAGCTGAAAGCAGTCACTTCCACTAGCCTGGTTCCTTATAATATAACAAATTTGAGTTAAAAACTACACTGCTGGGATCACTTGTGAACAACACTGTATCTGAAAAAAAGAAGCAGAATATATTAATATATGACAAGCAGCTTCCTAAGCCCTAAAACTGAAGGGAGAGGGAGGAAAGAGGGGGAGTGCAGCAGTTGTGACTTCTGCATACAGAAGGAACATCTGGAAAACCAGGATGGTGGAATTAGAAAACAAAACAGCTCTAGATAATACTGATAGGAAATGCAGGTCAAATTGCAGGGATATGATTAAGGACAGCAGAATGTTCTTGTAACAATTAAGGGATGTGCAAACAAAAAAAAAGCTTTGGCTAAGAAGTGCACCATCCTGGGGAAAAAAATGGTTTACGCTGGAGCTTTTCAGCCTCAGCCACAACACTGCTGTAGCACGGAAAAACACATCAGGTGCAAGTCCATATCACACAAGCAACTGGAGACCATCTCCAGCTGCCAAGCAAACAAAAGATGTGGGACTGCCATGGAACAAGATGAGTCAAGTTCTGTGGATTTTATTCTCAGCTTTGCCACAGATTTCCTGCATAACCCAACAGGTTAGTCCCTCTGTGCCCATTTCCTCTCTCAACTCTTATCTAAACATTAAAAGGAAGATGTTTGTGGCTGCTCTATAATGCAACAGATTGCTTTAAGAGAAAACAAAGCAGAACAAAACAAAATGAAGCAAAACATCCCTGTGCTTTATCCCATCCCCTTCCATGTCAAACTTGTCTAACATCTCCCAGAGGAGGGGCACAGTGCATCTGCACAGTACAGCCACAACCTGCTCACATCCTGTACCAGCCTCTCTGCCAAGCCCAAGGTCCATTGCTACCCAGCAAGAGCAAATCCCTCTCCCAGACTCTCCCAGGGCTGGGATGCATTGTAAGGGCATGGCAGGCCCTTCTGAGTATCTGCCTCTTCCCCTCCTGGCTGCCCATGTAAACTCTACAAACACTGCATAACGAAAACAATGACCTGACCATGACCTGATCACGACCGTGATTTCTAAACCGGTTAATGTTCAAATGCACTGAGCAGCTAAACTTCAAGGGACAAAATGTCTGCAACTTACATGAAAGATTGTGGTGACTGGTTACAATTAGAGAGACTTTCTGCTCAGTGCCTGTTCATTCTGAGCACTGGGTTCATTCCAAGGGCTATCACACAGACCTCACTCACCGCAATTTTCAGTTTCTCATCTACAGCAACATAAGAGAGCAGAAACAAGAGATATGCTTTATCAGTTAAAAGTAGTGGCACTGCTGTAGATGCAATGGTCTGGGGATATCAGCAAGACATGGCTTGTAGGGAGGTAATATCCTCTTTCACCATACCCAGCACTGCTGGAAAAATGAATATGTTTTCATATACATGTTTCCTGCATGCCTGAAAGAAAGCAGAAGCAAAAACATCTCTTTTACAAAAGTGCAGAAGTACTAGCCAGAAGCCCGCCCAGTTTGCTTTACAATATTAGCTGGTCTAGCTGAAGAGCACTGCCTTCCCAACTCTGATTTTTATTTGTTAAAGTCACTATGACACTTGACATATGCTATGATGGAGATTCATTTAGACCTTTTTCAATTATATTTCCTTTGTCCTGCCGCTTCATGCCACAAGTAAACAGTGTCAAACTCACACATTAATCACACTGAAACAGCTTTAATTTACTCTGATTTATAAAATTTCACAGATTTTTCAAAGGAGAGATGCTATCATATGCTTACTTGTTGTGTTCCACTTCACTAAACAGACACTCTCCCTTATGCTAGATGAAAAGTTTAGCAATGGCAAATGTCAATTTTAAATGATCTGATCTGAAAGCTACATCAGATCCCATTTCAGCTAGGCTGTGGGGTAAAGAAGGCTAGCAGTATAGCTTCTTTGCAAAAAGAAACCCTCCAACACCAACACCTGCGCTAGTGTCTTCCTCAAAGACATAGACCAAAAAAAGACCAAAGACATGACTGATCCCTGCAAGCATCACAGACTTGGTATATATGAATGTCACAGATCCTTACTGATAGGAATGCTGACTGGCTCCTCTGCCCCAACTGCATCTTGGAGACTGAAAAATAACTGTTACCAGGAATGTATTGCAGGGTCTCGACTGATTAGACTTCCCTGCAGAACTAAGTGGTTTGCTCCTAACCCATCTACCAGAGTCAGTGATATCTCCTGACCAACAGACTCTACATCGCCATGTGTTTCCCAAGCAGAAATCCAGAACTCCTATGCTTGGGCTTGCTCTGAAGTTTTGGATCCTCCGAGGCTGTGAATTACTAAGCAGAAAACCAGGAGAGAGGATTAGCAGCGTCTTTGACATTTACCCAGCTGCGTGAGGGCAACCACTGTCTTCCCACCCAGCACTCCCCCTCCCCATAGACCCTTCACCCTGGGGGGGCAGGGGGAGAGGGCAGGGGGAAGGGTGCTGGGGAGGGCAGAAGGCAGGAGCTTGCCATCCCAGCACTCAAAGGCACAGATGAGCCGACTCCATCTGCAGGCAGCTTAAAGGAGAAATGGGTATCTCTCAACAACAAAGAGCAAGTGTGGAGCCAGCCAGCCAGCCAACTCCCTCCCATGGCAAAACCCAAGAGAGGAAGTGGAAAGAGGCTGAAACAAAGGCTGTCTTTATCATCATCATCAGTGTGGGGCACCACAGAGGCAGCTGGACCTTGGCTGTGGCTGTGAGACACCTCACCGTTGCAGTGACACCCCAGGGGAAGGCTTTTGGGATTGCTCCTACATGGATCTGCCTCCCCAAACACCTCACATCCTGGGAGGGCACTCCACAGGACAAGCAAAAGGCACTTGGTGGTTACCCCTTGCAGAGAAAATAGCTCAGGCCCATCTACACCTGAAGAGAGGTTATGCACCCCTCTGAACAAGGTGTAGTTAATCAGAAATAGCCAGCATCAGAGACAGGTGGCAAAAAGGTGGCAAATCCAGCCGGCTCTCTAGCCCACACACACCCCACTCTCCAAGAGAGACATTCACAGGATCTTGAGGCAGGACAAGCATGAGCATCTGGGCCGATCCTCTGCTTGTGGGTGGAAGCCAGCAGATCCTCCTGTAGAAGATCTTGTCGCAGCAATTAGCAATGTAGCTAATCATACTTGGCTTCCTCATTTCAGAGGCAGGCTTAGCACAGCAGATGCTGCACATGACATGCAAACAAAACATGTGAGAACCACCGTAGACATGCCAGTGCTCCCTCAAGGCACGGAGAGGGTTGGGGGAAGCAACTGCACCTCCATGGCACAGAGACCTTTCTTGTCACCCAGCTGCTTTGTTTTCACCTTGCTGGGGTGAGGAAACTCCTGACATGCCATCAGGCCACTTTTCCTGCCTACCAAGCAGCTTGGTCTTTCTGACTGGCATGCCTCTCTCTTGTTATAGACAGATACAGAGCTGAATATAATTCTAGTTTACCAAACACAGTGGTTTCTTTCCACAGTTGGGTAATGATACCTTTCTGAATACTCTCTTGCTGGGAAGTCATTACTTTGGAGCTTTTTCTGCTGTCTGGGGGTTTGTTTTTTGAAGGAACACCATAAGTTCAGTCACTCACCCTAAAGTACTATTAGCAACAACCTATTCTAGGTTAATTAATTCATTTTATCACAAGATGTTGATGCACTATGGTCTCTTATACCTAAACGTCCCACCACAGAAGGAATCTGCAGGCAAGGTGCTAATTAACAAAACCAAACCCAAAGCATGACGGAGTGATTAGGTTTTTTAAAACTAGAATGGTCTGAGCTTAAAACAACTACATGCTAATTCTTACTGAAAGAAAAATACAGGGGACAGATAACTATTTATGCATATAAACCACACATAAGTTGGATTTGCAAACAAAGAGCAACTGTTTGCCACAAAATTTGGCAAAGTGTTGATATTTATACATTTAGATTGATCCTTACTCCTACTGAATTACTGCCTTCTTCCCTCTAATTTACAAAATTACTTATTAACCAGCTGTTCCCACAGTTAGTTTTACCAGCTGTTAGACACATAAATAAACAAATTATAAAGTAAGTATGGAGAACGATTAGGAGGCATGAAAAATGGCACTAATGCATACTATATTCAAATTCAGCTGTCATTCATCCAGTCTGTTCTTTTAATGCCTTTTTCATTTCCCTTCCCTTTGCTGACATTTACATTAAAAGGTGCAGAATCTTTCAACTTCCATTTTGAATGAATGTTTCTTGTAATGAGCAACACAGGCTTGAAAGAGTGTTTTCTGAAATGCAGTGAAAAGGTAGTTTTAATGAAGAGAACTGAGAAAACTGGAGAACAGTGAATCGTTTAGCAATCTGAATTAATGCCTATTTGGAAGAGCTCAACTGAGGAAGATGTAAGACTTTTGGCAATGTGAATTCTAATTATTTCAAGTCTTGGCATCAATTTTATCAAATAGTCGCAATTTCATTAAAAGGTACGCTGGTAATCATCTACATAGGGCCTTCTGAGGGGAAAATATACCAATAATTGCATAATTATGTTATCATTGCTTTTATGATGGACCACATTAAATACCACAAAGAGGAGCATGGCTTTTTACTTTCTCTAGATATTTAGTTCAGTACTTTTTCCTAGAAGATTACAGCAATAAACAAGACTTTCAGATTAATAAACATAGTCACCAGGTTTCACAGAAAAGGCAGTTTTGCATCCATATTACTTTGTATTCTCTTTTCCTTCACTGAAGGAACTGACAGATTCATGAGGAAAATGTGGGGGGTTTTTGTAATAATATAACAAAAGTATTTATATAGCTCTATTACTGAGATACAAGTCTTTGCATCACATGCTATGCATCCACATGGTACACAGATCCATTTAAAAAAACAGGTTTGGGAGCATTTCCCAATTTCTGCATAGGTGCACTAATGTTACCTCTTCAGTGTTTTTAATACGCCTGCAACAAGTTAGATTTCCTTTGTCTAACTAGTGTACAAACTGTGCTGCTAATTGAGATGTTTAAAAAATTCTTGTAAAAGCACTGTTTTATAGACAGTATCAAATCTAATAAACACATTTTTAATGTGCTAGTGTTAGAGAAGTACCTCTGCACATGCTTTCTGAACACATGACTATGGACAACTTACAGAGATCCATCAGCAGGTTCCTCAGAACCTTCTAGGGTGAACAGATCTCATCTCAGGTAATCACGCTAACACCCAGCAAGATACTCACTGATGCTGCCTTAAAAGTATCTCGAAAACAGACACACAAAGCTGTTTTTCTGACAATCCAGTTTCATTTCCCCAGCCTTCTGGCAAGAAGATACAGAATTTAGCCAGTGAACCTAACCTCCTACGTCAGCTGAAGTCCCTCTAAAACATTTTGCTTGCAAACTGTACTGTATTTACTAGTAAAGCACAACATAAATTCATGGCATATCTATAGTTAGCTTCTTATTGAAAAAGTGGTCCTCCTTCTTGCCCCAGGAGACATACACAAGAGGGCTCAGTGCTGTGAATAACATCTGAGTACCACCTATCTAAGCATTTCAGCATTGCTTCTGATGGTATCTGGTTTATGGGAGGAGACCAAAAATGTAGGGTTTACTTCTGCTCCTTCCATTTGACCTCTTTTATTATGCCACACACCTCAAATCCTAGGTATGATGATATTAGCATTACTGCAAAGTCAGCAATTTTATGTATAATACCTGGAAGTCAGACGTGCTATGGGATAGGAAACTTCAACAGCTTCTGTTACAAAGAACACTACTGGGAGGAAGCTTTTATTTTATCGAAGATCACATAATTTCTTTTCAAAGTTAAAAAGTTAAGCTCATCCAGGCACAGAAAGCACTTCCATGCCATATAAAATAGCAAACAAAGAGTTAGGCAGCCGAAATAAAGGGTCGAGCACTCACTGAGCAGCAGAAACTGAACGCCTCAGTACCAGGTCCTAATGCAGAAGAACATCCAAGGCATATGAACAGAACTACTTAAGGTAAAAATAATGTATTAAATTGAAGATTTAATTTGATACAACATTAACAGTGAAAAGCCAGTATTTTCATAATGCTTGTTTTCCTTTCAAAATATAATCATAGTTAACTGATTCTGAAAATATAACCACATAATCTAAAATTTACACCTACTCAAATCATTACTAAAAATTAAAGGCAAAAAACCTGATTCAAGCTATATATTTGCTGCCAACTTTTTAAAGATAATTACACAACTGAATTCATGGAAGTCAGTAGCTGAGCACCTCTAGGCTGGTTGTGCTGCAGCCATATAGCAGCCTCTGGCATCTGGAGTTTATTAGCAGCTGCAGAGAAAATATTTTCTTTATTTCAGTTCATTCAGTACAACTCAATTAAGCAAGTAGTCCATTCAAAGAGGAGCTACTGATTGGGAATTGAAAAAAAACACAAGTATTAACATTTCTCTCCATTGCCATTCTAATAAAAAAAGAGGATGAGACAGACTAGTTCTAAATTTTTTACAGCAGCGATTAGAAACCACCAGTTTTGACTACACATAGACCTTTCAGACATTAATTATTTCAAAACATTTCTCAATGAGTTATTTCTTCTGAATTGGCTGACTTCTGTGTGGTGCTATTTATCTAACGGAAGAACATTTCAGAATTCTCATTTCCTTCATTGTAATTGATGCAAATTATCAGTAAAAAAATCAATTATCAAGAAATGTCAACAATTTCTGTTTTCATTCTAAAACATACACATGAAAAATCAGAATAAGTATATATATATATAACAAGCTACATAATTGCTTAAATACAGACACAGTGATTAATTAAAGTAAGTATAACATTAAGTGCAAAGGCTATATTTAATTAAAACTATCTCAAATGTAATAAAGGAGGTTAAACCTTTCTTTACAGAATGATTAAGTACAAATGCAAAACAGTTAAAATGAGGCTTACTGTTGGCTGAATTAAACCATGATTAAAATCGGATTTACAATGCTTTGAATCAAATTGAGGCACACAGTACACGGGGAGGCAACTATTTTGTTAAACCTGGGAGCACTGCATTTCTTATCTGGAGTGAGACATCAATTTTACACATCATATCTGGAGGAAATGCGAACAAGCTGGAGAAGGCTAAGAAGAAAAAAAGGAGGAGGAGTTATGAAAAATGCACCAAATGAAAATGCTGCAAAAGGCTTATCATAGAAAAGAGAAGTAAAAGATGTGATATAATTTGTTGATGTTTAAAATGTTATTATAAAGAGGATGGCAATCAGCAGCTTGTTATATCCACCAGAGCAGGTAAAAAGAAAAGGATAGAATTAAGGAACCAGCAAGGAATATAAGGTTAGGTATTAGGATAAGATTTTGACCTTTAACAACTAGTTGTGTCCTGGGAAAAACAGATGGTAGACTCTGCACAAGTCTTCCTTAGAGCAGGTTAGGCAAAAGCCTACCTGGGAAGATCTGCTCCATCTGACCCAAGGGGGAGCAGGACACAGACCAGATGACCTCTGCAGGTCTCCTCCAGCCTTCCTCTTACATTTCTGTAGGAACTTCCCAAGAATTGCAGTGTCTCTAAAGAATCCAGCTGTGGGAGCCAGGTGAATTCGTGAGAAAGTCAGATTTCATTCAGTCAAGAATGAAGTTTCCAGTCCTGAGGGCTACAGACAAAACCTTCAACACGTGACCTCAGCACAGGCATTAACTCCTGAACAAAAAAACAAATTAAGAGAGCCAAATGCAAGTTTTTAATCTCATTATACCCTTCAGAAGGAACCTAGTTAGTTCTGCATGGCCTGGGTAATGTGAATACCCCAAACACTTGTATTACACAGCTCACTCTCTGCTCCTCTGAATCATGCAGGCTCTGAATGACAGGTTATAACCAACAAGTTTGATTTTATTTTTCCATTCTGGCTTTTGTACAAAACTTTTCTTTTAAAAGCATCCACTCCATGTCATCAGGAGCATGTTCACACAGTGGAGGAGCACTACTTAGCTTAAGACAAATAATGAGGGGGGGAAAAAAGGAGATGAAGGACTAGCCTGGCATTTGCCAGACTTAAAAAAAAAAAAAAAACAAACCTTGTAAGAGATTCATCTGTCTGACTTTCAAATTTCCCTGCCATGGTTTTCATCTCTTCTTAAATCAGCCCATGCATCCTCTTCATCACTTATATTTACAACCGTCAGTGCCTACTTGATCAGTGAATTCTTGTCTATATCAGACATTTAATGATTATGTTATATGATTACGGACTCAGCTGTCAGATGACATTTAAAATCATAGACATTTAATGCTGCCAACCCCTACAACAGCAAACCTCCCTGTAGCTGCTAATTTTACTATAGTGATGCCTCTTTTTAGTTACAATTTCAAGGAATTATGCATATAGAGCAGCAAGGAGTTGCACAGCATGTCAGCAACATCAGAAACTTTTGCATGCCTGTAAGAGATCATATAAAGATAATATAATGAAGAGCCTTATGTGACGCACAAAAAAAATTGTTGCAACAGAAACAGATCATTAGAAAATCCATTTAAAGGTATATCTGAAAACCTATGTTTTTAGAATAAACTAATATAATCCCCAACAGTAAATCCTGAGAGATTAACATTTACTGTGCTTTCTAATTGGTATACCCTAGAAAACAGGAGTCGCCTTCTCCCATCAAACACAGATGTTTACACTCCCATTATGCTTTTATCACTAACGGCAGCAATCTTGGCTGCTGGACAAACAATACACTTCGGTTGCCATCAGGTTTGGCAACCATCCAGGGAGCCTTCTCACGGGCGTAAAATTACGTTCACTATGACTGTTTGCGGGATTAATTGTTAAAGATATGAATTTCAGAAAAAGTCCTTCTGGTTTCATAAAAGTCACTGGAAAAGCCAAGCACAATACTTTCACAGTAAAACAACAGAGAATAATAATAAAGATCTCTTTTCTGTCAAGTTCTAGCAACTTGCACATGCATTCTCTTCAGATTTTTTATAATAAATGTTAAAAAAACTTAACACACTGGAATCTGTCTCACCCCTTTTATTAGATGCTGTTAGCATCAACTCTCCCCTCTCACCTAAGGTTACAGTGAACACCTCAAGTGCTATTAAGGCTGCATCGACTCAAACAGGGGAGCTGAGTTTCTAAGGGATAGAAACAGCTTCAAATTGGTTCTTTTGCAGGAGAACATTCAGAAGGACATTTAGAAATTACAAAAAGGCAAAGTTTTATACTTAAAGTGAGATGATACTTACAGTAAATTCAATGCATTAGGATATTAGACCTCATTTCCTCTAGCCATTCTTTGAACAGCTGAAGGAGACTTAAGGAAATGAGTCAAAATCCTGGAAGATGTTTGTACTAGATGAAAAAGAAAACAACATCTGTAAAATCATGTGTCACACATAGAGCAAGACAATGTGCACTGCTTCATCTCTGCAATGGCATTCATCTTCATGGACAGAGAGAGAAAGCCGAGAAGTGTCTTAACCTTGAGCAATTACTGCCTCTCTTCTACAAAATAGGTATGAGATTAGAACGGTTGTCATGTATTGTATATAAACATACATGTTGCTGAAATACTTCAATGCTGTGTGATTCCTGTTTTGTCCAGAATTTGTTATTCCTCACCTTCTGATGACATCAGTTTACTGAAAGTTCAGGCTAGAAAGAAGCTTTCCTTCAAACTACAAACACGTAATATTCGGTATTTAGTTTGACAGCTCCAGATATGCCTTAAAAATCTTTCAAATAGCTTGAACTATCAACAAATTATAGTTCAGACAGAAATTCAAAGAATATAGATGTGTCATTAGAGTCTATCACAACAGACCAGAGAGAGAAAAAATACATTTCACTACAAGAAACTCTTACCAACTGGAACATGACTCAGATGTTCTTCCTAAAACCTGCATTAGCTTGTGTTTACATGTGCTAAAGACATATCCTTCCCAATTCCACCTGTGTCCTGACGCAATATGTCCCTTCTGGAGGTGACTCAGGATCTTTTGATCAATCCAGGCACCTGCAAAGCAGTGTGACTGTTCACACAATCAATGACAGATTTCTGATGGGGCTGAAGTGAGGTGGAAGGCCCATGGAGAGCCAGTGTAACCCAATGGTACTACAGCTGCACTCATCTGATGATGAGAGGCACTCCCTTGCAAAATGAGCACATGGAAATGCCTCCAGTCTCTATGAATGGTGCTTAAATGGGATGCAAATGGGAGTCTCACTTCTTGCCAAATTTATCACATTCTTTATTCTACAGCCTGAAGAAAAATCACTTACGCACTTGCTGGCAGAGGGTTCCCAGTTGTAACGGAAGGAAAGAGTTGAGTATTGAGCAATCTTTGACATTTCCATTCAGCTCCTGGCAGTGGCCTTGGGCCACGCTTCTGTGCAGCAGAATCTGCACTGCTGCAGGGGGGGGGTTAAAAGGAGAAGGAAAGGGCAGAGATGGAAACGGGGGAGTAGGGAGGGCAGGGTACACGGACAGTTTGCTGGGGTCAAGGCAGCAACTGAGTGACCATCAATCAGAATCCTCTCAAGTTCAATCTTCCTCCTTCAAGTCTCCTCCCTACTGGCTGACAGGTAGCAGGAAGCATTATGAAAACAGACATTCTTTCCTCTGGGCATGGGAAGAGCCTCCTATTACTCTGCAGCTGATTGAAAAAAAAAGGCTATATTGATGGATGCTGAAAGGAATCATGTCCAGTCTTCCATGATCATGGGATGGAGATGCCAGAGACTCTGACAGAGTACTGGTGTGGGGGACATGGTGACCCTCAGGCGAGGCAAAGAGGAAAGATCATTCCAGAATGTTGCATAAATTGAGGACCAGTCAATCCTCAAATGGAAGGAAAAGTGGAAGCACATGTTAGGATGCAAGAAAAACAAGAAGTAGCAAAGGGCTGTGGACAAAGGATATGAATGGTTTACCCTCCAAGAAGCTACACGAAGCTGTTTTCTACATCCTCTTTCATGATTTGCAACAAAAGGAAAAAGCTCTTGACTAAAAGCCAAAGAAGGATACTGAATATAATTCTGTATACAGATAAACAACAGGATAGGTCTGAATAGGGACTGTGGGAGATCATCCAGTCCCAGCATCTGCACTGGGGCAAATCTACAAGTAACCCAGGGTCATGCTAGCTCCATCACAGCAGATCAGCTCTTCCTCCCTGTCACTTCTAAAGTCCCCTGCCAGGACATAAAGCCACCACTCTGATACCTCCTCCAGCATAAAACTAGCCCGGAATATTCCTACAACTGTGTAGTACACAGATGCTGTGATATGTACCCAAAGACAGTTGTCTTTTTCAACAGCAAAACATTTATACCTACCACACAGTGCATTTTTGTCTGCACAAGTTTGTCTGATGTGCCCCGAGGTGAACTGTCTCCCACACGTATGTGTCTGAACCCAGAACTTGAGGAAGAATCATAAGAAAGGTTCCCTCCTTGCCTCTCCAGTACTGTGGAGCCTGCATCTCATGACTTTCAGAAGATGCTGCCAGTCTGACCTGTTCCTCAAGCTTTCCTCAAGGACAAACTAACCACATGATAAAGGATTACCCTCAAGTGCAGGCAAGAAATACATGAAGTAAAGAAAGTTGGTGGATATTAATAATTTCAAGTGTTTTTAAAATTTTTTTATTTGAAGGAATAACCCATTGGTAGGAGCATTTCCCACCCCTCTGACCGCAACACTAGCATTTTGCAGATGTATGCGAGTATTTCTAAACTGGAAAGTCCAAATCATCAGCTACTGCACTCTAGTTCAGATTACAAATAATAAAAAGAGAGCAAACCCAAAAGATTACCCTAACAAAAACGGCTATAAATCAGCTACTGCCCTCTCTCACACCCCAAAATAAAATGCTTGCAGTGGAGAAGCGTAAAGTGTCACTACTGATAGCTCCTGGTATTTAGGGGTTTTTTTTGGCTCCCAGCAGCACGGGCAGGGATTTACGGAGCCCTCCCGGGCTGCGCTGGCACGGAGCTGTGCAAGGCTCCTCTCTGCTGGTGGCAGCAGATGTTACACACCTAGCACTGCGCATCGCCTCCCCTGATCCTCAGCTTGCTCGCAGATAAAGCAGCAAAACAACCCCTCACGTTATCTGCTTTCAGACTTCAGCGCACGGGGCCAAATTCCCCCGAGTGCAACTCCACACACACGAGCAGCGACCTCCTTACGGCACCTTCCCCTGGACCCTCCAAATGTGCCTCTGAAGCCTACAAGCAAGCCCATTAATAAATAAATAAATTAAAAGCACGGCAACTCCGAAAGCCATGTGCAAAGTTGCCCAGCACTGCATCCAGATGCTGCATTTAAAATCACTGTCCCTCTGCGCTAGGGCTATGAGGTTAGGCAAGGAAACCCCCTTCCATCAATAAAGTGGAAGGAAACCTTTCCATTTATACTCGACACACCGAAGTTTTAGCACTGCCGGACCTCCCGAAGGCCCGAGCGGCACCGCTTGCCTTCCTTCTTCTTCAACGCGGAGGCTGGGCAGCGCCAGAGCAGACCGGTTCCGAATGCCGGTCCCGAGGCGAGCCGCCTGCCCGGCCCCTCCGGCCTGTGGGGCCCCGACCCTCCGGGGCGCAGCGGGGCTCTCAGCCGATCCCCCCCGCTCCCCGCGCCCGGGGGGGCTTCACCTCTTCTGGGAAGCGCCGGACACCTGACGGCGGCGGCTCGTTCTCTGCCTATTGTTCCACCAGCACTTAACCGCGGGGACATTTTGTACCGATTACCGGATAGTTTATTGTCAAAACAGCCCGACCCGGGGAGATGGGGCGGGGGGGGGGCTCCGCGCCGGCCTCTCTCGCAACCCCTGATAACCGTGCACTGCAAACAAAGGACTTTTTTCTTTCTTCTATTTTTTTTTTTTTTTCCCCCCCGGCGGGGCGTCCCGCAAAGGCGATGCCAAGGCTTCTGCCGCGACCCCCGGCACGGCGCTGCCCCCGCCGAAGTTTTTTCCCCCGCTGCCGCCCGCGCCTGCCCCATCCCCGCCGCCCCGCCGGGCTCCGCGCCCACCCGCGCCCGCGGCTCCCACCTGCGGGGAAGAGGCTCAGCATCAGCACGGCGTGCGCCAGCTCCCAGGCGAGGTACGCGCCCTCCATGCCGCCGCCGCCGCCACCCCCCGAGCCCGGCGCGGCGCGGCTGCCGCTCCCACCGCCCGGCGCGCAGAGATGCCCGAGCCCCCGCGGGAGAGATGCGGAGTACAGCCGGCCCCGCCGCGCCGCCGCCGGCTCCGCCTCCCGCCCCCCCGCCCCGCGCCGCGCCGCGCTGCGCGGCCCCCCGCGGCACCCTCCGCGCCCCCGCCCCGCCCCGCCGCGGCGGAGATGGGCGCAGGTGAGAAGCTCCCCCCCACCCCCCCCTCTCCCTCCCATCCCCCGCCGCACTGGGTGGCTAGCTTTGCGTCGGTGTGGCTTGCCATGAAGACTTCACGTATCCTCCCAAATGAAGTAATTATAAAAAGGAAAAGCCCGGTGGCTAAACGTGCGCACAGTGCTGATGCGGGGGAGAGATCGCCCTCCTCAGGGGGCAGCCGTGCGGGGCATCAGCAAGTGCTGCGAAGAGGGGTCCGGGCTGTGGGGCTGGGTAAGCCCAGGAGGCAGCGTGGTCTGGGGCTGGGGCTTGGGGGAAGGGGGGAAGCAGAGGGAGCATCCCTCAAAAGGCAAGTACAAAGCCGTTTGTCTGGCTCTAAAATCCTCGCTTGTACCTCCTGGAGGTAGCACAGCAGATTGTGCGCCGAAGGAAACGCTTGTGCCCTGTCCCGCAACACTGAGGTCTCAAACTGTGCCTGGGCTGTCACCTCCTAAGGGTCAGTAAGAGAAACAGAAGTGAGACTTAAAAGTATGCTCTATGACCAAAACAAAACAAAAATGAAGAATTGAAAGAACTAGCTGGTTTGGTGTGGAAAAGAGAAAGCTGACAGGGAGCTTAAACATAGAAAAGGTTCTTACAAAGAGGATTGTGAGCAGTTGTTTTGAATGTCCCTCAAGGGCGAGATAAAAAGTGATCCGTTTTAGCCCTCCGCAAAAAGAGTAAGGAGAATTTTGTCGACAAATACTTTGTGGAGAAGAGGTTGTGGAATTCCACAGAGGGAGTTTTTAAGGATTGATGAGACAATTGTCAAGGAGGATCTGGGAGCACTTGCTTCTGCAGCTACAGAACCGTGGAGCTGCTCTTCAGGAAAATCTAAAACAGACTACTGAAATGTCTGTCATTAACACTGCTTTGTCAGGCAGTATTACACATTGTGAGATGACAGAAAGGCATGTAGGTGACCCAGGCAAAGGAGTTGCCCATGCATTCACCAGCTGTGCTCTGCCCAGGTCCCCACGTAGCAGGCAGGTGAGGGAAGGACACACAGACTGTCAGAAAACCCCTAGCAGCACTTCTGGATATACAGAGAGACACAGGGGACATGCGGCCAAACCTTCACCCATGGAAAAGCATAAATGTAGACTTCTTGAAACGTGTCGGTGCAGATCAGAAAAGTTATTGAAGGTAAATTATGCCTTTTTTTTTCACCTTCATCTTCTTTTCTTTTTCACTCCTGTCAGATTTTTTCCAAGGTTAATAGCAGTGTCCCATATGGTCCAGCGTGAGATGAAAGTCTTGTCTTATATGTTTAAAATGGCTCTCTCCATTTCTTTACTCTCTTTCATCTCTGACAGCCAGTTTCTTTTGATGGGTGAATCCTTCCTCTGCTGCAAAGTGGAATACGTTTTTTTTTAGCACACCAACAATTTCAAAATCAAACATAATTTTAAAATAATATTTCTCAGGTGCTAGCCTCATCAAATTAATTCTGAAGAGAGGAAAAAGATAGTTGAAATACTTAAATTTTTTGTGTACTCCAAATTTTCCAGGTGACTTTAGGTTTCATTTTTGCAGAGGAAAAGAGAATTGGGGTTTTTTTATATATAAATGCTGGGAACATTTATGGTTTAATTTCTTAAAGATGCAAAGGCAGCACACAAAACTCTACAAGAGGTTTCCACTGCAACATTATCAAGGAACATGTGATGTTGTTTTTGTGACAGGTTTCTCCCTGTTCTTCTTGATTAGTGCTCTTTCAGTTAGTAGCCTGCCCTTATGTCCTGCACATCCCTGATCACATGAAGCCAAACTCCTCGTGGCCCTGCATCATGTGCCTCATTTTCGTGAGCATTAGTTGAATGTTAGACATCTCAAAATAAGAGCGGCAACAGTATTTTCCGTGTACTTGGCCTGGCTATAAATAGCTACAGCAAGTAGGAAGCAAAGGTGAATTGGTTTTAACCTTGTTTCTTCATTTATTTTTAATAATCGTAATGATAAATGCAGGTGCCTCTTCCACCTCTGTCCAATGTATTGCATTGTATGCTGTAAGCTCTCTCATCCATACTCAGTTTGCATTGTGGAAGAAAAAGAAAGTTTCCCAAGCAGTGGATGATTCTCTCTCATCCTTTTTTGGTACTGTGGAGGTATATCAGGACAGGTAATGCCATCTCTCATCATCTGCCTGAACCAGCTTGCAGCAGACTGACATTTGAGGGTGGGACAGGGAAAGATCCATGGACTTTGGAGAGAACTGGTGCAGAATATAAGCCTTGAGAAATGTATAAAAACCTGTGTTTGGAAATATCACTTCAGTTTGGAATTCTTGAAGTCATTTAACATTTATAGACCAGCTCCTTTGAATAGTCAATTCAAAATATTGCTTTTACTCATCCATGGAACTGCTTACTGAAATAAACACTGACTAGATCGATAATATTGGTAAGATTAAGCTAATGTCATTGAACAACTGGTGCCCTAATTAAGGTTTTATGTTATTTCTCTATTTGAATGAAATTTGGATAGTTTGGAAATGAGCTAGCTTGATGACTTCAAACAGTTTATTTGTCAGGGCTGTGAAAACCTTTTTATTCTAAATCTTTGCAGCATAAATAATCCGTGGGATCTATTTTATCTACAGCACAGCATATCTAATGAGAAGAGGAAAATACCCTTCTGATACAGCCAATCAATGCCAGCTAGAATCCCTCCTGATAAACCCTGTGATAAGGACTTCTTCCAAAAGGTTATATGTTCCTTTCTCTAAATTGCAGAATAATAGATCTTAGGCTGGGGCATCACTGTTCCATATAAACTGGCAGCCCCAGCCAGCCAGCCAGCTCCAGAATTAACTTCTCTGTGATTCCTGAAGGCTTTGAGAAATTATGAGAGTTCGAAACATCTACTGATTTACAAATGTTGTAAAAGCTATCTAATCATTGGCATGAAAGTTTGTTAAGCTTTTTAAAAGTGGAAAGTGGTTAAATTTCTGCCTTGTGCATTCATCTAAAACAACATTTCTGAAGCATGGCTGTCAGGAACATCATATGACCAGAGTGCAAAAAAAAAAAAATATACTCAACACTCTGCTATATCTTTACTTTAATCAACAAAATCATAGCCATTGATTTTCTGAGCCTCTCTTTTAATGATAGAAAAAAAAAGGAAAAAAAAGAAAACAAACAAACAAACCCATGTGAATTTGCTGGTCTAAACTGTTCATACAGCAAGGTATAATCCATCTGGATGTGTTTTCTAGAAGTCTTCAGATTTCAGGATGTCCCATTGGCTTTGGTTTTATTAATTTTCAGTATTCTACATACTCACATTGCCATAAAAGGGTAGGTGAGTGTGGAAAACTGGTAGTATTTGATAAGTGTGTATCTTAAGACTTCATCTGTTATTGGTAGGATTTTAATGTCTTCCATGCAGTTTAACTGAAGAAATTTCCACTATTTTTAGAAGGGATGACACTAAAATTAATGCAGATCAAATGGACACCTTTATCTCATTCCCCACTGGAATATGAGCCTTCAAATTGAATCCATTCAGTCTTACTAAAGTGGGAGGTATCTCTCATTCCCTTTTAATCCAATTTTGTGAAATACTCACTAAATCCCATTGTGCCCATGATCTTAAATAAGTATTGCTATCCTACTTAATTAAAGAGTTTTCCAGCATCAAATGTCAAGAGCTGAGATATAATCGTCATTGAAGCTTGAAATATATGCTGGTTTTAAAGACATCTCATATTATCACATGCATAGCACACTATTGTAAAAACTGTCTTATCAGTATAAGCTTAAGTGGAAAATAAAAGACTCTAATCTTCTTGATAGCATTTTTGTTAGTTTATAGCATGCAATCTTACTAAGAAAAGAGATTTGTCTTTATGAACTGCCAAGAACGATTCTTGCCTTTATCACTTGCTGCTTTATTTGCACAGGCTACTCTTGAGAGCAGCTCCATGCAGCAATTTAGGTCTTTTAAAGTGTTGCTTTGTCTTATTTAATTTTGTTGCTGTGTTGTTTTTTTTTTAAATGAGTTTAACATATCAAAATAATCATGGAGAAACAGCTGATGTGGCTTCCTCTAAAATATTCTCCTTTCCCAGCTTGCTGCTCTTCCCATTCTTCTGTGGCCTTCCCATGCATGGCAGCTTTGGGCTGCAGACCTGGAGAGCCTCAGCCTTGTCCTCAGCCTCTTTGCCTGTTCCCACAGGATATTAATGCCTTGGTTGCTGAAAACATATCTAGGCTCTGCATCTTGTGACAAGAACTAACTTTGGTTTGCCATTCACAAAGAGTCCTTCTGTGTTCACTCACAGTGCTTTGCCATGTTTGAATCTAAATAAATGTCTAGGAGAGGGGTTTTGTCCAACTTTTGTGTTCTGAATTGATTAAAGCCCCATGAAATCCAGTTGACTCCACACTCCTTGGCGTTTTTGTTAAATTTTATGAATGAATTTGGGGATCAAATAAGATGAAAAAGAAAACTAAAGCAAAAGAAACCCTCTTGACTGAGCTTATGCATGTCAAAAGTGTGATGTGGAGAACAGGATGCTTGCCTTGTCTGTGTTCCCTTGGTAGATAAACTGAAAAGCTTTTTTTCTTAATCACATCTTGTTTGTCGCATTGCCTCAGTATCTCTCCGTAAACTATTTTAATTTATCATTATTAGGTGTGTCAGAAATTGCTTGGATCCTTTTTAGCCATGCAAGATGCCATGCAAGTTCTTCAGGTCCAGTTTTGTTTACATCTTTGTGCAGTCTGCAAAAAATGTGTCAGTTCCTCTTTACTCAGCTCAAAACACATTACTAACCTAATTTGTACTTCATGGGTGAGCAGTCTCTCTTGAATCCTTCTGCCAGTGCTTCTCTCACATGTCTGGCCTGAAGCACTCAGCTTGGGTCAGGGGAGCATCATATGAGCCTCCTTCTCTCTCCCGGTCCCATCCGCGATGCCCTCTCTGCCTGTCTCCCCATATAGAGAGCAAGATGGATTTGTCACAACCCTGCCACCTCATCTGGAACAAGGATATCAGTGTCTGGTCTTAAAACCAACTGTTATTTATTAGAATCAAAGCATTTCAGAGAAGATAGTTCTTAAAATAGTGAACAGGCTGCCCATGTGACCCATTTACTATTTTTCATAGAAAGCACGGTCTCCCTGTCTTCTGCTCCACAAAACTTGTCTCAGTTTCTCCTCAGTTTTGTATAATACTCAGGATGGCCATGGGTAACCAAACTTTTAGACACCAAAGCACTTCGTTGTTAGCGTCTCAGTCTTTGAGCATGTAACTCCCAGCTTTGGTAAAGCCAGGCTTTCAGTTTTCTGCAGATGGATGAAGTATCCCCAGAGCTGACAGCTTCTCCATTGCCTTGCACATCTCTCCCGACAACTTTTTGAGTAACCTGTACTAAATTTAAATGCTGTAGATGTTTTTGCCCTTCTCTGTGGGTTAGGTAACCCTTACCAAGGCAATGCTGCAATGTCTTAGAGGACCGCAGAGAAGGTATGTACATATTTACACTTTCATTACAATCTATATTCACAGTTCTTGGTAACCAAAAGTCTCAAAGAGATTATTTTCCTATCAGTCGTATTCCATTTTCATACAGCTATCTTGTAGTTCCAGAGGCCTTGGGGGCTTTTTTTTTTCAACTATGTGTATTTGCTAATGCAGTGTATGCTATAATCTCCAAGCCCCCCTTCATGCCCTCCATCATGCTGATAGACTGGAGGAAAAATATGCACAACACTGGAAGAGTAAAGGGCACTCAAGGATGCCTCTTATTAATAAGGTCATGCCCATCACATTTATCATCCAGTCCTCTATTTTTTCACCTGTAGGAGTATTTTTCAGTCCTTTTGATCAGTTTTCAAACTGAGATGGTGCAGTCATGGATATTTCCATAGGTAGTCTGTTTTATGTATGTATATATGTGTGTGTATATGTATATATGTATTTATGTACATATGCATATATGTATATGTTTTATATATATACACACACACACACACATATACATATGTGGTTGAGCAGTGGAACAGGCTCCCCAGGGAAGTCATTATGGCACCAAGCCTGTCTGAGTTGAAGCAGCATTTAGATGTCACTCTCAAGCACATGGTGTGATTCTGGGGGTGCCCTACACAGGGACAGGCATTGGACTTGATGATCCTGATGGATCCCTTCCAACTCGGCAGATTTGTTGGTTCTCTGATACAGTGTAAGTGAGCTTTTGCAGACACTTTCAACTAAGTCCACGATGGATGCTGGCTGCCTGGCATCCTGGAAAGGCTGGGGTTACACCTTGATGAGTTTGCATTTTGATGGCTTAGTTTGTCCAAGCTGGATAGCCAGAAAGAAGAAATTAGTTCATGAAAATGCCCAGGAATACACAAAATAGAATTTGTCCATGTGAGACAGGTATTGTTCAGCCTGCTGATGCTAATGAAATCATCTAGATTTAGAAGGCTTGAGAATTTCAACCTTAAGAGGCGATATTCTATTAAATGAGGTGGCTACTTCTTTTTTCTCCTCCGGTTCTGAGTTTAAACAGGTCTAGTGGAGCCATATCAGTTTAGGGGACTTCAATTAAGTCAAATGGGTTTTAGGATATGCTTTCTGGGATCCCTATCTTATTTTATCTCCTACCTTAAGTTCCCTAAATTTTTTTTTTTCCTTTTCTTTTCTTTTTTTTTTTTTTTTTTTTTTTTTTTAGGAAATAATCAGTGAAATGATGCATTTCTTTCTCAGATGTGTAATGTTTATCTAAATGTTTATGCACATTTTTTGGTCCATACTTTTGTAATACTCAATAGAAACAACCACATTAGTGTAAAAATATGTTTGAAAGACCTCGTCTGGTTTTGTATTGGTATGTTTAGCTGGTTCTCTCTTGTATGTTGTTTTTGCTTCTGAATTCAAGAGCACTGCTGGCAAACCCCTGATCCTAGCTGCCACTCCTGCAGAAAGCCAGGCTCTGGCTTGTGTACATCTTCCCGTACTGATAGGACTCTGTTATTATTGCTGGACCAAGGTATGTTTTCAGAGCTCGCCAACATTTTGCTCCTGCAGGGGGAAAGCTCTGCCTCCACCTCTGCCTGTCTTAAATTTTACAGCATTTATGTCTTAAAGCCTCCTTTCCCTCCCCCAGGATCTTTTAATGAAGTGCCTGTAGAGCCATCACCCACTGATGGGCAGCTGCCTTTGTGGAGGGAGCTGTTGTCACCTGCCAGCAAGCAGGACCAGTTTGGGGCAGGAGAGTGTCCAACTAAAGATGAGATTTGGGATTCTTTGGGGGTTCACATAGAAATTATGGAGCATCCCTTTGCCATCTGCTCCTTGTTGGAAGTAATGCAAATGTAAATGTCAGTTTTACAGCTTAGAAGCCCATTACCCCTCTAGGCATACAGCCTTTCTTGCTGAGGGGATGTGCATCCACTGGGACTCAGCTTTTGCAGCTGATAGCATGGTTTCTCTGTTTGCCTCCATCCTGAGCTACCCCTGTGTTATTCAGGCCTGTGTTTGTCCCATCAGTTTGAAAGACATGGGGATGTGAAATAGGCTTAGGAGGGTCCTGACCTTTCTGTCCCTAATTCTTTTCCCTGTGGGGGCAATTTCACTTACAGTTCTTTGTTTTGCTGCCGTAGATATTTTGAGGAACCACAGAAAAGGGTTTTTTTTCGCCAATAATCTAGTCCATCATCTGGTTTACTGTGTGGCTTTGCAAACAGGTTACTGCCAAACTGGGGAGAAAAAGTGATGAGAACAAGCACTGAGAAGGAACTTGCACTGGCCTGCAGCCAAAGCCAGCACCTCGCAAAAGCAAACCCTTTTATTCTACATGAGCCAACCTTTAAATACCAAAGTAAATACCACAATGCCTCTATCTGAAGCCAGGTGTGAAGGTACTTACAGATGATTTCCCCATTGTAGATGGACACCTAAATAGCCAGGGCAGTTTAAACTATGCAAGATAGCTGCCAGCTCCTCCTAGGAGTGGGCATCTTGGTTATCTCAAAGCTCTTTCCCTGTCTCATGTCATCTGGCCAATTGTTCTGTGCCCAGTCCAGGCTGCTGCCACTGCCTTTATTTATCCTTATATTAAATGTGATACAAGATGTTGGTTATAGGTGCAATCTGTTAAATGCATGATCTCTGATGTGTTACCAGCCCTCCCTGCACACCCCACATATGGCCCATTGTTAACACAGATGTCAGCCCAGGAACAGCTTGCTTATCTCCCTGCACCTCAGAGAGCAGGCAGCTCTTTCCTCCCAGCATTTGCTCCAGTTCATGTGTCACAAGCCCTTCATTTATTTGGGGCTTTGGGGATGAAATTAGTATAGCAATTAGGATGCGTTTGTGGCAAATGTCCACTCATTAGTCTATGACAAGGTGCACTGGATTTATGGCAGTGACAAGAAGTCAAAATAACATGGTGGAGTAGCTCCTTTCAAAGGCAAATTTAACAGGTGCTGTTTGCTTAATCTGAGTCAGAGTCTCACCCTGGGTTTACATTTTGGGACATTATTATTTGTAGAACCTTGATGCCATAATAATGCAAATAATTGTCACTGCACAACCACTTTACAGCTGATAAACAAAAATATGCACAAAATGTTTTAAATAATATTTAGAACTCCTCTCTCATCTTCTTCCACAGATAATTTCTCAGTTTCTCTAACATGATCATATGATGAAGCATGTGTCATTTTGACCCTTAAAAGCCTGGAAGAACTGCTCAAGTTCCTTTCCAAACACTTTGGAAATCCTTGTGCAAACAAACACTGGAGATAGACAGAACTAGCAACACATCACAGTCCTTGAATTAATGTCTGGCTGATACTATCAACCATCGATAAAATAGCAAACTGCAGCGTGTGTTCAAAGTGATAGCAGGGTCCTGGATCATGATGTCAAATACCCATTCATTTGTATTCCTATCATATTGCTATGAGATTGGCTATATTGGACAAGATGTTATTGACTGAGAACTCACTGAGTTTTGCTTTTCTTAGTTCATCAGTGAAGACAGATTCCCTATTGATATGAGCCAGCTGAGGCTGAGATTCGCCTGGGTCTAAGCTAGATGATTAGGTGCTGTCTATATACAGTGCAGAAGTGCAGGCACCTCTGGAGTGATAGTCACCTAACCTGATGCAGGTGGGATGAACCATCCTCTGGAGATGTCTTTCCCCTCTTCAGAGGGAATCTAGGAAACTGGTTTGGACAGCTACTTCCCATTTAGGTGGCTGAAATTATGTGAAAGTTGTGTATGCTCTTCAGTCTCAAAAGTTGACAAGCATCTCCTTTAGATGTCTGAAAAACAATAAGGGGGAATAATGCAATCAGTGAATTTCCTCTGTAAATAAATCCAAAACTGAACTAACAAAATATTTAGACATGGAGACTCAGTCACAAACAGATTTATCTAGATCTTGCCTCACTACCAGCTGCATTTGCTATCACTTCGCTGTTTGCAGCTCTGAATGGCACAGCCTTAAGCAGGTCTGCAAGTCTCCTTGCACACTGGGATAAAAAGGACCCTGCAGCTGCTGTATAGCACTGAGATTTGGGACCTCTCTTGCTCTGCCCCACTGGAGAACTTCAGAGAAGTTTTTCTGTGCCACAGTGTCTCCATCTATAAAGTGCACTGATCTCCTCTGCAAAGTGCTTTGTGCCTAATGAGGGCACCATAAGAGGTAGGTATTGGCCTCCCAAAGCAGTTGCTTAGCATCACCAGTGCACACAACATTCATTTCCATTTTGCCTCTGAGCTCCCTCAGTTTGTTGGGAAGTATTCCTTCCTGAAGCTCCTTTCTTTGCATCAAAACCAACAGAGCACAGAGGCTGAGGGTTGCAGAAGCCTTCTCACTCCATTTCCTACCAATACCTTGCCTGAAAAGTCATCCTTCCATTAGAAGTAATGTGGACCTGCTATGGTTTGAAGGGAATGACAGGAGCAAAGAGCATTGGCTGATGGATTCAGCAAGCCCTGTAACTGGATTTGTAGGTGAGATCTTCTGCTGGTGCACACTGCGATGCTAAATGCTTTGGTAATGCTTGTAGTCCAGTAAAACAGGGTGCAGCTGGGTTGTTGTAAGCTGGACCAGAAGCAGTATTAGGTACCAGAGCTCTCTGCATGCCTGCAGTACCACGATGCCCCAATACCAATGCTGTCAACTGCTGCTGTGACTTGTGCTGGGCTCTCTTTCCTTCATTGTTCTAGGCAAAGGTATGTGTGGCCACCAGGAGCCCACCTAACTGAACTATTGTAATACAAAAAAGAAAGGAGGAGAACAGAGTTGCTTAAATTAAGCTCTCTGTCAATGAGGCACATCATGGACTGCAGCCTATGCAGTTGTTTCCTAGGTCTTGTTTCCTAGAGCTAAGAACATCTGGCAGCTGCCTCTGGTGAAGTTTTTGGTTCCTTCAGCCAAGCTGTGGTTCCACATAGATCTTTAAATTTCCTTCTACCAAAGATGTTTGAGATAAATTGCAACTCCTTTCTCACACATGTGCTACAGAAAGCACAGGGGATGCCCTTCTCAGCTCATCTGCACTGAATCTCCTGATCCCAGCAGGTGCAGAGGATGCCCACTTTGGGCATGAGAAAGGAAGGAGTCTGAGATGGCTCCCTGAGCAGTCAGAAATGGTATGGGAGGTTACCTTTCCTCCCACTGCAGCACAGATCTGGCCTCAGGAAGCTCTGCAAACCAGACAGGCAGTGTTACATGTTTTTAAAAGGCATTTCCTCCTGGCACCAGCTCTTGAGTGCACTCCAGCATAAGCCTAAATCTCTCACTGGTGGGCTGGGATCTGTATCAGCTCACTGGTGGGCTGGGAGCAGAACTTTAGAGCTGCTGCTTGTGCCTTGTCGGCATCATCCCTTTGGCAGGGGCTATTTCCAGCAAGATATTACCCTGGGCTGTGTCACCTATTCCTGCTGATGTCATTGCATTAACCAATATCCATTGTAAGTAAACCTGTTCTTGACAAGACCACAGAAATATGCACAAATTGCTGGTAGACTTTAGTACATTCTCAGGTATGATGATTTTACAAAGACACAACCTATATGTTTCGGGTTTTGCAGACAATTTTAATTCATATTCATTCATAGCCTTTTTCCACTATTTGACTGCAGCTGCATAAAAAGGAAAATGTTTTCTAACTGTCTGAGCCAAGCGTACAACAGTATCTTAGTTTTGACAGCAAGCGTATCTTCAGAGGGCATCTTTTTGTTAAGCAAATTATTATAGATCTTGCCCAATCTATAAAAGAGCAGTTTCATGGTTCTTCTGATTCTCTTTTACTTTCATGGTAATCTGAACATTTATAAGACAAGATATCGTTTAGAAGTTCAAAATAGAGTTGTATTTTTGGACCATGACATCAGTTTTTATGCCATTTCACTCTATTCTGAGCTACAATTAAAAGTTCTTTTTTAAACAAACTGTATCTAATTTCTGTGCTGAATTAAACCAGGCAGCGGGGAATGTTTTTAATTTTAACTAGAATGTCATTAGGCACAAGACATGCAAGTACAATGCAGAATTGTAAGGCATGTCTGCAAAAAACCCGAACTGACTGCAAAGTCTTTGTCTACATTAGAAGTGGGGGGTGTTCTTTGGTAGAGAAATACCAGCAAACACTTATGAAGAATCACTTCTTGCACTGAAATAAAGTGATTTCCCACTAGAGCTTGGTCCAGTTTTCTGAAAAAAGCATCAATACCCAGAACAATTTTGCCAGCCCTTGCAGCAATTGCAAGCCTGACTGTCTTGCTGAGAGCTATCTATTATTGGCTCCTCCTTGACATCATTATTCCAGCCAAAATTTTGGACCCAGCTAATGCTGCAATTAGGAGCTTAAACCAACAGAATTAACATAGAAGTGATTTTTGTTTTAACACATGGAAAATGTATGCAGAAAATTTTCAACAAGAATTTTTTTCTTCTGTAATATTGTTTGTATAGACCATAGCTGCAGTTATTTTTACAAAACTACATGTTGAAACTGAATTCCTTTATATTATTCCTTTAAAGGGCGACACCTTTCATATATATATGTTATATATACCTTTGCTGTTTCTTCAAACGTATCATTATTCCTTGAGAATAAAGTCCATAGCAAAATATGAAGTACTGAAAAGCAGTTTGCTTTTGAGGTTAGCAATACAAAGGAACAGTGTATGAGCAGTGCCTTTTGCTGTAACTGGCACTGCAGTTTTCACACTCAGCCAGCACAGAAAGGTTAAACTGCACTTAGCTAAAGTCCTCCAAAAACTGCACATCTCTCAGCCATTGATGACCTAGGTCAAAAATTCAGCCCCTGTGGAAGTATTGTTTTTGGCATGATGCTTAGACTTCAGGGCCCCCAAAAATGTTAAGCATTGATCTCCACCCCCACCCCTCACAGATAGTATTAAGGAACTGGAGCATTACCTGTGACCCAGGACAAGGCTGTAGTATCTGGGACTTTGATGTCTCTGGCACCAGTCAGTGATGATTAAAGACTGGATATGAGCTACGTAAGAGGCACTCGACTGTTCTTGGTTAACTACAGGAGTCAAATGTTCAAAGTCTAAAATTAGGGTCTTAGATCTCTACCTATAGTACTACCCCACGACTCACAGGTAGGATCATTGGGATGTTCAGCTCTCTCTTGCTTTACTCTGAGTCTATGCAGCTCCTGCTGCAGGAAGATTTCTCTTCCTAGGTCTGTCTCAGAGAATTGTGTTTGGAGTGGGGCAAGATCTGAGCTCAGACTTTCACTTTACTGATGTCTAGGACCTTTCCAGTCCTCTATTTCCCTTTCCTCCACAGGCTGCCTCACTTTATTATGATTTTTCTTGTCTCCAGCTTCTCTCTTCTCTTTCCCAGCCTCTCATCTGCCTCTCTGGCCCCTTCTCCTGTCCCACAGCCTCACTGACAATAATAGCTTCTCAAAGCCAAGAGTGATGAGGACTTTTCCCAGGTTATTTCAGCTCCTGACATATAGGAAGATCTCTGCAGACATTCAGGGTGGGATGCTGCTGTGAGCTGAATGTGAGACTGCTCCCCATCCTAACCTGCGGTGTACATCCAAGTATGAGAAAGTAAATCACTGTGTTCCCAGTATTCCTAGCAAATCTCTGCTAACCCCAGGAAGTCTCCCCCAGACACACATGAACTACCTTCTTTATTTGACCTGTTTCTTATCTATTAAGCAGAGGGGACTTCCCCCAGTTTTTGATCACTTTCATCTTTTCTTTCTCTCTTTCTCTTTCTTTCTTTGTCTCTCTCTTTCTTTCTTGCTTTTTCTCTTTCTCTTTTTATCTCTCTCTTTCTGTCATCTCTCTCCTCCTATTTCTCTCTCTTCCTTTCTTCCTTTCTTTCCTTTCTTTCCTTCTCTTCTCTTCTCTTCTCTTCTCTTCTCTTCTCTTCTCTTCTCTTCTCTTCTCTTCTCTTCTCTTCTCTTCTCTTCTCTTCTCTTCTCTTCTCTTCTCTTCTCTTCTCTTCTCTTCTCTTCTCTTCTCTTCTCTTCTCTTCTCTTCTCTTCTTTCCTCCTTTCTTTCCTCCTTTCTTTCCTCCTTTCTTTCTTCTTTCTTTCTTTCTTTCTTTCTTTCTTTCTTTCTTTCTTTCTTTCTTTCTTTCTTTCTTTCTTTCTTTCTTTCTTTCTTTCTTTCTTTCTTTCTTCGTTTGGTTTTTTTGTTCTGTATTCTATTATAATTAAGAGTTTCAGATCTAATGATTTAAAAGTTTCACATGATGACACAGTAGAGAAGTGAAAGAAGGAAGATGTATTTGTGAAATAATCTGGTCACCCCCAGGCTTTGAAGTGGGAAAAAATAGGTCTAGGCAATCTATTTCTGAGGTAAATGTTCCAGTCATATAACTGGAACCCCCATTAGCAACGGGGCAATTTGTCATAGGCTCTCCCTTTTGTGAGATGCTTTGTGCCCTTTTTCTGTGAAGAGTTGTGAACACAGGAGGTGACTATTAAATTGAGGGGCTGAAAACACCTCTAACAATGTTTAATAACAGAAAGAGAATTTTTGTCTTTTTTTTTTTAACATAAAAGGGGAAGAGAGAGATTTGGTTTTATTGATAGCTACAAGATAAAAAAAAAAAAAGAAAAAAACAAACAGCTATTAAGTCTACAGATAAATATATTTGCATGCAATACAAGATGTGTAATGCCATGGAAGCAAACACACAGACGTAAACTGCAAAATGCCTGGGGGCATTTTTAACTTATGAGCATAGGAAAAAGGGAAAATCAGTATAAATGTCACAGAAACTACAACTAAAATTAGGAGAGCATACATTGTGTTTAAATTGTATGGAAAACATGCTAAAGATTAAGTTGCATACTAGTAACACACAGCACACATTTTAAAGTGGTAACACAGAAATAGGATTAAAAGAACAAAAACCAATTTAATGACACAATATAAATTATAATCAGACTAATGTAGATCTGTATGTAGTGCAATTCCTGCTCAGATTTTCGGGAAGCTGTAAGGAAACTATGACTAAGTCCCAGTTTTCTAAATTATAAGCAAAACCCAAGGCTGCAGTTTTGTTCAAGAAAGCTTTAACCTCTAAAAAATCCCACTGGACACATTAGACAGACAAAGTTCACTAAAACTGATGTCAGATTATAGAAATAAGGGTTGCAGCAGCTACTCTGCTCGCTGATGCACTTTGGCAGCATTGTTTCATTGTTAATATCATGGGACAGAGTTGCAGGAGCTTCCCCACGGGAATCCCACTGCAACTTCAAATATTAGCATAAACAGCTGAGTTTCTGCCAGGTTTGGTGACCCTGTGAAGAACTGCTTCAAGCTCACTCAAGCTTGGAATGCAGCGCTGTTCAATCAGTGACCTGCTGATCATTTGTCCTGGCCTTTCATACCCTTGGTGCAAGGTTGGAATAAAGGAAGCTAATAATTACATCTATTCCTCCAGATGTGATGGTGGAGCCTGTGGGTAGGCATATTACTTGAATCTCATTTACTCAAATGGATTTGAATTTTATGGACCGGTGCCTGCTGCCAGGAACATGGATGCACACATGAAAAGGTAGCAGTAATTACTTTGTATGTGTCAACCATGCAAGGTCTTTCCTCATTTTTCTCTTAACTTCTGCACCAGAAAGGCCATGATTTGAAAGCCTTTTCGTAAT
This sequence comes from Phaethornis superciliosus, assembly GCA_023637945.1. Lineage (NCBI taxonomy): Eukaryota > Metazoa > Chordata > Aves > Apodiformes > Trochilidae > Phaethornis > Phaethornis superciliosus. The sequence continues at coordinate 17,668,518 of JAJQWJ010000005.1, read as the reverse complement.
TCCTAGTCAGAAAGTAGTGAGGAGAGACTCTTTTCAAAAGCCCTTCTTGTAGCTTTAGCACAGGTAGATCTCTGTGATATTACACACGACCGAGCTCTGGCCTTCTGAGCCTTGACAGTAAGTCAGGAAGTCCTGAATTCAGGAAAAGCTTAAGTAGCCTCCTTATTCCTACATTTTCTTACCTATTAAGCTGTCATACGTCCAGCACAGCTTGACGCTCAGCATATATTTCCCGCAGGCATTTTTGGAAAGAAATTTGATGTTACCTTTCTCCTCCACTCCTCTGGAAAAGGCACTGAACTTCTGATTCAAACATGTCCAGCATCATAAGATTCTGGAGAAGATCCTCTAGGCATTCACAGCTTCTTCAGGCACTATTGATAGTGTTTGGGTTCAGATATGCTGTAATTTATTAACTTTCCCTCTGCAAAAGTTGTGTGCCTCCAGCAGACCTGGTTTTGGAGGAAAAGTTTATACATATATATATAACTGTTTTGCAGACATTTCTAAAGTAATAAGAGTTTCAAAGAGATGTGATTTCAAAGGGAAAGTTGGAAGAAATTGCTGGGAAGTTCAAAATGTTTCCAGCAATTACTAGCAGTTTTCCAACTCATCTAAGTGTTGCAGTAGGAATTAATGTCTTCAAGCAGTCCTTGAGCCTTCACAATACAGATTTTCAGATATATTTGTTTATGACTGAGGCTTACTGCATAATGCAAATAATGTAACAGTACAGCAAGCGTGAAGCATGACATAAAAAATATGATTAATGTCAAACTCACATATCCAGTGTCTGTGTGATGCGTCCTCAAAGCGCCCTTCGCCTCTGAGTTACACATTTGAAATCAGGAAGACAGCCTAATTTTCATTATCTTTGGATGCTCAGCAGTGTTTAATAAGAATTAAACTTATGCATGCATTTTCTCATAAAGATCAAATCTTGCTTGGGAAACGCAGAAGCCGGTTTTTGCTGGCTCTTAATTCTTTTGATAAATTAGCAATTGAAGAAAATATGGTAGTGGTAATTTGAATTAAAACCAGCAACAACGTTTGATACAGCACCCTACAAAGTCTTATTCTCAAAATTAATTCAAAATAGCTAAGGCATAAAAATCGCAATGCAAATTGAAACCCGCAAGCCTTCAGCATAACCAAACTGGACATCTATAATATTTTCACAGCCAAAAAGCCTTTCCTCCTCTATGGGAAAAACTTTCCAAAGCACAATAATTCTTTGTCTAGATGTGGTCCAGACATGAGAACTGAAGACTTTTTAGAAAAGTGTATAGACTATGTAACAGTTAGAGACATGCAATCACCGTATGGTTTCCTATACTGATGAGTTCAGCCAAATCAATATTGCCTGACCCCTTGAGAATTACAGATTTGCAAGGATTCTGTTCTTTGGAACAGCTTCAGGTCTCTGACAGGCATATAGCTTATTCTCATTCATATTCCTTGCTGTTTCCAAATCCCCTACATCAGATGCCTCTACTTGATCCTCTATGAACTGAATAGAATTGTTGTTGATATAATTCATTATTACTGTAAACAAAAAAATACATTTTATACATAGGATGACAAATTTTTAGACATGTTCTCTGTTTCCATCTGCCTGAAGAGGAGCCTTAATTTTCAAAGGAAGAGCCTTGTTAGGAACCCCCTTTGAAGTATGTTAAAGATACTTTAGAAATGAAGATACTATTAATCACTATTATGTTACAGGACTGCTGAGCATTTTCTGCATCTCTCAGGCCTGTGGCAAAAGGCTCAGATGTTCTTCCAGTAGCAATTATATCTTCAGACACATATATCTTTGTAGTTATATGCACTTAGGAACATATATCAAATCATGTATTTTCAGATGTGGTTGTTTTGGACAGTACAGTAATCATGCCTTAAGCAAATAAAAGAAGTATTCTTCACTTCTTAAATGTTTGCAGAATTCCTCCCTTCTGTAGTGTAAATAAACAAGGCAAGAGGTTATATGCACAGTCAACACTCCAACCTGGTACAGAGTACAACGGGACAGATAAAGGTCAGGATACTTCTAACAGAATTGCAATGATTGATGGTGTTCTAGATGACCTTTAAAGGTCCCTTCCAAACCAAACCATTCTATGATTCTATGTTAACTGCTCACAATTAAAGAGGCTTTACCTAGAGAAAATGTTGGCTGCTTTGTCTGGACAGGTGAGAAAACAAACATTGAGGTCCTAAACAAGTATCCTCCCAGAAAAAAAGAGAGGAAGGGAAGCTGTCAAGTGAACAATAATTTTGCCTTTGCACTTTAAGGCCCAGAGACCAAAGGACCAACTGTTCCTGAAACTTTGGACTGACTTTTTGACCTCCAGAAGCAGTTCAGTGTTTTAAACTTCCTCAGTTACAGGACAAGTTTGGATCTGCCTCCACCCCTCTGCCCACCTGTGAGCCAACTCAGGCTGCTCAGATTACGGATGATGCTCAAGAATGTCTCAGGGATTAGAGATGTCTCAGGAAATGAAGTTTTCTGCGACGGATGGATTTTTGAATATGGATGGACACTTATTAGTACCCCTGTTTGAAGTTTGTTCAACAATGAGATTCCATGTGGGTGAGAGCCAGCAGTGAGAAAAGTTATCAATAAGCTTTGTGCCTGTTTGCCTGAGAGAAATCTCTGAGCCAAGATCTTGCTAATATGCAGCCTTTGGTGCTTCCTATTCTAGCTATCTTTGAGGAGGAAAGCTTTGAAGACAGATTTCTCCATGGCTCTAGTGTTTATCCAAAGGGGCTCATTACACAGATGCCCTTTGATGAAAATCTGTGGGCTTGCCAGCTTGGTGAGGGCAGTCACGCAGTAGCTGTGTCTGCACCAAATTCTGGCAGGACAGCAGCTCAACTACAGAGGTCATTCAGCCATCTGTTAAACTCTCAAATGCACTAATTTGCTCTGGTGCCATCCTGGCTATGCCCCTGGGCCTCAGCTACCTCCATGGCTACAAGGGAGCTCCATGGCTACAAGTGAGCAGCTCATGGGCTGAACCAGGACGTGTGACTGAATGGAGGAGAAGCTTGCTTCCATGAGACAGGGCAAGGCAAAATTATAAGACCTGCTTTCCAGACCTCTTTTCACAGCATCTTTAGTGATGTTAATTTTCAGGTCTCTCTGTAAACACCTTCAGTTACGCTCCATTTATTCCATTTGACAGTCTTCAGCTCCATAACATACAGCTTTTTTGATATGACGTGTGGATGATGACTTGCAAACATGGGCAAGGATTGTGTTACTGCTTTGTTGCAGGGGGCACGCGTCACTCGCTGTGGTAAGTTTCCCTTGCTAGGGCAGGGCCAACAACTGACTGATGGTAAATAATAATACTCACTCTCACCAGAACTCAGTTGTGAGATCCCCAAATTTACCCAGAGCTGCTCCGCAACACCTATAGACAGCTCTGTGCTGAAAAGCTTTCTGTTTAATACTCTAAATGCCATTTTCAAGCACTGACTGAGCACTTGTCTGTACTGGCTTTGCCTGGGTGTATTTCATGACTGGAGATACACTTCAGGATACTAGCTGAAAAACACTCATCCCTCACACCCCAGCCAGCACTTCAGCCATGGTTAGAGTCTTCTTGTGACCTAGTATTTCTATCCTGCCCATTAACTATCTTCTTGCCCCACGTGTTTCCATGAAAATTTTCCATGTTTATGAATTTGGATTTTCTCACGAGAAACTGCTCCATCAAAACATTCCCTATCAGCTGCAGTTTTGTTTGACTTCAAAGACAAATGCTATGGCAAGACCTGCATGCTGGGAAATGTTTAAGTCAGATGCCTTGCCTTGAATGTTAAAAGGCGCCATTTTGGGGGTTTTGTACACAACACATAATGCCCTTAACATCATTAAGTATTTGAGGTAAACCACATTAAACTAGCATAGCATCAACAGTATGGAACATTTAGCACAGCCTGAACTGTGACCCAGCACCATTATTTTTTTCTCATCATAAATGAGTGTCATCAAAGTGTTGCCAGTCTGGAATAATGCTTAAACCCGTATAATTACTAAATTCTGCTTATTTTTCTGCTAATAAAGAGTGTGTGTGGTGGAAGGGGTGGGGGGTGGCTAGTTATGCTGAGTGTTACTGTATTTGTCTGAGCAGGGGCAGTACAGAAGATGTCTGGTCTATAAACCTGGGTATGCTTCTTGTTTTGGACATGTACTGACTCCCACATCGTGTTGTGATTAGGGACCTGGACACTGACTGGAGAGGCAAAAACAGTCATGCAAGGTTACCCATGTTTTCACTGTGTCTTGGAGGATAATAGATTTGCCAAGGCAGATGGGAAGAGAAGGTGGAAGCACACCACCATCAAAAAGTGTGTATGACAGTGAAGTACCCTCCCCGTAGCAAGACTTTTGAAACTGTTCAGCTATGTCTGCTCCAAGTCACAGATTTTCTGGCAGGTGGCGCGAGACTGCGCCAGAAGAGACAGACCTTTGTGTTGGGTACATTAGGGACATAACTCTTACATGATTTATCTGCATAGTAAGTGCAAGCAGGCCAGTTATATTAGCACTCTGAAAAAAGTCAAGTGGGCTCTTCTCTTCCAGAGCAAGTTCATTAGCAGTGTTGACATTAGGATTAGGGTCCCTCCCCATCACAGTCTATATCTTGCTGAGATGGACCAGAATATCTCTGACTTCTCTAAGCAGTTGTCCAAGGCTCCCTTCAGCTTCAGGAACACATCCATTTCATGTTCACAGGATTTTCTTTCAGTACCCATAGCAAAAAAATCTTATTTTGGAAAAATTAAAAAGGAAAAATAAAAAAAACAAAAGGCAAGATATGTTTTGAGATATATGGATGGCTGCAGGTCACATACCAGCCTGGTGTAAGCTTTCAGAAATAGTGCTAAGCCTTTTATCTTGAAACTAGCCTACCTCTGATAAAGCCTTTTGGTCCAGTGTATGTGCAAATTTGTGCTACTTTAAATCCGGTGATACCACAGCTCTCTCTGTGGGTTGTCTTTCCAAGCATGGAGCTAGAAGATGCTAAACAGCAGCTACAATGATTAAACATTTAAAATCAGCAGGTCTGGATATCCTACACCTGTGATTTTTAAGATATCCAGCTGAAGAGAACTGAGGAGAAGAGGTGATGATTTTCATCATCCTGGAAATCTTCCACCAGTTCCCAGAAGAGTGGAAGAAAGTCAGTGGCATGTCCATATTTTTAAATCCTGTAGCAGGAAGTTTGGTTATTACAAGCATATCAGAACTATTTGGACGCAAACCAAAATGTTGAATTGTGAATATAGGACATGATTTTAAGGATAGAAATAAAACTGTTACAAATCAAAATTGTTTTATGGAAAACAAATCTTGTCAAAATAAAATAATATATTTTTGTAATGAGACTTGCTCAGCTGCTGAAGACAAGTTATTAAAGTAAAAAAAGGAGAAACAGCACTACTATTTTTGCAGAAACTCTGAAGCATCAGAAATTTCATGTTTAGATTGAGGCTGAAAAATATATAGCAATATTTAAATTGCTCAGCCAAAACTTATAGAAATAGGTCTTGAGTTCCAAAATTACCAAACACTTGTAGCAAAACCTTTTCTCTGTTGCTCTCCTGTTCTGAGACACAGGATAAAGTAAGATCCATATTACTCGCCCATGTAAATGGATTTTTGCATAAATGAGGCGAAAACCTAATGATAGCAGGATGGCTTTGATTGCTGCAGTGCAGCTCAAGTTATACAAATATACAAATACTGTTTCAACAAATGAGTAAAGGGCAGTAGCAGGTAAGTTCACCAGTAAGCCTTTGCCTGGGATGTTCTTTCTCATATATTCTCTATTAAATATTCAGGCTGTCGTATTATGCTCCAAAATAAATACAAGTTAGTCATCTGCTGCACATCAGCCATATGCACCAGATGTTTGAAAGCTGTGAATACATTTAAAGTGCCATTTTACAGTGTCTGTTTATTGAATAGTTGGAAAATTTGGACTCCATACAGGAAGATGCAGTGATGGTCTTATCTATGAAGGATTCATTTAATCTGTGGCAGCATGGATGCATTTCCCTGCTGCCAGAGAAAGTGAAAGAAATTAGTATGGTCACACTTATTGTAGAGGATGGCAGCAAGCCTGTCTGCATGCATTCAGAGATGTTGGGTTTACCTTGATCCAAACTCACGAGACCTATAAATTGAGAAAAGTTTTTCTGTGTTAAAATCCTGTGTAGACATTCCCACGTGGAATGATTTAATTCACTGGTGGGTATAACAACCAACCCTCAGCCTCAGATGAGAGTTTTCACTAGCTGATACCTCTGTTTCCCAGTGTGGATGACCCCATGAAATGCACCCACAGTTCCATGAACATAAAGGACCAAGTAATCACAATGTAAGAAGCTGCTGCTCCTTGGATGAGAGTAACCACCATGAAGGTGGGAGATGTGGAGTCTATTTCACTTTTCACTGGTCTAGAAAGCCCAGGTTTAGGGTGGTCACATCTCTAATTCTCTAACCACTTCTTGCCACAATCTAATGCCAGGCAAAAGTTGTATGCCTGAGACCTAAAAAAGTGATTGGGCACCTACCTCACGTGAGCTTTCCATGGTTGTCTTTAGAGATTGAAGATGGAGCCAAACCACTTCTCACTGAGGATCACTCCTTACCTGTCTGAGAGAGAGGTCACTGACAGCTGTACAGCAGAGAGAGGTGTGTTAATGAACACTCATATAAGAATAACAGCTTATTTTGGAAGAAAGGGAATTTTTTGCCAGGATAGTGTAAATGCATATAATGACCTATACTTGGCACCAGACTCTACTGCTGGTACCATTACTCCTGCATTGAGGTGTACCCCAAGGCATCTGAGGGTGCAGCTGCAGTAATGTTTCCACTCAGGTAAGGAGGGTACTGTTGGACTTCATGTCCCATCGTAGCATGCTGTGTGAAGCAGTGCTGGGGAACACAAGCTGCATTCTTCTGGGATCAGGAAGCATGCCTGTGGAGTTTCACCCACAAAAGGAGGACTGGACTAGACTAAAGCTAGTGTGAAGTAAAACCTCTATGAACAAACATCAGGTCCTCTGCAACAGAGTTTACTTGCTTTGCATTTCACCATTAGTGTGCTGCAGATCCTGCCCATGGCCCCACACCAGCTTCATGTATTCATCATGTCTAAACATCTCTGTAAAACAAAATGGCATTTTCTTTCTTCCAGCTGTAACTGAAAGAGCTACATACCCACACAAAATAGTCTGTAAAAAAAACAACCAACCAGCCAAAAAACCAATGCCCAGCTATTTGGGACCAAAAAAACCCTCTTCAAACAAATCTTGAAGTAAAATGGGGACATAGAGAGTAGAGACACAAACGAGAGCAACAAGTAACCACAACGCATTCCCCAGAGAGAAAAGTCTTGAGTCTCAACCCATGGTGCATTTTCTGCAGTGGGCTTGCTTATTCCTCTCCAAAACCCTCAGTATCTCTGACTAAAGGGAATATTTTCTCACGTGCAGGTGACAAGCATTGCATCCAAATCTTTTTCATTGGGGAAACTGAGTTTTGCATAGGTCTTTTTAATTTAGCAAAATTACCTGCTTCCAAAAAATGCCAGAATTTTTTTACACCTGTAAATTGGATAAAACTCATGAAATCTTATTTTTTTCAGAAATTTTCAGGCTATGATCTGTTCAGTGGTTATAATCTGGGGAAATTTTTAACCAAAAGCCTAGCATAATTTTATTTTTGCTTCTGCATAAATCTTACTGGGAACAGAATTCATGTTAAAAGAAAACACAGAAGGTCTTCTCTGAAGTGCTAAAGTTTACTACAACTGCCACAAAGTAAATTTATGGAAATTTTTAAGAGCAAAAGAGGAATGTGTGAATTTAGATCCAGAGGTAAAAAAGAAAGGGAAGTAGTTGTTGGCAATTTTTATTCCACTTCGTACAGTAAAAAAGAAGTGATTTGTAATTCACATCTTATCTTGTTTTCAAAAAAACATATCCATTGAAAAGAAGAAAGAAAATATATTTCCAGTGTGATAGACCTAAAAGCTAGGTGCATAAAAGCAGAAGCAGATGTAGAAATATTATACTTCTTAGAAAAAGCTAATTGTTGGAAACGTGTGAAAACATTCAAGCGATGTTTGCATTCGCACACATGTTATTAGTTAATAGATATGTAATGAAAATTCAGATGGCACTAAAAATCCAAAGCTGTCATTTTTGACACTGCTCTCTACCTTTTTAGCAGCCACTATTTTGCGCATAGACCATTCCCTTGGCAGAAGGAGAAATCCTTTTTGTTATATTTTCTCTCTCGCCTGGTTGCTGCTTCCTGTCTGCGTGTGCTGACGAGATGTCATTTTAACACACAGCGTGGAGACGTCTGACAACAGCCACGACACCATCCCAGTCTGAGCTACTTTCACTGCCAGAACTGGGACACCTTGAATATAAAAACATCCAGTCCGTGGTCTAACACAGAAAAATATTAGCACAGATGCTGCAGGTGTGGGAAAGCTCCACGCTCTGCTGGGAAAGGCACCTGACTGCCACTTGATGTCGTCCACGAAGCTGTCCTGATGCCACCGAGCACAAAGATGCTGAGGTGCCCCTGGATGTAACGTGGACTGAAAAATTCCGAGGGGGTTCTGGTGCCACATGTACCACCTCAGAGGGCTGTGATGGCTGGGTGCAGAAAGCAAAATTTGTCTTACCTTTCAGACCACAAAGGTAACGACTTCCACCAGATTCCTTGTCCTGTGTCCGTTGAAGTAGATGGCAAGAGTCCAAAGTGCCCACCACAGCAGGGAGTAGGGCAGTGGAGCTGCAGCTCCAGAGGGGTTGCAGGGGGCATGAACCTGTGTTTGGGTGTGTGGGAGATGGAACTCAGTGTTACGGATGGGCACTGTAGCAGGAGTGGATTGCCCCAGGAAGGAAAAAGCAGAGGGTAAAAATTCCTGCAGCCACCTCCTTGCCTGCATGCCATGCTGCCTGACTGCCACCAACACTGCAGCCACCTGCAGATGACACCTCAGCAAAATAACTCTTGGTGTAGGTGTTGAAAGCCATGTCCATTTTGACATTTACTTATAGTGGAACCTCAGGAGACTCCAAGGACAGAGCCAACTGTCCCACTGGACACCGGAGCTTGGAAAACAGCCTGAAAGGTTATTTACACCACCCCACTGTCCTAAGAGACTTTTAGCTTTCCTTAAACAATTTGTCAGAGAAATTTGTCCAGACACATTTTAAGGGCTCCCTTGCCTCCTTTAACAATGCCTTCCCACATTTCTGTCCTCCCAGGAAGAGAGAAATAGTTTGTTCTGTTCTCCTTCCATTTACTTCTTACATATCTAAAGACTGTTATGTCTCTCTTCCATCTTCCCTTACTGAGGCAACCATGACAATAGAAATGTTCTTTAACGTTTGTAATCAATACACTGGGAAAGAAAAATCAATCAGATTGACTTCTTGAGGGAAACAAATTCTTTGGCCTACTTTGTAGCAACGAGATGTCCTGACTGGCCAGAGTATCGCTCCGTGTGGGGAGCACAGCGAGGCAGAAATGGCTCTGGGATGCCCAAAATGGGAGTGGGAGTGAGCACTGGTGTGAAAACATTTATTTACCTGTGGGGAATTTTTCATGGTACTTTTCCATTGCAACTGAAGAAACAATTTTCAGAGGTATTTAGCCACTAAGTCTACAAAGAAAGACAAACCCAACCTCACAAAAGACTTAAAAGTGCCCCATAATTTTCAGAAGTCTTTCCCTGAATGCTTTTATCAGGTAGTCTAGTGTGGAGCCATGAGTCCTGATCATGCAGGATGGTGCATGAAGGAAAGATATGGCAATGGCCTGTTCTGGAAGATCAAATTCCCCTGAACAAAGCCAGCAAAGCAGACTCAGGTCACCAGGGCCAAGCATCTGGTGGAGTGGAGCTCCTTTGCTTTTCATACACCACATCCTGCCAGCACAGGCTCTGACACAGTCAACCCAAACTCTCAGAAGCAATTCTTCAATATGAACAAAGAAAAAGCAGCACAAAGTAATTATTATGTCGGGTTACACATACATCTTTTGACGCATAAAAGCCTAAAATGAATAGGGTCAGACTACAACCAAAACTAGTGAAAAGTGCTATGAAGGGCTACAGTATAATTACTGGGGTTTTTGGTTCAATAGTTTTATTATAAGATCATTGATCAATAAAATGTTCAGAGGTTGTATAAAAATTAAATCTTCAAAGTCCCACTTCAGTATTGGTTTTATTTTTTAAGTCAGTCATTGATGAAGATGACATATGCTGCCATGCTAATCAATTCATTATTTCATGCAAATACCAGTAAATAAATTTAAATATGATTAATTGAGTTATGTTAATACTAACGCAGATGAATGCACTTCCTTTAACTTTAAACAGGGTATAATCAAGTAATTAAAAAATAGCCTCTGGATGTGGGAGATTTTTAAAGAACACAGAGACAGCAAAATTCAGGGGACTGAGTGCTGACTGCATGGCTCACAAGCACAACAGATCCATTAACAAAACAACCAGCTCTTCAACTTACTGTTGGCTACAACCAGTGTGTTTCTCAACTGTACTGCAAGATAAGAACACGACAGTTATTAATTTCAATGACTCATTAAATAATAGAGAACAAGTACATATAGCTTTATCTCATCTCTATAACCACCATAATCGATGTTCCCACAACTTGAAGGAACACTCTGTTGCCATTGACTGTCAAAATAAGCTACAGCTGAGAACTGGCTAGGTTTCTGATTAAAAATATTTGGAAAACTGGAGCAAATTAACCCTATAGTGAAAATGCTGCAGTCAGTTTTATAGGTGAAAGCAGCTTATTATGAGCAATGCTCTGGTCAGTGCTTGGATGATATTCTGCAGAGCAAGGCAAGGAGAAGGGTACCAGTCTGTTGGCTTCCTGATGTTTTGAGGAATTGTAGGACATGCGGTTTTGCTTTTTCACACACACGTACACTCATACAAATAGTCAGAGAAATACTCACTGCATCTATTTAAAAAATACTTTTTCTGGATGCTATAACATAGTTTTCATTGGTTTCACTGGAAGATACCACTATCATGTAACACAACAAATTCTATCTGTGAAACTTAAGGTTTGCTGAAGCAAAATATTAGTATGGGTTGTCACAACAGTAGACTCATTTGCCTGTTTTAGGAAAGAAAACATAATCCTCTGACAAGATGCAAATTATTTTATATTCCCTATGAGAATTAAGGTTGTGTAATGAAGAAGAAATGTATCCCTATAGCTTGGGCTCCAAGCAGCCGTGGTAGATTTGTTCTCAGTTTCACCTTTGACAAGTTTTTCCTTAATCTTGCTATATCTGTAAAACTGTGGTAATGCTACTTTCTACCCTTCTTTTCTTGTGTTTGGACTGTAGCTCTTCAAGGCAAGAGCTGTCTCTTTTTAAGTACTGCCAACTTAAGATGTTTTTCACATGTCTCATGATATTTGATGTTTTCCCCAGCTCTTGTCATTATGTGAAAATCTCAGCATTCATTTAAAAAGGAAAAGTTCCAGTCCTAATGGTTGTAGATAAAAGCTTAAATATGGGCCAGGCATATACCTTAATCCTCAAAGAGCAGAAAAAACCCCAAGAGAATAACAAATAACAGGAACCCTATCTTTCTATAGCTCCTGATAGATCAGTGTCTGTTCGTAATTTTTAAGTTGATTATTTTTGAACCTTCAGTCTTGGGTTGCTTCCTCCATATGTACAGCACAGAAAACAAGGTCCTTCTCACCAGCTGGGGCTGATGGAGCAAGTGGCAAATCACCATGGTGGGACCTCAGCCCTGCCTTTGGACCTCAGCCCTGACTTCAGATATGCAAGTGTGTGTCCCTGCTCCTGAGGTGAAGGTTGCTGGAGTCAGTTTGGTTCCTCAGGTCTCCACAGGGATTGGGAAAAGGCAACATTTGTCCTGTGTTTCCTAGCACACTGTTAGTAAAAAACATATGTCAAACATCTTTTAATACCTGCTGCATCTGTAAGAAACGAGAGGAGAAAATACCATTTTGTTTTACACTTGGCTTTATTTATAGTAGCAGTTTACTTTTCCCTGTGACAAAAGCATGTATGTGTATGTACTGTTTGGACACTTGTTCAGCTACAGTGGGCATTTTTCAGAATGGAATTCTATCGAGTTACCTTACACATTTTGCCTCAATGACCTTGGTTTTGGCAGGAGACATGTATCTTTTTTTTTTTTTCCCCCTTTGCTTCTTTCTGTGCAGAGGGGTACTACAAATCCCAGGCACCTGTGTTACCTGCAATGCCTGCATTTTTGGACTGCAGTGTAACAGTGGCTGAAGAGTGTGATTTCTGCTGGGAGAAAAGTAACTGGATCTTTTCCTTCAAGTTTTATGGTAGATTCCCACTAACACCACACCTTAGGCATATTCTCCTGTGACTCCAGGACAGTACTTCTCCATGCAGTATTCAAGTTGACATACTATCAAAATTACGTCTTTAATCTCAGTTCCCCCTCTGAAATGACTATAATTTTCTGTTTTAAAGTAACATTCTCTAATAGAATGGATATAATGTCTTAAAAGCAACATGCTGTTGATCTGTTTTGATTTTTAAGCAGCATAAAAATCCTTATTACGTTTCCCATATTGCCTGTTTCTTTGCTCCAATGTAAAATGTACATTACTATCTGGATGAAGGATAGGAAAATGTTGATTAATACACACTAATAAATTAAGTCATGATGACTTATAACCCTTAGCAGAAGAAGAAGAAACAGTGGCAAGATCCCGCACAAGTCTTAATGTCTAATTGTTCACTGTGTAGATAGTACAGGAGATTATCTGTTGAACAGCAAAAAGTATTCTCATTTTCCTAAGCTTCAGACAAGCTGCTGGCACCAGGATATCTCGTCTCATGTGTCCTTAGATCTACAACACAGGCACTCATGGCATTCAGAAATGCCTAAGAGATGATAGGAAAAACCAGGTGTTCTTAGGGAGTGATTAGTCAGAAGTATTGTACACATCTGTTTGAAGAGTAAATGAATTGTATAACAGAAGTACTTCTTTTCTTTCAGCAAATATGCTTAACAACCACCTCAGATACAGATGTTTTCATTGCAGACATCTACATCTGATCACAGAAAGTCTGCACCAGTGGACTTATTTCTGCTCTGGGAGGTACTTTAGACCCCACAGATGGGCTTTTCCATCCATAAACTCCTTTCAAAATGGCCTTTCCATCAAGCTTATTATATTACCTAAAACTCATGCATGGCACTGCAGGGGGAAAGCATTATAATTTCCATTTTATTATTACTGTCTTTATAATGACTGGGTAAATAAGATTCTAGAAAACAGATAGCAGTTATTCCTTTGAGATTTGCATTTTGGACTGTGGCTAGGTTATCATTTACTGTGATTTATACTGAAAAAAAATTAGGTTATCTTCTTCTTTGTCATTTTGCAACTTTCACCACGTGTGCTGTAAACTACAAGTTACCAGTTTGGTTTCGCATTGGTACATGAGCTAGATTTGGCTTCCCCTTGACTGACTCTGGGATTGAACCAGACTCCCAAGGCTCACCCTAAAAAACATTCCTAGAAGCAATGCTGGACATTTTCCAAATTAAAATAACGGTTTCCTTATTTTTTAAGAACCAAAACCTCTTGCATTTTAAGAACATGGTGGCAGAATAGCAGAAGCAAGGAAGGATGATAACAGCAAATCTTCTCAAACATATTTGAACTACCAAGTATCTATCATTTGCAGTCCCAGGGACACTGCCTTGGGAATTTAACAGGGATATCATGCTTGGGATTTTTAACACTGCCAAAGTAAATAAGGCACTTGGCCAGTCTTTGTGAACATAATACCAGGCAAGAGGATCTGGAGATAGCTTTACAAGCAGTCTCCTTGTTGCTAGTGTCTTACAGCCAAGAGACAGCTTGAATCCCTGAAGTCCCACACCTCCACAGTATCAAACTGGTAGAGCCTGATACTACAATGTATTGATTTCTTCATGGTCTTATATTGGTTCCTGAATAAGTACATGTGGCTTGGTGGTAGCATGTTGAGTAAAGGGATTGTGGTTCTTACCACAAGTTTGCAATTTTGCCCCTGTGAAAGTTAAATTAAGTTTGTCAGATCTCTATGGTTTCGCTATAACAGATTTTTTTCAGTCATTAGAACAGTCCTCCACTTTGAGTTACATTAAGACCCAAAGCCACAAACACAAACCAGGGGCAAGACTACTCAGAACTAGATGGATGGGAGGTTTTCACAGGAGGAGGATGCATGCAAGTGCAGGAGGTGGATATTATCCTGCTGGAAAAGCAAGAAAGAAAATAATCAAAGAAAACTTCCAAAGAAGCCCCATAGGCAACATTTGCTGTGTTACCCCAACAAAAGCACTGAGAGAGACCTCTGAATTGGTGGTAAGAGGACAGGAGCAGCCAGCACAGAGATTTGTGATCCCTCCACATACCACTCCAGGGACCATGTGTGATCAGCATGAGAAGTACAACCACAGAAGGTACATCTTCATAAGAGGTAAAGCAAAGGAAATGCCATATTCCATGATGAGCTTCTCTTTAGGCTGGATTCAATTCTCAAGACTCAGTTTTCTGTCAGGTGACATGTATGAAAGGACCTTACTCAGTGATTCCATGCTGTACAGATACACCTCATATCATCCCTGATGAAGTGGCTGGGAACAAAAACTCAAAACTTTCTTGGTAAAGAGACTGAAGAAAATAAAGTCCTGAGTACTTAGGCAACCACAAGTCATCAGTTGGTGTGATGTAGACAGAAAAATATGTATTTCTTGCAGTTGGAGACGTGCTTATGCTGTTGTAGAAGTGACTGTTAGGTACCAATCTACACTACTCTGTACAAGCCCAGACTCAAAAATGTGAAGTCTTGGTGGGACAAGGGCAAAGAAGGGTCATTAAAGAAGTGAGAGGTGGAGCACTCATTCCACAAGAACAGAAGAAAACAGTGTGGGTGGCTTAGACTAGAATACAAAATTAAAATTGCTTTATACACATCTGCTAAATGGCTAATCACCAAGCAGTTATTATGGAGTTGAGAATTGTATAAGTAAGATAGCAACACTGGCACAAGTACAAATGAGAGGAAAGTGGCAAAGAATAATTTGGAGTGCGAATTAAAAAACAAGTTGTCACCCTCAGATGTCCTAGAACATATTTCCAGTTGCAGTAAGGAAACACGATCTCTAAGGTTTTTCAGATGTACTTGGTGTGACTACATGACAGTAGATAGCATCCTAGTACCCTGACTTTTAAGGAATATGGGCAAAAAGGAAAGCTCAACATTTTGTTGACAAGAAGGTATTTGTCAATGCCAGAAAAATTAACACAAAAAATGACAGAAAAACGAACACAGTCATGCATATTTGGAGCCCTCAGAAAGGGACTCCCTTCTTCATCTAGAACCCAGACTATTTTTTGGTTCAAAAACCATCCAAGAACATATTGAAGCCAGACATTTCCTTTCTGACTTTTCAGAGATACTCTTTGACATCTGTAAAATTTGTAGAAACCAATCTAAGGCAATTAGCTGATGGCAGGAATACCCAGAGTACATGTGTTCAGTAATGTTACTCTCTGGATGAAATTCTTCCTTCAGTGAAGTTCAGGTGATTACTGTCCTGGACTTCAAGCTTTTGTTTCAGTGTTCTGACACTCAGGCATTCATACTTGTAGTTAGTCACCACATCTCAGAGAAAGACACTGAACTAGGTAGGAAGATGGAGAAGTATTTATTCCCTAAAAAACACAAAATATGCCAAAACAAAAATGATGGCATTACAATGGAGTTCAAGGATTTTTAATTTTTTTTTCCTCAATAAAAATTCTCCATCTATCCAAGACACTGTGAATGTAATTTCCCTGTGACATACTGAAATGCTCAGTAAGTAATGCTTGTTCTCAGAGGTACTTTTTTTACTTTGTAGTTCTTCAGTCTTCATTCATGCCACTTCTCCTTCAAATGTTCTGCTTGTGTTTTGTTTATGTTTTTTATCTATCCCCTCCATTCTTTTCACCCAGCTGGGTTAGGATGCCCATGGAAAGACAAAACATAAATAAAAACACCCGGAAATTCAGATGAGTTTGAATAGTTTAATGCCCTTTCTCATTTTAAATTCTTTAGGGTTTAGCTTCCTTCTTAAAAGACATTTCTGATTCACTTACCTGAGATTATGCAAATTGCTGCTGAACTCAGTGCAGCAAAGGTTATTTCCCTGAATAAAATTAGCAGACACTTAATAATAAGACACATTTACATTTGTACTGCATATTTTATCTTGCTGGATCCCAAAGCACTGCCAAAACGTAGTAGGAAGTTGAAAATGAGAAACAATCTTGAGGTGTTAATTCTTCTTCCATTCTCACTAATTTAGCCCACTCACATTCATGCAGTTGCTCCCACTTTGTACCTATAGAAATCAGAGATGAAACAATCCTTTGACAGTTAATTAATTTATCCTGGACCATTTATTACCCAATCATGAAAGCTTTAAGCACACTTTCTCCAGTTGCCTTCCTCCATATACTCACAAAAACACCATTTAAAGTACACAAATTGGGCTTTTTCTGATCCATAGCCATTTTGCATAGAGCTAGCAGGACACAATTGCCCATCCTGGACTGGTTCACACCCATTCTGAAGTGTGTCCTTCAAACTCTGTATTTTCTACTGTCTTAAAGTTTTGAATGTGCCTGTGTATATGTGCATTCCTAAGGAGGAAGGAGTTTTTCTCTTTTCTCTTTATTTATCCTTTAACAATATATGGGACTCTTATAATGTCACCCCTTGTTTGCTGGATAGGCATTTAGTGGTCTTAGTGTGTTTAAAAATTAAGAAGAACTACCTTTATGTTCTTTGAGTTCAGCCTGGTTTGTCTCCATTTGTTTCTCAGTTTCCTGAGCAAAGCCTCACCTGGGCCTGTCCTGATCCTACTCTGGTAGCTGATATCCCTCCTGGGCTTTTTTCACACTTGAAACTGAGCTATCAAAAGGCTTATGATGAACATACCCACCAACATCTACTAGCTATCTACTTGATTCTATCTTATATGTAATTTATGTACATATGTGCATGATTATGATACAGTAAACTTTCAATAGAATAGAAATCCACACTAAAAAAAAAAAAAAAAGACAACAGAAATTTCAGAATATGTTGGGCACTTCCCAGAGGAGATAAATACTTCCAGCAGACTCCAGCAAGAAAATGTTGCATCTCGAATAACTACCACAGTTTCTTGGTAAGATCTTGTTATTTTTTCCCTAACATCTCACTTCAGACCAAGTAACAACAAGAAATTTTTCAAGTATTTGTCCTTTCTTACAAGAAAAAAATTTATCCTGTAACCTGGAAATAAGCAGTAATGCAATATTGATGTGTAGAAAATTAGTCAGATTTTTTCAGATATTCTAGAGAAAAATCTAAAATTTTTTGTCAAATATTTAGTGTCTGGAACAGAAGAAGTGAAAAGCAAAGTACCAAGGGGCCATGTGGGACTGATGGTGGGCATGGAGCAAAAGTAGCCCACAAGTTTGGTGCCACTGGATGGGGAAGGAGAAGAAAGGAGAGAGCACATCAGAACAGTTTGAAACTCTATTTTGTCATAAACACCCTTCACGTATGGTCATGATATGAGGCAGTAGCTATGAGATAAGAAACTAGAAATGCTAACGCTATTTGTAAAGCATGAGAAAAATAAATGTGCTGCTATTTGACTGCAGCTAAATTTCAGCTCACATACATCTAATTAATTAACATGGCAGTTAATTAACAGGACAGTTTTGATCTGCCATAGCAAAGCTTTGAAATACAGTGGCTTGCTAAGTCATTCGTTTCAAGTACTTTCAAAATTAAAAGCAAATATTTTTTTTATTGGTCCATTTACAAAGCTCCAGATAGTCCTAATGTCACCTGTGTGGCATCCCAGACATCTGAATCCAGTCAGAATTAATCTGAGATTACAGAGGGCAAATAAGATTTGATCTAGGTCAGGGAGCACAAAAGCTGTCATGGGTCACCCCAGATAAGATGGGTTCCTGGTAAAGTGCAACTCTCACAGCCTTTGTTTGCAGGTTTGGGTTATTTCCTGCTCAGAAATCAGAACAAGACTGAACAAATTAAAAACTAAGCCAAGAAGACATGGATTTTGGTTTTTTCTCCCTCAGCATTGCATCATCTAACTTAGGCTCCTGTACTTTGAAGGAAACACCAGTAGTGTAGCCAAAATCCTTGGCTAGCCCAAGTTTCCACGACCCCACACAATAATGCTCGGGTGGATAGAAAAGTACAGGAAGGGCTCTTGCTGCTGATTGCAGCTCCAGGACAAGTGTCTGCAGCAGCTGTTGGAGTTCCCCTGAAACAGTGAAGGTATTTTCCTCTTTAGGCATGGTCTTGGGCAGATCTGGTCTGAGGACTGGCACTCAGAGGAGAAGATGCACATCACCATGGGATCTGTGAGGCATTGTAATTTAGAGACAGTTCTGGGGCTGCTCACAAAAAGAGATTTAAAAATACCTCTGCCCTTTCTAGAGGTTTGTATCACACCTACCAGAAGCAGGGAACGGAAGCTCACCTTACATTTTAATCAGTCTTTCTCTCACTTAGTTTAAATCTGACCCTGAGTAATGCCCCCTAAGAAGATTCATTTAGAAGCAGATTACAGCAACTAATTTGCTAATGATAAGACATCATCTTCAAAATCAGAGACTTCCATTGGGACTTAGTAGACACATCAAGTAATAAGATAAAAATGTCATGCCCCTCTCCAGTATTGTCTTACATCTGGAGAACTCCTCCCCCGCCCCGGGTCCAGTCCTACCTTGGGTGGGAAGGGCCATGCCTCGTTGCATTGAACCATAGGAAATAAACAGGAAAAGACTGATAAGGTTATGTTTGGATCCGAGACCTGTGGGAAGGAAAAAGATAGTTCCTGTAGCTCATTGCTCAAAGACCAGTGGGCTCAGGTCAGGAGGCAAGCACAGACTGCAGCTGATCCATGCTACTGGGAAATATGATGCAGAGACACAATTTTCTATTATGCTGATGATAGAAAAAAAAGCTCCCAGCTTACAGCAAGAGGGAAGGACAACATCGCCAGACAACAAGGCTTTTCATCAGGTTTTGTGGTCAGGTGTATGGTCAGGATTTTCTGAGGAAAGCAAAGAGGACAGCCCTGGGGAAGCAGGGGACAGCCTTGGGCTATGAGCAGAGCTTATCCAGTGGTCCAAAGGAAGGGAGGGAAGGGGCTACATGGACCTTCTCATGTTTTGCTTAGAAAGGTGCTAGGATAATAGAGATGTGAAAAATGTAAAGTATTCTCTATATTCTCTTCTTGTAAAATGGTATGTGATTACAATCTGATTCAGCTTAAATCCAGTGGAAGACTTAAAAGTTTCTGAATTTATAAAGGGCACTTTTGTGTGATAAAATGAATTCTGACAGCTGAAGAAAGAGAAGGCGTGAATGGAAAGAAGGTAATTTAAGCCAAAGATGCCGTAGTATCTTAAGCTTTTATCCCAAGCAAAAGAAAATCTTTCAGGAAGGGCTTCAGACTAAGCAACCTGAGTCAGCATCTCAGAATTCATATTAAGAGTAGTAGAGAGCTCAGAAGTATTACAAAAGTATTTGATCAGCAAAGAAATCTGTGTTCCATAAAAGGAGCATTGCCAAAAGTCAAGCTGAGTCAGACCTACAAAGCATATTAGAAGACACAGCAGAAGGTTCTCCAGCTGCATGAAAGAAAAAGGAACAGGTAGGAAAGAGAACTGTGAACATTAAAGCAAAGATCAAGAACCAGCTTCCCAAAATTGCCTGGACCATGCTTGCATACCCATCCTACATGCAAAAACAGAGTACATTTGGGGCAGGTGTCTGGCCTTTCTCATCTCAATGCAGACCCAGCCCATGGGCCACAGACTTACCCTGGCTCCCTGACCACCCCCCAGGACAAGACAAGCAAGCAAGAAGGACACAAAGACTTAAACAATGGCTGAAAATCAGAAAGAGGGAATTCCTGAAGTCAAATATAAGTGCCAAATCAGGAAAAGTTGATTTCCTGGGTGCCACTGTAGTCCACAGCTCCTAAGGTTGGGGAGGGGGGTTCAAAGGACAACCTGGGCTCTAAACTGGGAATCAGGGGAAGAGCTGCTCCTTCCATCTCCTCTCCAGGCATTTGCTGGTCTGTTATCAAGCCTGCAGGAGCTATTGTCAGCCCTCAGGAACTGGCTCCTTTTCTACCTCTGTCTCCCTGGACTCTCTGCTCCCTGGATCCTCTTTTGGAACACACGCTCCAGCAATGCTCCCTCCAGGATGGACTCCCAGGTGTACCTGACTCATGTCCATTCCAGTCTGGGGAAGGGGAACAGAAGGATATGAGAAGTATTATTGCAGCCTCCTCTTCATCAGAGGAGAGGAACAAAAGCCCAACTGTCTAGCAAGGATATTTGGCACAGTGCCTTTGCCAGCAGCTACCACCAATGCAGCCCCTGGCCGTCAAGGAGTTTTTTGTGGGATTACTCTGATAAACCCATTTCTCGGAAGAAGTGGGGGAAAACCCAACTCTGAAGAGGGCAGTGCTTCAGGGACTGACCTATTCCTTCTGTGCCACAGTTTAAAAACTGTTTGATGACATGTAACATCTTATGCATGTCAGGGAAGTCAGGGTGGGATGTAAAGGGAAGAAATTTACAGGGAAGGAAGGGAAGTGGACATCTGGGTCTACGTAAGGAGTGGCTTCTATGGCAATATGGATCCCTTTTTTTGGCATCTGCACTGATGAAGGTGTAAAGAGACTCCAGTTGCTCCTAGTGCTGCAAGGCAGTGGACAGAGCCTCTGAGCACAGCAGGGCCATCCTACTAGTGTTTGCTGTACATCTCACCCACAGTGTTGCTGGCCATTTACTCTGGGGGATGGAAATCTTCACACACAAACATCTCCCTGTACACAGCAGGTTACCTCTCCAGCCAGCCCCATCGCCAGACAACAAATGGGCTTGAATTGGGGCAAGAGGAGAAATCTCTTCCATTGTCATTAATTGAAATGGACTTGACTAGCAAGAACTAAATGAAATTTACATGTAATTGGTGGTAGCTGATAGCCATCTACCTTAAGGGAAGGACACTCAGAAGGAAGTACTGAAGCATTTCCAGGAAGATACAAGCACAGCATTACACATTTATATTTAAATCACTCTCTTGAGTTTGAACAACAGTATTTAAAGTGCACAGGACTGGTTTAACCCACCAGACATATCTAAGTATCCAGTGCCTCTTTCTCAAATAAACACAGGGTAACAAGGATCAGCTGTCATCATCTGGCCTGGTGTCTTGTGGGACTTATCAAATCAAACTACCAGACATTGTTAAATCAGTTCTAGTTTGAACTAGATCATCCTTTTCAGAATGCAATTACTCCTGATCAAAAATAAAACCAAAATAATATGATTTGTTTCACAAGGTGATCTGAAAATATTTTCTAGTGTTTAATCCCTTTCAGTTTTGAAGATCTGCATATTTCAAGACTTACGAAGCTGATCACTGAGTTAATGCCACTGGATATTAATATGCATTTATCTACTAGTTTGAAGCCTATGTTGAATGTCAAAAGGCACATTCATCTTTTGTCAGTGCTACATTTCCCATTGGCCATGAACAAATCACCGAAAGTTGCCCAGAATCAAGCCAAGTTAACATCAAAGCCTCTGCAAAACCTTTCCTACTTTGTCTTGGTAGGTTTCAGTGACTCATAAAGGACAGCTAGGAATGTAACTTTATCTGCACCACTGGGGCAGTGAGGCAGTAGCTTCAAATCCCCATCCTGTTTTGGAGGAGAGACTGTGACCACCTCTCCCACACCAATCACAAGCAAAGGGTGTTTGGACCAAGCTCTGCTCAGCCTCTTCCACAGAGAGGAGGACTGCTGTCAGACACCAAAGGGTGTGCAGCCCTCTGGAGAGGGTGCAACCCCTGGCCAGGAAGCTGGCTCAGGTCCTAACCTCAAGGGTGCAATAAGCAAAGACTCAGGGATGTGCATGCCAAACCTTGCAGCTGCAACTATCATTTTACATATGCTATGGCACTGAGGAGAGCACTGGGAGGTGGTTTAGTCTGAGGTCCTCTTGGTGGTAAGTAGCCCTGGAGGGCCTCAGCAATCACTGAAACACATGATCAAATGTGAAATCACTAGGGCTGGAGAGCAAAAGGAAGGTACCAAACAGAACATACTGTAGCTTTAAAGAGCTTTAAGTTCCTCTTTAAGCTCCTAAAAAGAGAGTCCGATAGGAACTGCAAAGAAATCTATCTCCAGCACCATCATTCTTTAAATGCAAGAAGCAGCATGAACTTTCCCAGGATTAATCTGTGGTGTGCCTGTCTGCCTCTCACTAATGCACACTTATGGGTGGTGCAAATGGCCCTGACACCCTGTGAAGTCTTCAGTCCTCCTGTGTCCCAATGTGTCAAGCAGAAGAGATGGTCTTTCCTTGCAAGGGTCTGGAGGACCACTCCAGGGCTGCCATCACAGTCTGAGACCACAATGGGTCAGACTGTTCAGACAGTCCTGTGGAAACTGTTCAGACCCCTGTCCTGTGCCTTGCAAAAAAGCTTGGGACTTGGTCAGTCATTACAACACTGAACATCGGGAAGCTTCAGTGCTGAGATGGATTTAGCCCCCTGTTAATTCAGTGTTAAAATTGCCATAGAAAATGTGCTTCTGGAGCAAAGTGTATTGCCCTTTGTCAAGCCAGAAATGTAACATTGTAAAGGAAACAGAAATCTACCAAATATTCTTTTCTCTACATGAGGCATAAAATCTTTCTTCACACATGTAACAAAAATTATTAGAGCAATTTAATCAGGAACACCAAGGAAGAGGACAGACATGTGCAGGAATCATAGGGGAGGGGGGGAGAAGGAGAGATACAGGGATCCCCCAGTCATTAGGCTATATTGTCCTCCTGGACATGGAATTGAATTTTTTGCTGCTTTAGAGGTGTGCAGATGGCAGACAAAATCCTTCACCTTGATGTAAATACAGAAAGAA
This sequence comes from Phaethornis superciliosus, assembly GCA_023637945.1. NCBI lineage: Eukaryota > Metazoa > Chordata > Aves > Apodiformes > Trochilidae > Phaethornis > Phaethornis superciliosus. Next base: position 17,645,398 of record JAJQWJ010000005.1, on the reverse strand, counting down.
GAGAGAGGATTATTTGTGGGTCTAAAAAGGCCCTAACCCTACTGGCAAGAGTCAAGACTGACTCACCTAATGGAATTAATTCTTTTCTGTGGTTTGTCTGGAATTTATAAAAGAAAAATAGGAAATGGCTCTTCTTCTTTCAAATACCACATTACAAAAAAGTTAAGTGAAGAAAACAGGAAACAGGAAAATTAGGAATTCCTGTACAGCCTTCGTTTGACTCCCTTTATTCACATACTCTGCAACACTTTTCTTTTCACCCCATGGCACCCATTTAAATAATTAAAAATACTGAAAAGACATATCATGAAGGAGATAGTGGTTTACAGACAAAAAGGGCAGACTTATAGTTGAGGCAGTTGAATGTTGCCCCAGACGACTGGGGATGGAGTCCACAAAGGATTTAAGCCTTGTGCACACTGACTTTTCCTGTCTCCCCTGGACATCTCAGGGTTCACACAGAGCCTTTCAGAACATCTCAGTGCCCTGTGCTGGCAGCAGCAGGGACAACACAAGAGCATCTTTCCAGGCAGGATCTTCTCTTTCACCAGGAGCAGGCACTTTGACTCCCTCCTCTCTGCTGATTCATTGCTGCTGCTGAGACACTGCACCCCACCATCTCCAGTTTCCCTGAGGCTCACCCTGCCTTTTAAGTGTACAAAGCATCTTGGACCTAAGGCTAGGCTTTTAGCCCTAATCATTCTAATATTAGAAACAGAGGTTCCAGGATCAAATCAGAGGTAATGAGTACTGTTCTGCACTTAAAAACACTCTCTCTGTTCCATTTCAGTGTGTGTCACCACAAAGTTCTCCAGTGTCCAGGCTACAGAGAGGGGAAATGAGCATTCCCACAGTCATTCATCTCCTGTCCTCCCCTCTCCCTGTCCAGCTCCTCTTGTTGAATCAATTTCTTGCCATGCTAGCTCTTATATTGCACTATTTTGTCTTCCCACTCCTAATTCACTTGTGCTACAAATGTAAACCTAATCACTTGAACCTTTATCTTCCCCTTTATTAGAACCTTTCTTTTGGATAAGGAGATGTAACACACCTTTTGAAGCCTTTTTAAAGTTGCAATAGCATGCAGCATACAACTGTGAAACATACTAATCTGACAAGCCTTCTGTCAGCCTGTGAAATCTAGTGTATTATTGTCAGTGAGACTCATGTGGACACAACACAGGTGAAACTTCCAGGTGTTTTGTCCACACTATTTGTCCCTGTTTTCATTTTAAGGATATTTAAATCACAGCTGCCACAGTAAAGTGGGAACTGAGGTAATTGTTTTACGGAGAGGGACTGTGAAGTTGTATTCATTAGCACACATTAATAATTTTCCATGGGGAAATTAATAATTTCATATTCACTGCAGAGTCTGAAAGGTACACAGTAATTAAAAGATGGAAAGGTTTGCATAAGTATCTACCTTTCAAAGACTGAATGCAACATGGGTTTTGCAGGAAAAATTAAAAAAGGACTGTGTTGAGGTGAACACTTCCAAGAAGACATGTTAACACTGCCCAAGGCACCTTCTTTCAGTCATTTTCTGTCCCCTATTTGATTACACAGCTGTACCATTCCTGTAACTTAGAAGTAGCACTGAATGGATTCCGAACCACTTATTTCCAAGAAAGGAACATTTAGAGAGATTCAGGTGCCTAAATATAAGAAGAGCTGTCTAATGTCATTTCAGATGCTCTGAGAAGCCTGTCTGGCTTGCAGCTGCTTCTCCAGCAGGGCACAAATCCTGCCATAAATCCTGTGTCAAAGCTGCCAACACATTTAGATGACTCCAGCAACTGCCGTCATCTCCAAAGGCATTATGTTTAGCTACCTGAATTTCCCATTTAAATTTTGTCTGCACACTGAAAACAAAGAGTCATCAGATAAACTCCCCAGCCAGGATTTCCTAGCCACTGTGCACAATTATTCTCATTTCTCTATTTCAGTTATTCCTGCTTAGTTTTAACTTTTTTGCCTCTCAGGGTGTCCAAGAAATTTTGGTGAGAAGGCTGTCAATTTAGAAGTGCCTGCAGGAGCACGGTTTGAGGAAACCAGCAAACAGAGCCTTTCCACTCAGCCCACTAATCCTCATGCAGCAGAGGGTTAAAGTTGTAAATGTGCAAGTAATACCTCTTTTCACCCTGCTTATGCTGGTTTGGGGATTGTGTTTTTGCCAAAAATTCTCCCCTCAAGTAGGCATGACCTGCAGTGACAGAGAAGGGAAAATACTTCTGGCAGTCTTAGGGCAGGAATGTGGAGAGGCAAAAGAGGTGGCAAGACAATGTGAGGTTATACAGGTACCTGAGATATTATTCCCAATGGGCAAACCCAGTCTGTGATACTGTCTTTAACAGGGTGCAAAAAACATACATGGATACTTCAAGAATGCTGCAAGCTTGAAATAATACATATTCTCAGAAGACTTAAGGTCTCCTAATGAATTTCCTTAAGTTTGTATGTGTTCCCCAATCTATTTTAATAATATTTTCTGATTGCCAAAATAACTTCTGCGTGCCTTCTTTAGCTTTTTTGCAGACACTCTGCTAAAAAATTTTTCCTCCTAATTTCAACGGAGTCAAGTGCCTAGACATATTTTTGTATTTGCTCTCCAAATCCTGTCTGTATTAGAAAATGTTTCACATGGTTTCACAAGTGCAGTACATCTTTCTTTCTGTGGCTCAGCTTATATTCAGAAAAGAGGTTTTGTTCATGCAGGTTGCATTGTTTTGCCAGTCAGTCCTAGCAAAAGGACTGCTTTAGTGTCTCTTCATATCTGCAGCAGGGTTTTCACCTCTATTCCCAAGTTAGGATAGGATTTTTTTTTTCACATTACTATGCAACATTCATGCAGGCAACAGCTTGTAATTGCAGCTTACAGCAACCAAGATGAACTTTGCTCAGCTCAGTGAAGTGTTTATAGCATCAGTAGAAGCAGACTTGAGAAATGTATTCACCACTGTTAGACATCAGAAACTTGGTGAGCCAGGCTGAGCTGCTACAAATGCTTACCTGAAAATATGTTCAAGCTGCTCTGACCCATCACTACCTTCTGAAAATCACTTTTACTTAAGGTGTCTCAATGTGGACACTCCAATGGAGAGACACCTAACATTTCTATTAAAACTTTGTGAAATATGGGTCAAATACATCTCAGAGCAAGAAGAAATAGGTTCTGACCCTGTTTAAAAAATGTGTTGTCTATAAATGAGCTTACATGTTGCAAGTAACAACAGTGTTTTCTTTCTCCTAGAACCTGGCTCTTTTGCTTATTTAAGCCATGGGATCTGTCTAGTAGGGACAATCTTGTGTTACATTTTTTTGTGCAGACTGACCTTTAAGTTTAGCTGTTGCGGTTACACCTCAGAGTAAACCAAACTGCAGACAAGAATATCAGTGTAAACACAACAGACAATCCTTCTGTGTAGGATCTCCCCTTCCCTGTAGGTACTAAGGCTGCAAAAGAAAAAAATGCTCAGTTCCAAACTAGTTTCTTTAAAATTTTTTATTTGTGGTTGCCATGGTAATTATACACTTAACAAGGTAAGTTATAGTCTGGAAAGTTGTGCTGCAGATGAAAAAGGCAGCATCTCAAAGTCAAAGAATATGGTGCCCAAAGACATAGGTGCAAAGATTTAATTCCTTTTTATTCCTTTGTTCTGTGATATGTTTTTACACTAGCTTTGTAAGCTCTCCATTAAGAATATCAAACCCTGTCAGCTTTTTGTCCTTTGCCTGTCATTGGAGGATTTCTGCTGGTTGCTCAGAAATTAGGAGAGGGGCTTGGGAGTCCCACTGGCTTTGTTCCCACTTCAGATGGCAAAAGGGTGGCCAGAGAAATAGCTGGATGCCCTCAGAAGACATCCTGTGACTTCTAAGAAATCTTGCCCTGATGCATGAAACTCAGGTTATTCTGAGAAATTATATACAAAGATAAGTTTTTTACATCTGCATCAGATAGTGTTATTTGTATACTCGTTATCTCATGTTTCCCCCTGTTGCTCAGTGCGGGTCTTTCACACAACAAAAAAGAAAGGTGAAAGAAGGCCTTAAAGAAAGGAAAATATGGAGCCTCCTACTCTAGCAGAGGTGTTCAAGAGGAGGTGAGGAGCCAACAAAAAAAATCTTTTTGTTTAATGTCCCTACTGCTTTCATGATGCAGGTTATAAAATAACTGTAGGCTTGGTGACTTCTTTGTTCCAAGATAAGAGCCCAGATTTGGTGAAAATGGGTAAACAGGAGAAAACATTGTGCCTCACTTAAGCAGAACCATCTCACTCTTCATGTGATCATGAATCTTAGGCATCCTTGCCCCAATATTTACAATACATCACCATATAATTTCTCAATGCACCTATAACTTCTTTCTTTTAGGTCCCAAATTTCACAGATCACTGGTATGTTTTCATAAGAAAATCTTGAAACCTGTAGCCTCGTGGACATGTCTGACCACAGGGCAAAAGACAGCCTTGTTAACAATAAGTGACCTCCCTTCAGAGCCTTCAGAAGAGAACCAGCAAAAAAGTGGCAGACATATTTCAAGGGCCATGTCTGCCCCTGTACCATTCCTTTTACTTTGGTCATCCATCACTGAAGAAGAACTTGAAATTTGTTTTTTTGTAACTGCACTCCAACTTCATTTCTTGTATCATAATTCTGCTTCTCCTCCACCCTAGGCTCCTGGGAACAAGGATCACATTATATCATATGCTCACACTGCATTCAGCTTGAGGGCTAACACAGTATTGCTATGAAAAAAAAAAAGTGTTTGGAAGTTAGAAGAAAAGCTCACAGAACAGCCTGTTTTTACACTAAGGACAAAGGGAACTGAAGCTTACACTATCTGTATTTGACCTTTAAAAATAAAAGGAAGAAAAAAAAATGAGTTTGCTTGCATGAAGAATCAACGCTGATCTAGAGCAAAGAGCCTGAGAGAAACTGAGGATTTGACCTCAGTCTGACACACAGTGGAGAAATTTGCAATACTAACAGTCATTTGACTCTTATAACACACCATGCTGTGTTCACACAATCAGCTCAGATAAGAGGCAAGTCTCCCCAGTGTTGTTTCTTCCTTCTATTTCATTCCTTTAATCTTATTTTTTGTGAACCTCTCCAGAATTCTTGCATATTCTGTGCTAAATATGCTTCTACTTTTAACAAAATAGGAAAGAGAAAATCAAGAAATTGAGACTGGCCTGAAGATGCTGATTCTGTTAGACTCATTTAGTCTTTCTAGGACTAAATGGAATATTCCAATTGCACAGTATTCTTTAATCTGCATTAATTTCTTCACGTACACTCTACCGGCTGATGTATTGTAGTAAACCCTGACAAATAGATTAAGTTGGCATAGGCAAATCTGATCTGTAGAAGAACGAGAAAAGAAATCTCAAATCCAAGGAAAATTCTTGATTCTCCCATGTATTATGCCTAATTCCTGAATATGTATTGATAGGATGGACTTGAGGTCAGATCGAAAGCATTTCTCCAAATGAACTACTTTTGCAGGAACACAAAGCTTGCAGCAGAACAGAGGGAACCAGATGATAAAAGCTTCCAGAATGAAAAAATCTAGAATCCAAAAAATTTCTCAGATGATAAATAAAACCTGTCTGCCCAGCTCGCCCTATGTCACCTACCCAAGTCCAGAACAGGTAGAGAAGCAGACTTGTCAAACAGCTGATCTCTAAACCACTTCAGACCCTTTCCTTCAGAAAGCAGCCCATATTAAAGAGGAAGAAAATTGAGAGCTGAATGAAATGGACTATATGAAAATGTAAAACAAACACCATCTCTATTATATTGTCAATGCAAACATTTGTCTTCATTTGACTGTTGCAACAGGTTTTTTAAAAGTACCTGTATAACTGATGTATTATTTTTCATATGAATAAAGCATAGAATTTCCTTAAACCTTCAGGTATCAGGCCTCTCAGATATCACCAAACTGACCTAAAATCATGAAGCATGCTTAATAAAATACATTATTTTTATTTGCCTGTTATATCTCATCTTCTAGATGTAATTGCTCCATGTTTTACATTTTACAAAAGCTGGAAGTGTTATAGATTCTTTATTCCAAAAATGTAAGTTTTAAGAAATGCCTCAAAAATCATGAAACTTTAAAACTAGAGACTTGGCAGCAGGAGTGAGCAGTAATTCACTCTTCCAAGCACTTCCTCACCCTTTCAAATAGAAATTGCTAATTGTGAGAAAAAAAATCATAAACGCAAATTTGTAAAGCACAGATCAAGCCAGAAAAGTATAATTAATTCTACTTTTTTTTTTTTTTTCTTTTTCTTTTTTTTTTTCCACATCTAAACCAAATATAACATCAATTTTACTCATGTATCTCCAGTTACCCAGTGCTGGTCTGAAAATACACATAGGGAACAATCCCAGTTTAGCACCATGATGCCCTTGTTCAGATGTATGTAAGTTCAGCAGCAACAGATCACCTAGCTGTTTGCATACAAATTGATCTAAGTCTATCGACTTCCTTTTCTGTAGTTCTCTCCCATGTATTATGCAAACTTCAGCATGCAGATATTATAATCAGCACATTAGTTACTGAGCAAACACCTCCAGTTTCCTTGCAGCCTCCCAAAGTCACATTCTGCTGTCCTTATGAACCTTTGTGGAGTTGGCATCTCAGTGTGGGTACAATGAACGAGGACAAAATTAAATTGCTATGATACCACAGTGGACAACTTCTGCTGATCCTTATGTCCATGGTTGTTTATTTTGACCCTTTGCCATTTGCATCAGAGGGGAAATTGCAGGAGCTCTGCAAATATTGAAAGGATTGCTAATAGACAAGCATCTTCTCATGGACGGTGCAATTCAGCCTTTCTAATGAAATTCAACCTTGCATTAAAAGTTTGGACTGCCTTGAATAGTATTTTTTTTCCCATATACTCCTAGACTTGCTGGCAATGTCAAAACTTATACTCTACCCACAGTTTCCACCGAAGGGTTTCCTTCTGACAGAGTTTAGGAGTGGTGGTTGCTGAAGCTCCAGTGCTTTTGCTACTGCGTGATGCCAGCACAGCACTCTCTGGTGACTTCCCAATAACATACTGCTTCAATGATTTCCTAGAGTAGCCAGGAGAAGAGCAGGCTGTAGGAAGGGGGGTACAAAGCCACAAAATCAAGGGCGTCACGCTCTGGAAATCTTGTAAAGTATATTCCTATCTCCTGGCATGAGCTGCTGAACCTTCCTCACTGGCACAGCAGAAAGCTTCACCCCATCAGATGGCTCTGGTACCCACCCAGGGGAAGTCAGATTGTCAAATCTACAGCCAGAGTTTTCGGCTACCAGAAGTAAAACACCATCCATTGGTTGCCCATGCTTCTTACATGAATTCAACTGCTCGTCCCTTATGGAGTATGAGCAGTCCTCCAGATGTTGCTGGAATTTGTTTCCCATGCCTTGAAGGTGCTTGTCCTCTCCAGCTATAAGCCTTGCCAAGGAGAGATGTGGAGATGAGCACTCCCCTCCTTTCTGCTTAGAGAAACATCCTGAGAAATGGTGCCATATGCCAGGTTTTGAATGATTTGCCTGGAGGATGCTGGGAGTGTGACTAAGCCCCTCAGGGTGTCTAGAAACACCTCGGTTTTCTTTTAGATGTTGCAAAAGCTACTGTACTTGCAGATCTGTGCTCTGGGTGTGAAGGTAGTCTGAGGCTGGGCTGCTTCCCCAGTTCCCAACAGCAATGCTGTGCTCCAGCTCAGGGGCTGACAGGGACAGAAAGGAGAGCCAGCAGCCCCCAGGTGGAGTGGCTGCCTCTTTTCCCTCATTTATGTTCTATTTAAGGATTTCTGTTGATGCATTATCTCCACACTCTGCTTTGCAAAAGCAGGGATCTTAGGATTTAACGTTATTAAACTAGCAACAAAAGTGCCCTTCATACTGATAGAGACAAAGGAGAGTCTTTTCCAGTGGTTATTCTCCAGTCTAGAGCCCAATCCAAAACACACCCAAACACTCCATTCAGTTTAATGGGTACAGGTTAGAGACTTTATCTTTTTAGATGCACTGATCTGAATCTTCAAGCTTGAAAAATCTGTCTGGAAATCTCTTACACTCAGACTTTATTTTTTATCTAGATTTCTGATTCTTCATGGCCTGTTCTGAGCAAACCCACTTCTCTTTCTTCTCAGTATGCTTTTTCCATAGTCAAAACTGGGAAGTGTAAAATGAGAAAATAGTAGTGTGGGGACAGTGAAAGGTGAAATTCTTCTGAGTGTGTTCTGGTCAAAGGTTCAGATTTATTCCTTCATTTCATTTTTGCTATCATTTAAAAATTTGCAGAAATCTGTCCTCAAGAAAACTTGCAATCAATAATTATATTGCAAGCTTAAATGATGCTCTAACATCTTCTGTGTAAGCAAGTAAACTTCCAACAACTATGGCTGTGTGACCCTTTTTCCAATCTGTTTTTCACTGAACTGTAATTACTAAAAAACATTTTAGATTGTGATAATGATTTACATATTTTCTTTTGACTTCTGCTATATTTTGATAGCACAGATGGCAAAATGTTTTGCTGTAGATAAATGTAACTGTGGGTTTGTGACTTTACTAATGATCATGAGTCAATAGGTCTCATGATACCTACAGTAGCTTGCTAGATAAAGGAATATACTGATGCTTATCTCTGCAGAAAGATGTAATAGTCAGAAAAGCTTAGTAATGCTGACTGTCCCTCAGCTGTGCATTGCTTAAGCCTGTGGCAGGTCAGTTGAAATCTGAATGCAAGCCCAGCTGCCAATATCTGCAATTTGTTCCATATTCTCTGACAATAAAACACTTCTTGAAATATCCCATGCTGCTGTCTCACCAGACTAAATATTGTCAGCTAGCTTAATCCTAGGGAGAAGCAGAAAAGGAGTTCAAAATTATGCTTTTCAGGGACATTCCCCTTTTGATTTTTCAGAGGTAAAATGCTAACTCTGGAAATCAGCAAAATTTGACTACTAAAGAACTACAAATGTGCTTTGTTTTATGGATCACGGTGAGGAGAATTATCTTTTAGCTTAAAGAGTTTGAAAGAAGCTGGGAGGAGGCATGGGCCTTAGTAAGTAGCTTATCCTACTTTGCATTTATTTAGGCATGGATAGGATTGGCTGGAGGCTAAATAAAGGAGACTACAGAGAAGGCAATGGGAAACCGTGTGGGATAAAGGAGGAGGTGCTGCAGAACCAGCTGTGCTGTAGGAGATTTGAGGGGAATGCTGCAGTGGCAAAAAGTTTGTACGGAAATAGTCCTGCAATAATACTGTGCCTGAAGGTGAGGTTGGGGCACTTGGCACATCTTTAGGCCTTTAAGAATTGGAGCTAAATGCTTCTTCACGAGGCAAGAAGGCACCTGGGGTCACCTAGCACATGGGCCAGCTGTACTTTGGGGAGCAAACTTGGCTTCCTTGGGCTTCCTTAAACATTAGGGCTGGGGCCAGAAAGAGAGCCTGGGAAGACAGCAGTAAGTTGGAGAGTTGATGGCCTGTAGCTGTGCTGCCTTAAAATATTTTACAGGTGATGTATCCCTAAAAACATACAAGTGCAGCAGTTACTCACATTCCTCCTCTGTAACCGGTTCTCAAGGCTGCCAGCTTCCTGCAGTATGCTGATTTGCATACAGCCCTTTTTTCCCCCCAGTAACCATCTCTCTAGTTATTATGCAAATCAGCTGCCCCGAAGCAATGAGTACACAACTACTGTTGTGGAGTCACAACTATTGTTATGGCTCAGGAAAAGAGCTGTCTGCATCTGATGGAGGAACCCCATTGCAGTATGAAGGCAAGGTTTGATTGAAGCATCCCTGGCCGATTCAGAAGAAGGTCAGCTTGATGCCCAGCAGATCTGCAGAGCCAGAGCAGCAATAGTCCCACTTCTGCTGAACTGAACTGCAAAAGTCCTAGGAAGTTTGGTAGGGGTCCATTGCCAATCAAGCCATATAAAAGTATTAAGGAGAGAAAAAAAGCGAGAAACCTGAGTTCTGAGATGATCAGAAAAACTAGCTGGCTTTAAGTGGAGTTTTTAAATGAATCTTAACAGGTATTTGCTGGAAACTCTGTATGGTTTGTTCATTCTTGAAAATGGTGTCTTGTTTATTAAAACTGTTCTATCTCAGCACTATTGAAAATGCTTCGACTGGAGAGTTGACAGGGATGTGACACGGTTTTCTTTTTCCTAAGTTGTCTCTTCTTAAAGACATACAGTTGAAATATGTCAAATGAGAGAAATGTGACAGGCAGCTGGGCTGTTGCACATTTTCTGTGAGCTCTGCTGGTGACTGTCAAAGTGAAATCACCTGTGAGCCAGGGAAAGGGAGCAAAAGGGAACTACCAGCAGTTTCAGAAACGAGATTTTTGGGCTTAGGAGGGCCTGAAAGCAACCTTTTCTCTTGTGGTTTCTTCGGATTCTGCTTTCTACAGGCTGTCCGTGGTGTGGGAAATTAAAGGGAGGTAACGCTGGGTTGGACCTCTTTGTCTGTTGTTTAGAAATCTAGAGATATTTTCCTCTTGGAGACCACACCCTGTTTCACTGCTGAGGAGCTTCTCAATCACCTCTTCTCTTTGGAAGTATTTTCTGCTTCTGCTCCTGGTAGACTCTCCAGTAGAAATGTAGATCCTGTAACAGGCTAAATATGCCCGGAATTATAAGTTGCCCAATGAGCTCGCTTTGCCTGCTGACTTTGGAAATATTTGCCAGTATCCACAGGTTCACACACCAGAGCAAAACCCACTACCAGGGAGTAAGCTCCTTGACAGAGAAACACGATCAGTTTGGGTTTTTCAGACAGAAGAGGCTGTGATTTTGGCCATGCCCATCCATACATGGCCGCCCATGCCCATTCCTGCAGCACCTTTTGCTCCCTGCTCTGCAAAACTGTTTCTTAGGAAAAAAAGAACACCGTTGGCATTTAAAATAAATGGGCCGTGTGGGTCTGAGAAGTATTTTGTTTCCCAAACACTAGATGGAGCTGGGTAATTGAGGTTCATTTCCAGCTTCCCTGCAGGCTGCGGGTTTTGGGGGGAGTTGAGGAGGGTGGTGGGGTTGGCAATGGTTCACCCTGCCACCTCCTGGAAGCTGCTCCCAGAGCTCACTAACAGGGTTTGCTTTTTTAATTAGCAACAATAGCCTTATACAGCAAGGCTTGCCTCATCCTGACATTACATGAAATGGGTCAGTATTTGGATAGACAGATTTATTGTGCAGTTTGCATTTAGGCTTAACGGTTAAAATAAATAGTCCTTTTCTTCCCTTGGGAGCTGATGAGCCAGACTCACTTCCAAACAAGTGAAGACTTCTGTACTTTTTGACAAACACAGTTCTCCAATTAAGAACAGTAAATAGGATTATGCAGTCTGAAAAGGCTCTTTATCACTAGAAAGTTTGTATGTGGGAAATGGGGGTCTTTCTTTAGCGTTCATTGTAATTCTTCTAAAATACAAACTAATGATTTTGTCACATCCAGAGTTAGGGGCTTTCAAAGGCAAAAGCCGCTTAAAGGCAGCCAAGCCTTCTGAGGGAAGAGATCTGTGTGATTAATTCTGTATAATATATGCAGAATGAATATATATATATTTAAATCAAAGTCTTTAAAATGTGATCTTTGCTTTAAGCCACAGAAAAAAAAAATTGGTCATATTTATTATTTTTTCAGACCAGATTTTTAATTATGTTTAACTATGTGAAGCTGATAGGTATACTTATTTTTTTTTAAAACCATAAGTGATACAGGTCAGAAAAGGCCAAATAGGTTAGCACATCAGGAGCTTGGTGTGACACCGTCCTACCAGCTTGCATTAAAGACAGCACAAACCCAGTGCAGAGGAGTTAGAAAATAACCTGCTAATGATAGAAGTTTGATCCAGAACTCTAGTAGTGAGTACCTGGGTGATATCACACAACGTGAGGGCTTCCATTCTATATCACATGGCTGCAGATGTTCGTATTATGTATACAATCATCTAATCTCTCTTGACTCTAGAACATCTGTGACATAGATTAATTATGCATTGTGTAAAGACAAAGCATGGTGATTTAATTAGTTTTCTGATTACTGATTTTCAGTTCCATTGGCTCCCTCTCTTGTCCTTGTAATATGAAACAGGATTTACCCATTTATTTTCCATATTTTTTCTGTTCTCTACAATCCAGCTTTCTTACTAGGGCAGTTTTCCCTGTACTCCTCTCATTTTTGTCACTTCTCTATTCCCCTTCCATTTCTGCATTGTTTCTTTGAAATTAAGTAGCCAGAAAATGTAAATATTAATCTAGGTGGAGAATACCATCTGTTTTCATTTTGGTATCCTTGGCTTTTTTGCATTCCAGATGCAGAATGATGGCATGAATCGCAGTATACATAAATACAGAGATGATGACATTGTAAGACAGGCAAATCATGCCCTGGACTTGCTAGAGTATAATTTACACTGATATAGATTGCATTTGTGCCTTTTCTATTGGAGTCAGACATATCCTTTTTTGTTTCCTTAAGAATTCCTTAAAAGCTCAAGTAGTATTTGTAATTTTGTCATTTAGCTACCATTTGGCAAGGTTTCTTTTCCTTATCCCCAGTTCTGTTTTTCTCCAGGGACAGGTATACCTCTTAGAGCCTGTTATTAGCTGGTTTCACAGCCTTCCACGCTTCTAATTTACAGCCAAATTTGGATTGCTTGCTTCCTCTTGTGAGGTGCCTCGGGTCTGCTGGGCATTGAGACAGCACCATAATTCCTCTTTTTTTCCTTACAGCTTGATGATGAGATAGCTCATCTCCTCTCCTGTTCCCAATTTCTATTCTCAAATCGGTTTAAGGACCATCACTCTAGTCAAACAGTGAGAAATAAAAAGTGAAAAATAAGGTTTAAAAACATTTTGAAATCCAGTCACTGCTTAATTTTGGTACTTATGTACTGCTCTTTGCCTTCTTGTACTTCTGCACAAGGAGAGAGGGGTCTGATGAAAGATGCTCAGATTTAAGCACTTTCATGGCTCATCTCACATGTGGGAATACACAGATTTTTCAGCGTTGAGAAAAGAATCTACATATGCTTTAAAGGAGATTGCATTTTGCGTTTTTTACTGTAAAAATTCCCCAACATGGTTGTACTTGAAATGTGCTCTCTTTCTCAGATAAAGGAGAAGCCAGCCAGCCAGGGTAGGAGAGTGGAGCTCAGTGTGGAGCAAGGCACTTGCAGCTGCAGTTGTTGGAAATAGTCTTTTATGGTCCTGGCTCGATGCCCCTGTTTTCTTAGTGCCCAAGGCAGTTTCACACATTTCCTAGCAATCCATCTGTGAAAGGCAGAAATGCAGCAACAATGCTCAATGCACAGGCATCGGCAAAGACACAGGAAGATCCTTTACTCTCAATGGCTGAGCCCAGTAAGACACTGAGAGATTCAGTCAGTTTGGTTGACACATGCTGCAAAGCAAAACGATGTTTAGGGAAAAAAATCTTTACAACACACTATAAAACACACATCTGCAAGTGACTATAACTGCTAATTTACCCGTGCACCAACAGAGGCGTGCAGAAAAAATCCAGGTTCTGAAAGAAAGGTTAGCAAAAAAATGATGGCTGACTGATGGACAAGTTTTTGTTTATAGATATCAGTTAGGATTAGGAAATTACAAAAGTGGGCTTTGACACTGTGAAAAGCCACAGCTACTCTCTTGGAAGATGAATTTTCAATAAATGTCCGCAATGACTTTCAATTAGAGCATTTCAATTTTACCTAAAATCTGTGTGATCAAATATTTATTATCCCCTTCAGGGACAGAGAATCTTGCTATTTTAAATGGATAAAAAATGCAGCCTGTTTGCTTAGCACCCAGTACTTACTTTTATAGATGAGATATATCCTTTTCATCCATAATTAATTTCTTCAGTGCCTTTCAGTTTTGAGAAGCATCATGTGTAGAAGAACTGGATATTTAGTTCAGCTGGGGGATTCTCATGGAAGCAGGGATTAGTTTAAGCAGTACAAGAATGATTTGAGACTACATGCGTAATCTATTCTTGGAGGCCAGCCTTTTGCTTTTTTCTGGTTTTTTCAATCTCAAAAGTCACTCAAGATACACCTATCAATCATATTGACTATTCATTGAGCATTTGGTGTATTCTAGTAGATGCCTACTGAGGCTGCAGTACTTACTTTGAAACTTTTTGCCATGTGCAAGAAGAATCTCCATCTGAAATCCATTGGCCTCTGCTCCTGACCAGAAAACTTCTCTGGGAGGGGAATTGCTGCATGAATCACCAGGGATATTACTGTAAACAGCTTTGTGGTAGATCTTACCCTGCAAAGAGCTGTTCTTCTGGTGCAGCTCAGAAAGAAGATGATACACAACTGCTCAATCATTTTGTGTGATGCTCTCCCAGCCCTGCTAACCAGAGCAAAACAGAAGCCCTGGCCCTCTTACCCTTCCTGCCCTCAGGGCTCTGCAGGGACCTTTTGGGTTTTTCCCCTGGGACATGGGAGGGAGTTTTGTGACTGAGCAAAGGGACAACCTTCTGTAGAGCTGCGGGTACCACCAGCCCTCCTGGGCTCATCACTGCTACCTGCATCAAGTTGAGCAAGACTCTTAGTAAAAAGAATTCACAGATGAAGGAGTCAATGAGAAGCAGCCCAAATGACCCCAAAGCAGAAGCATTTGCCATAAACCATGTTGTTGCTTTCTGGAACTGAACAAACAAACTAAACCAAACCAAAAACTAAAACAAAACAAACAAACAAAAAAACACACACACACAAAAAAACCCCAAATAAACAAACCACAACCTTGAGATTTTTTTTTGGCTGAAATAAACCTGTTGCAATGCAATTTGAGTTTGTGAGCTGAGTGGAAGTGAATGCAATGTACCTCACTCCAGTGGAGTACAGATACTGCCTCAAGCTCAAAATCAGGATAGTGTCTGAAGTGACCCAGGTGTACTTCCATGTAGGATTCAAGAAGTATCTGAATTTTGTGCAGAAAATACAGTTATATACGTGAAGCAGATTTCTGAATAGGCTTTTCAAGGCTTCATCATCCCAAAAGCCCAGGGAAACCTATTTTTTAGACAGAGAGACAGATTCTTATTTGAGCTGCAGGTGGCCAAGATGGACCTTGGTTTTTGTTTGTTTTTTTTTTAGTGCAATTCAGTGAAGCATCTCGCTGGAAATAGGGTTTAGCTGTACAACTCATACATATAATCTCAAAAAGTCTGCCCTTGTTGATACAAGGATCATGTTCTATAAAAATCAAGTTCCCATAGCCCAGAAAATTTTTAGGCCAGAAACAATTGGTGACAGAGGTGGACCCAAGGAGGTACTCTCATCCTTACTACTTTTCAAATCTGAATACTGTTGATGCAGAGGCACATCAAAAGACTGACATTGTCAGGACAAATACTCAAAATTCACAAGGAATATGTTTCATCTGTTTTAATTAAACCAAAAGGCCATCTCTAAGGGGCATCTTCTGATACAGCTAGAAGCTTTGTACCAAAAGCATCTGGCAGGTCAACCAGGATCTTCTGGTACCTTGTTGGATAAAAGCTTTTACACAGTGTCCAGCATGAAAACATGAGAGATATTACAGCTGTAAGTGAGAAGTGGTGTTAATAGTGGTGCACAGAGTGCATTTTAATGTTGCTTCTCATCAAAGGGTCTTGGTTAGGTATTTGCTACTTGACCATGAAGATCCAGGAATGAGCAGAACATTCAAGATTATTAACTCCAGTGAACCCTGAAATGAGAAGATATTACCTAGTCTGCAATCTCTTTCTGAAATCGTAGCATGGCTTTCCCTTATAACTCTCTCCCTCTCTTTTTGAATTTCCTTTTTTACTCTTTCTGTTTTTTCTCATTTAAGCAAATCCATTGTACTGGTAATTAAAAGTGTTCTTGACAAAGGTAATTCCTTATCACTGTGGTATTATTGATTGTAAAACAGTCTGCATTAATATTTTATACTTGCTATGACAGGATGCTTTCGAGTGGAAGTGGTAAAGCTGTTAACATTATCACCTGGAGTTCCTAAAGTATCCATTTGTCTCCCAGTTCAAAAACTCTTCTCCCTCTGGGTAATGAGGAGAGAGGAACTTCTTTTCTTCTCATTTGTATTTTTAATGGACTAGAAAACCCAATGGCCTTATTACAATTACAGCACATTTAAGATTTCAGAGTTATGCCTAATGCTACAAAGGACAAAGTTGCTTTAAATTAGAGCTGTGTGACTGCTTTTTGTACTCACTTCACACTAGAGTGCATGCAGGTATAAAGTCTCCATTAGAACTGCTAATACTTTAAATTCAAATTCATTTGACTGTGAGGAGGAATTTCAGACTAGAACCAATCGCATGAATTCCCTGAGCCTGTCTATGTGTTCTTAGTACGTGTGTTGCTGGCTATCATTACAGGCAGATCTGCCAACAAAGTCAGAGCAGGTTGCCAAAATAGCAGCTAGCACTGTCATTAACTTGAGCATTTGCTGTGATTTCTTTGTTGACAAACACGTTTGTTAGAACACGTATCAGGCGGAGACATCCTCAGAGGGAAGCAAGAACAAGGAAATTGAGACAGTTTGCTTGACACGCAAATTAACACCTCAGCTCTAACTACCTTCTGAAAAAGATACACTCTATAAAAATTACATGTGCAAGAGAATACACAGTGGCCCTATTTTATTTTCAGGCAATTGCTGTTCCATTTTTTCACAGTATTTAGGGTAAAATCCCTTCTTTCCTAAGTATATTATTCTGGATTTTCTTTAAACAGAGAAGCTTTTCTGTCCACAGCTGAAGTTTCCATCTTATTCACCTTTCTTCTCTCTGGCTGTAATTGAATCTTCAAGGCATACTTCTTACAGTACCATAATCCGGTGTCATGGAAACTTTGGAGTTAGCCAAAAGGAAAGCAATTCAGAGACTGGCAGTCATTAAGTAGTGAGAAGGGTATTTTCTGGAAATCAGAGTTTTGAAATTTAGGACTTACATGAAGATATAGAAACAATTATCTTTTAAGCTATGCCCAGTAAATATATATGTTCATACACTGACATCTTCCCTCAGAGTTTTAAAATTATGGTGATCCAGACTGAATGCCATCAGTACTGGTAAATGTTCTTCTATGAACTGAAGTTTTGTACTATCTAACATTAAGCAGCCAGGACTATTCAGGGTTAACAAAAGTTAGTCTGTAATATCTTTGTTTGGGGTTAAACTCTTCATTATATTTAAAAAAAAAATAAAAAATTAAAAAAAAAGAAGTTGAATTTCTAAAGTAAATCTATACCTTTTATAAAATGGAGCTATAATAAAAATGCCACACACGTGTATAAAAGCTATTGTTTCACAAAGAAAGTGATTTGATTTGCATTAATACAATGGATGAGACTACGGCAGAAGAAAAGAGTCACAAATCAATGGCTATGCTTTTCAACAAATTGAATCTCTCATGGCAGCACTTTTCATACATACATATTAGGTGCAGAGACTCCAGTATTAAGAAGCAAAACTGAAAACAGACAAGGAAAAATCCTCTACCCTTCCACTATAATCTTACTATTACATCGTTGCAATTGAATTGCCCAAAAAAAGCAACAAACATATCCATTTATGAGTAAGAATAAGAAACACAAATTCCAAACATGAAATATTTATGAAATAAATATATTTTGTGATGGAAACAGTCAATGAAAGTTAATATGTCTTTTCTGCAAGACTGATTTACACTGAATAAAATGTAAATAAAGTACTTTTCTAGCTAAAAAAACCCAACATTCACAGATCTCTGTGTCCTGGAAACAGCTGGACCAAACAGCACAGCTCAGAAATAGATCTTAATGCACGATTTCAGCTGCTGAACCCAAGGCAACCTAGCAAAAAGCCTTTTATGAATCTCTCACTGTGGTAGCAGGGCAGAGGGGGAAGACAACTAAAACTTATTCTGGAAATGGCCTCATTTTCATTCCTTTCCACTGTGCTGGACCTCTGAAGTGGTACATTTCTGTATTAATATTTTTTAAAGGAAATAAAATAAAATAATAAGCAAAAAAAACAGCTGTGCAATCTTCTAGCATTTCCATTCAAAAGGGTTACTGAAGTGCAAAACCAAATTTTTGTTTTCTCTTTTGGCCTTAAACAAAGGTTCTGCATTTAATGACTAGAAGGACATTGCAAATGGATGGAATGCAAATCTGAACCTTTTGGTTTTGCTAAATAGAGGCTACTGGAAAGCTTAGATCCACCCTTGTGGTTTCGATTGTAAAAAAACCCTCACTTTGCTTGCAGGTATTCAAACCGGTATCCCATGGGCAATCATATGAAAATGTAGCTTGTCCAGCACATGTGCAGAAGTTTACCTGATAATCATTTAGGAAGAGCAGGGCCAGCTCTGTCTGAACAAGGGACACTACACTGCCTCCTGACTGGGAATCATAAGCACTTTGGGAGTCTGGAAAGCATCCCTAGATGTAAGAGCTCACCCCCACAACTTTCAAATTACTATCATTACCTGTGGCCATGAATTTTGGATCCCATCTTTCTCTCAGTGTTCTTGTTGTGAGTTCTCACTACACCTCAGTGGAAGCAGCAGGTTTAGATGCTACTTCTGGCAGCAGATATCACTCTGAAACTCCATCTAACACTTGGGTGCTTCTATTTACTGTGTCCTTTTGGTGATGATTTGAGCAAAGTCCACTTCAAGCAAGAAACTGGCACAATTGGCACTGATGGGTTTTTTTTCACTTTTAACTCTTTGAAGTGACTGTGGCATGCTACTGGGGCCACTCTGATGTTAGCATTTCTTTTGCTTTTGGCATTTTAAATGCTGAAGTGTAATTTTCACAGCCAAGGCTTGTGACCAGGTGCAAGTGGCAGAAGGTAACCATCAGTCATCTGGAGATACTCACATATCAAACACTGAAGTAGCTGGATGGAATTAACTCTTCAGTGCTTAGTTGTGAACATAATATTTCTGCCTGCAAAGTGGTTACTGGCAAACTCTGTACAGGAGGTAGATTTGGGGCTTTGAATGTCTTCCATTCAGCTTTTCACTTTCTAGTTTTTTCTTTTCTCAACTTGCAATTTTGCCTTTTCCTGTTCAGGATCAGGAGTGCTTTTTTAAGTGCAAGCCACCTTTGCAGTCTTTACTCAAACATGGCATTTCTGTTCAATGTCCCATTTATTTGTGTAAGTACTACCTGCAAGTTGAAAGTTTTGCTGGTGTGGGCTTCTCTTCAACAGAAATGCCAGCCAGCAGTAAATCCTTTCCCAGCACGTTACAAGAACCTAACATTGTCAATGGGGCAGAATCTGGTTGGAGGTGTGTGACTAGTGGAGTCCCTCAAGGGACCGGTGTTGTTCAATATCTTCATCAACGACTTGGATGAGGGTATAGAATGTACCCTCAGCAAGTTTGCTGATGACACTAAGCTGGGAGGAGTGGCTGACACACCAGAAGGCTGTGCTGCCATCCAGAGAGACTTAGACAGGCTGGAGAGTTGGGCAGGGAGAAACAAGATGAAATTTAACAAGGGAAAGTGTAGAGTTTTGCATTTGGGGAAGAACAACACTATGTCCCAGTATAGGTTGGGGGCTGACCTGCTGGAGAGCAATGTAGGTGAAAGAGACCTGGGGGTCCTGGTAGACAAGAAGATGACCATGAGCCAGCAATGTGCCCTTGTGGCCAAGAAGGCCAATGGCATCCTGGGGTGCATTAGAAAGGGTGTGGTCAGTAGGTCAAGAGAGGTTCTCCTCCCCCTCTATTCTGCATTGGTGAGGCCGCACCTGGAGTATTGTGTCCAGTTCTGGGCCCCTCAGTTCAAGAAGGACAGGGAAGTGCTTGAAAGAGTCCAGCGCAGGGCTACTAAGATGATTAAGGGAGTGGAACATCTCCCTTATGAGGATAGGCTGAGGGAGCTGGGTCTCTTTAGCTTGGAGAAAAGGAGACTGAGGGGTGACCTCATCAATGTTTTCAAATATGTAAGGGGTGAGTGCCAGGGAGATGGAGTTAGGCTTTTCTCAGTGGTGACCAGCGATAGGACAAGGGATAATGGGTGTAAATTGAAGCATAGGAGGTTCAAGTTGAATATCAGAAAAAATTTCTTTACTGTGATGGTGACAGAGCCCTGGAACAGGCTGCCCAGGGGGGTTGTGGAGTCTCCTTCACTGGAGACATTCAAAACCCGCCTGGACACGTTCCTGGGAGATGTACTCTAGGTGGCCCTGCTCTGGCAGGGGGGGTTGGACTAGATGATCTTTCGAGGTCCCTTCCAACCCCTAGGATTCTATGATTCTATGATTCTATGATTGTCACAAAGAATGTGTTTACTTGGGAATATGAAAAACAACAAAATGAAATGAATAGGCATGAGGCATCCATAAGACAACAGCAGGCAATTTTTATATTTTTTTTATTCTTCTTTCAAAACATGAGGATGATGTCCAGGAGAAACAAAATCATGATGCCAAATGTTCTCTGTGGAAGCTGTGCTTGTGTGATGTTACAGTAAGTATAGAGGGTGAACTGCTAAAGTAATGGTCTATGTTTTTCCCACTGACATTTTATTATAAGCAATCATATTAAAGAAGAACACCTACAGAGAGAGTGTTAATAAAATAAGGGGGTTTCTCTCTTACCTACACTGTTAAAATTATTATCTGTTTCTACTAACGACACAGTAGCATGCTTTATATTTTTTATGTGGATTGAATGCAAATATTTTCCCCAAATTGACACAGCTGCATCACAGAGATACGCTCAGTGTTGTTACCTTGCTTGTCAGAGGATTCACAACTTCTTTTTAATTCCTTGTCTGATGTGGCACTCCACACATCCACTCTTATTTTCCTGGCAATCAAAGCAAGGCCTTAGGGCTCTTAGGGATGGTCCCAGTCCGATGGAACCTGGGCTGACTTTCTTGTCCTTGTGTGCTGGCTGAAAGTCACTCTGCATTACTGTGGAGGGTTTCTGCCAGAGCAACGACACCCTGTCACTGCATTTGAAAGTAATTGGGTCTGCCAAAAGAAGGATCTGCAACATAAAAATTAGGGGGAATTTATTTAATAAACTTTCTCTAATTACTCTGCATGGTCAAAACTCAGTTACAGATGCTGAAAAGTCTTGATTTGTTCTTGCAATCCATATGCAAACAAAACTAACCATTTGCTGGTGAGGGTGGAATTATTCAGTGAGAATAAATTTGCCATCAATTACTAATTTCACCTTACATGAGGAGAGCCATAAAGATGATCAGAGCATCTCTCCTATGAAGAGAAGCTGAGAAATTTGGGTTTGTTAATCCTGGAGAAGAGAAGGCTTTAGGGAGACCTTATAGTAGCCCATAGAATAGTTGAAAATAGTTCCCACAGAAAATAGTTGCAAATGGACTCATCTTCAATTGATCTTTTCTGTCAAGTTCTCGGTCCTCAGTATAATACTAAAAGAAGAAGCTTCCTACCACTTTGAGAAGGAAGGTTTATCAGCAGTGAATAACAAAGTCTGACATACTCAGATTTGCTCTCTGATGACCTGTAACCTGTTCCAAAGGATAAGTAGCTGCCAAATTTCCTTGGACTTCATGTTGTCTGTGATAACCCTGTATTATATAGAATCAGGAAGACTCCATTGCAGGCAGGAGGATATCTGGGGGCACTGGTGCATGATGAATTTGTTTGTATTTTGTGTATGCTTGGAGCAGTGGCTGAGGAATAAGTGATGAGTAACAAACTGCCTACTCAAGTCAGCCTCTCTGGATGTATCCACCTAACTTTAAATAATGCAGTGTGGAAAAAAAAGTTATTCACCTAATAGGGTTTCCAAGCAAGTATCTCTGGTGTATCTGCTTTTTTACATACACTGTAAATCATTTGGGGTTTGTTAGGCAGTATTATTTTTACTAAAATGATATTTTGCATTCCACAACTTCCCGTTTCCTGTAAAGGAAAATGATCTTAAAATATATGGCTAAGCCACAGACAGACAGGAACAAGCTAATGCATTGACTGGCTCCACCTGTATGAGCCAGAATTTAAGCAAAACAACAGCAAACAAACAAAAGATCACAACAATCAAAGCAAGCAGCCTCCCTTCTTAATCTTTGCAATTATTACCACTTCCAAGTGTCAGGAAGCACAAGCCTACTCTATGTAGGCTTTTGAGCTCATCCTTTGCTACAGGTAGTCTTTATTCCTTCCACAGGCTTTCTGAGTCTGAAATAATTTCTCCTGGAAAAGTGGTGTGTGTCACAAGGATGCAGGGCTGACGGGAGTTGCAAACCTCAGAGTACCAGATGGCAGCAATGCACAGGGATATGGGACGGACTTGGTCTGGCCAGCTTTGAATTAACCCTACAAATGCACTTGCTTTGCCTTAGCTTTCATGGTGAGGTGGCTTTGCCTCTTCATTCTAAAGCTCTTACTCCTTCTCCTGTCACTACAAGCCCTGGTGAGATGGGTCTTTAAAGCAACCTGGTCTAGTGGAAGGTGTCCCTTCCCATGTCAGATGGGTTGGAACTATATGATCTCTGATGGTCCCTTCCAACCCAAAACTTTCTATGATTCTATGTAGAATGAAGGATGAAGGCCACTGATAGTGAAGCTCTTAGCATACTGACTGTGCTGGAAGACTCCTGGCAGGACAGATAGTGCAAAATAAACATGTTAAATATTCTACCTAAAATCAAAGAAAATACTGCAATTGCAAGACAACTTCCAATTCCCTGGAAAAACTAGTAAGATTTTTGCCAAGAGTTCTTTGTGCATGAAAACATATAAATATTATGTTAATGTTCAGGTGGGTGGGGAGTGAGAGGGAGATCATCGCTGTCAGAAAGAGGGAAAAGTGTCTAAACTCCTGTGGGCCATGATGTCCCTGGAGCCTGGGAGCCTGGGCAGCAGTGGTGAGCACTGCTCACTGTGACACAGAAGAAGCATCTTTGCACCTCTTCTGTTACCTTATATTTAACATCTACCCATGAAGGAGCTCAGCTGGTAAAATGGCAAAGCCACAAAGCCCTTGGGGCTCACCCTTGCTGGGAGCCAGGCTGTGATTCCCAACACACTCAGCAGAAACTGGAGGACAACCACGAGGTGGTGGTGGCATCTCTGAGCCTTTCCCCCAGCTCACTGGGAGCAGCGTTGCAGCCAGTGGTGTGTCAGGCTTGTCACCCACTCCCTCAGACAGACAGTTCCTGCTGGCACATGAGCTGCCTCTGAAAAATCACTTCTGACTTCTGTTGGTGCTCAGGTTTATTAGTCTTGAACTGAAGGGCCTTAAAGGACCTGGGCTGGAGTACCTCAGACATCTCCTCCCTGCCTGTGATCATTGAGCACGTTGGTGCTGTGAAGGATGTCACTAGTAACCAGAAGGGTGATATTTTCAGTGCTGGAGTAAAAGCAAGGAAAAGTCATATCAGAAAAAATAAAAAGCTGAGAACAGGCATGAGATTCCTGGTGCATGAGATTCTGGTTTTGTCTTGTGCTATTGACTTTGCTGCATCTTCTGCTTCTGCTGATTACAGAATCAGCCTCTTGATTTTTCTGACATTTAGATGTTGTTTTCTCTGTTTGTGGCTTCTAGCACATGGTTTCTAGCTCTGAATTTGTCAGTCCAAGCATTTCAGAAATCTCTCTTAATGTCAGTTGCAGTTCCTACTTCACTGGCAATCCTCTTCTGGGTTTCCTTACTCACTGCTTTTGTTCACTGATGGCAAGAGGGATGCTCCAGGATGACAAGAATCTACAGTGTCTCCATTACCCTTCTGTCAGATATTCATTTATGAGGGGTCTCAGTTGGAAACAGCCTTTTTTTTCTCATAACAAGATAAACATGTAGCATTACATTTTCAGGAAGCAATGAATGCAGGAAAAAAAGCTTCCCTGTGAGCTGAACACAGAGGCTGGTAGGCCCCGTGAGGTCTCCAAGCCCTCTGGTGTGATGGTATCACCTCTGTAACTGCTGTGCTGGGACTGCAGATTGCATGAGGAGAATGACTGAACCCCCATGAAAAACCTGGAAAGTGAGTAGTCCTACAACTGTAGGAATCCAGTGTCCTGCAAAGTCAACAGGGGCTCTGCAGAATCAGCTGGCTTTAGATCAGGTCCCTGCTACCTTTCCTGCTGGTTTGTAGGAAACAAGAAGAGCCAAGTGGCTACCCAAAAGCCATCATTCATAGCAGGGGTCTGCATATGAGAAGCAGAGCTGCAGACAGAGATGTGTGTGACAGAAGTGTTCTGCTACAGGAAGTTAGCATAAACTGGCTTTTTTAACAAAATTAAAACCAGAAGGTTTTTCCAACTTCAAATATTTATATGAACAGGAGTACTGTACTATATCAATCAAACACTCATGGACTGAAGTTGCACTGAAATCTGTGTACCTGATCTCTCAGAGAGGTCCGTGAGCTGCTCAGAGATAGTTTATGTTGAAAAACAAAACCACACCAAAAAACCCTGAAGCCCTAGCCCAAATGACAGTACTAGAGCCTGTTAGTTCTCTGTTTACACTGTGAATTTGAGTTACCAGCCCGGCAGGAGAGGATGTATATTTTAGATAGCTCAATCTGGTTTCTATCTTTTTATTTTTAGATTTTAATCCTATCAGTATCTTAGCCAAGCAACTGAGTATCAGGTTTAACTATTGTTGTATAGAGGAAAAAAATTTTGCTTATCTTATAAAAACAAGAGGCTTGAGTAAAAAAAAAAAAGTTAAACCTAATAATTCCACTTGGCAACTGAGTCACATTTCTCAAACTCTTTTTTCAGTTCATGAACCTTGCAGTGATAAAATGAAAGGAAATGGATTTGCATAATTTTTGGTTCTGTTGCATGTCCTTTGTGAGCAGAAATATACTGTCCTCTACAGGCATTATTTCTCAGCATTTTTCATAACATTTCAATTTAAACGTCCCTTTTTCCCCTACCTACCATGTAAACAGCAACCTGAGAGTCAAGCCAGACCTTCTGCTCTTTTCATGTGGCTGCAGAGTCCAGCCCCATGCCCAGAGCAGCTCCAGGAACTTCAGGACTTTCCAGGAACATCTGTGCTGCCTGAATGGGCCACCTGAATTTTCTGCCTCGCTGCTGCCTCCCCTCACCTTTCTGCTCTCTGAAGTGACATTTCAAGCTAATAAGCCTACTTCTGGTCCAGTGAGAAAACTTCAGGGTCTTGGAAGATGCATTAGCCACAGATGAGGTAGCTGGGTGGTAGGGCTAGAGTTGCAAACTCTGGTTTAGGGGTGGATTTTTTGCAAGGGTCTGACTGTTCTTGGAAAGCAGAGGAGCTTAACCAGGCAGAGGTCATGAAGCCAATTACCTGTGGAAACCCACTGGCAGTAAGAGTATGGTAGTAATTATGTTCTGAAACCCCATGGTACCAAACAAGATGATAATACAGAACTGATGAAGTGCTGTCTTCAACTGGAATAATCCTACATATTCCCAAAGAAAGGTGTACCTCTGCATGAAACTAAAGCCACCCAAGAGGATGGGCAGATCCCAAAAATGACCAATGCCCAGTTGTGTCCAAGGTTCAGAAGCTGGCTGTGGCCAAGTAGTTTCCCTTTCCCTCCCTGCTGTGACAGCACTGTCTGAGCTAAATGAGGAAGGGTAACTTGGGTAAGGTTAGTGTCACACTGGCTGTGCAGGTCAGGGTATTATGCAGGCTGACTTCCACTAAGGCAAATAAACCTAGGACACAACAGGAGCTGAGTGCCTGGTTAAAATAAATTGGAATTTTGCCTGAGTAAGGTTTGTAGTTCAATCCTTTAATACAAACCAAGTCAAGAAAACCACATTTGACTCAGCACTAGGTTATCTATTTTAAAAGCTTTGAACAACACCTCTGATGTGTCTGACCTTGAAGCCTTTTTTTCTTTATGATGCCATCAGCCAAAAAGGCTTGAATTCCTACTGAAGCTTTGCAGGATGGTTTCCTAGGAAATTTATAGCAGTTGTAGCAAAAACAGCAAAAGCAATTCAGATAAGCAAATAAGTAGATCCATGCCTGCATTTTTCAGTGGATGCAAAAGTAGACCCAGAGAAAGAGCAGAAATTTTCAGTGTTTTACATAAAGGATAGTACTTAGTAATAGATAATATACTGTTAAGGCATGCTTAATTTTTTGAAGGACAATATATAGCATGTAACTACAGTGTGTAACTGCTTTTACCAATGAGCTTCCTCTTATCAGGAGAACAGACCAGATGTCTGGGTGTTGTCTTATTTCTCTCTCTGCCAGTGCATTCCTCAAGCAAGCTTTCTCCTCTTCCCCTAACAATGTGAGGTGCTGCTCTCCCTCCTGCCCACCACATCCACACATGCTCCTCTTCCTCTCCCAACACGGAGTTCATGTTTCCTGGCTCCTGCTTCTTGCTCCTCAGCCAACCTTGCTACAGCTCCATTAATAAAAACCCTGACATGACATTGCATCTTTTAGACATATAATGAACTTTTCAAAATGGTGTGTTAAACATATCTCTGTGTGAGGAAAAGCAATGTTGTGGTTATTCCCACCTCAAAATCAATTTTAGGAAAAATACCTGCAAACACTGGCAAGACACTCCTCACAGGTTTCTTTACCCGTGCTCACTGCAAGCAATGTATTTATTCCTGGTATGCCTGCACAAAGATTTCAAACTTTGGTGATGTTTTAGAAATGAGAGGAAGATTTCTGAAGGTCTGCTTGGCCCCTGTCTTCCTCCTCCTCCCCTGCAGCAGCCCCTGCACCCATGGCACCAGCACTGCTGCTGCCTGAGGGACCAATGGGCACTGCAGGAAGCCTTGAGATGCTGGATTCATACTGATTCTGGAACTTCTGGCCACTTCAGATAACCTTACCACAAGTCCAAGCTGATTTTTGTTTGGGTGGCAGCAATGCTCTGCCATCCCCATTGCCCAGCTGTTTTAGGCCTTATTATTTACTCTGTGAGATTATTTGAGATCTTTGCTCTGTTCAGCATGAGGAACACTACTGATAAAAGGATGGGAGGAAGAGTCTTTTACAGAGACAGATAATTACAATCCCACTACAAAAGTCTGAGGACTTTTGAAGACTTCTCTTGGGAACAAATATCCTAGGAACACGCTGACCTACTCATTTCAAGACAACGCTGTCAAAGAAAATAACTACCTGATGCTTTTCCTTGTGCAGAGCTGTTAATGTTTCACATTCATGTTTCCATAGTTTCATATTTTCCTGTTACCATATATACTTATGCCTCCTTAGCAATAATAAATATAGTACTTGTCACATCCACAGCTACAGACCCTCAAAGCATTACCCAAGACTGATGTTTTGGTTGACCTTCAAAATCCTCCCGGTACAAGGTCTTCCTGTGGTATCCTTGAGTTTAATACATCAAATGTGAGGAAAGAGGTGAAGACACTGACTGGAAGCTGTGGAAACATAAATATCTGGGTGCTCAATGGAACCTGCTGGAACAAAGAGGTGTTCAGGCACTGCTACTTCATCTCTCTCTGCAAAGCCTGAAAGCAGAAGCTTGCCTGCAATGCCTCCACACAAAGGTGTGTGGAGCTTGGATGTGGCCATTCTTCAGGGGGCTCATCTCCTGCCCTATAACGGGGAAGTAAAGGGGCTCCTCTTCAAGCACCCTTAATTTTTTTTGTGCACATTACTCCCAGCTGCAGCAGGACCCGAGGGCCAGTACCTCCTTGATGTTGTGCCAAGGGAGGTGCCAGCCAGCACCTATGTGAGTGCAGGTGTGCCCAAGGCAGGAGGAATGCCTGAGGTACAGGTAGGTTGAAATCCAGAAACAGAGAAGGGTTAAAAGAGTAGGAGAGCAAGACAGAGGAATTATTAAATGAACAGCAGCACACTGTTTCTCTTTTCATAGCCCACTCACAAAAGGATGTGATTTTCAGATGAGAGATCATGGGACAGATCAGAGCCTAGCCAACAAGTGACTTACATAATAAACTTACACTAAAGGATGTGATGCCAAAACACCCTGTAACGAGGATACAGAGAACAGCTTTAATAACATATTCCAAACTTCCTGAGGTTGTTTATACCTTACTTCAGGCTGATGAAAATCTTTCTTTTACATGTGGACTCGTGTGAAATACCTTTTAGTTAGCGCTAAAAGATCTGAGTATAGAACACAGCACATAGCATTCTCAGCTGAGGACAGAAGAATTGACTATGTATCTCAAGAAAACAAAACAAAACAAAACAAAACAGGCACATAATTACAAGATTGGGGGATTATTCCAAAGCCTTTCCTTCTATAAATTAGCATCTCAGACAGGAGATTAGCTGATATTTTTAGAGTATTTTTATGGTGTAGATGTTTTTTCTGCAGCTTTTTTTTTTTTCAGACATTAGAAGGTCTCTCAGGATCAATGAAGAGCTGTAAAACATCACACGAGAATCATTAGTCTAATCAGAAAAAGGGACAGATTAACTTCTGCACCCGAGACAAATACAAACCCCACTGACAATGGCACAAAGCTCAAGAGCTACAACCATGAATCAGACCTAAAGTCATCACAGATTGAAACTAGTTACTAATGAATGGCTTATTTGGTGAGCCATATGAAAAAAGATGGTGTTTTCAGTACAGATCCTTGAAGACAGATGTCCACATTTCAGAAATTACTTCCAAACTGGTGCTACTTGGCACTCTCAGAAGAAAAAAAAAAGAGATTTAAAAGAACACTTTTCTTCTAAAAACATATTTGCATCTGAACTATATTTGCCAGTGAGGGTTTGAAGGAAGGACTCAGTTCTGCAGTTGTGTTGTTGACAGTGTCAGTCTTCAGATCTCAGAAATATTTTAAGGCATCTCACCTGAACTGATAAAAGCTAAAAAATCATGGAACTGTTTCTAGTTCATCTGCTACTGCCTGTTGCACCCCTTTACCAAAGCATCTCATCCACTTGTTTCCAGCTCTTCTGATTTACAAAAATTCCCCAAAGCTGCAAGGTGAGGACTCTACTACAAAGGATTTAAAATTTCCCTTGCAAGCTCAGGTTTAAACACTTCATATGGTCCTTTGCATAGCTCAGAGGCTGGAGAAGTCTCCACACCCGGAGAAACCGCACAGAGCTGTAGCATTGGCTCATAATCAAGTGGAAAGAAGCCCTAATTCTACCCTGCTTTCCTCTGCACAAGGAGATTCACACTTTCACCCCTTTCCCAGGAGACTCTTAGCCTTGAAACTGCTGCACAGCACAGAAAGGTTTCTGCAGTCTCTCCCCTTGCAGTGGTCTCACTTTGCACATTACATTTGAACACAAATTACTCCAGAGGGACCATCACAGTGCAGTGAGCAGGGCACCCAGGTGGGAGCTGGGACACTCGGGACCATCAGCTCTAATAAATATTTAATCTTTGTATGCAAAGTGTAACAGCTTCAGCAAGAGGGACTCTGCACCTGCCAGCCCTGCTCAACCCACAGCCTGCTCAACCAGGACTGCAGGAAAAGGAGGTTTTGAGCAGATGGTGGACTTGAACTTGATCTCCCAAACCATAAGCACGTTCTTTAGTCAATCTGCACGTTCAGCCCAATTAGTGAATAGTGCCAGATCTGCCAAAGCCTCTTTTTTCTTTTCTCACGCTAAAGGATTGATCAAAACAGAAGAAAACATCTTCCCCAGGCTCCCCAGTTAGTCTTGCTGCTGATCACGGCCTCACAGGCAGTGCCAGTGTTTCACAACAGTCGCTTTCTTCAGCTGACAGTGTGTATCCTTTAGACACCAGCAGGAAATAAAGCACGAAAGTGGAGACAGGAAATTGTTTAATGACAGAAATTGGCAAAGACAGGTGTAATCCTCAAGCTACTTATAACTCATTTTAGGAAATAAACAGGTATCATTTTGACAGCATGCCTTTAGCAAACAAAGGTAGAGATTCTCATGGTAAGATATGGCCTTCCTAGAGGACTCAGTCCTCATTTTGTTGGTAGACAGAGACTGCCAGCTTTACCATAATTGGGATGGAAGTTTTGTGAAATCAGCTGAGAAAAGTACATTTTAAATCCAACTTTCAATGCCATTCAATTTTATTGTTAAATATTGTCTACAGTGTAATACAAATAAAAGGAAGTCTGTTAGTATCTGCCCTTGATTTCACAGCTGCTGTATAAACACCAGCTTTGTCTTTCCTTACCTGCAGCTACTTCTTTCCTGCTAACCTTGAGCCAGGTTTAACTTTGGTTCATTTAATCTCTAGCATCTTCTCGATTTGTAGACTTATCTCTGCTCTATTCTTGCCTCTTCTTATTAGCCTAAAACACACAGTTTTGCTTCTTGGTTCTTCGTTCCTCATTTATTTATTTTCCAAGAAGCAAAAGGTGAAAATAATTATACATCTTAAACCCCAGAAAGTACCAGATTTAAACCAGGGAGATGATTTGTGTCCTGGGAAGAGTCTGAGGTCACAGTCCTCTACTGCTTCTCATTGTGACCAAGCCTTGTACTGCAGCCTCCGTGACAGCTTCCACACACAGAGACAGGGTAGCTGTAGGAAAAAAAGGACAAACACCACCCCTCTCCAGCTGGGCCTTCACATACACAGACAAATCCTGCTAGGAAATTACAAGGAACAGCAAAAGGAAATGGACTTCAGAGATATGAAACTCTCATCGCTAGCTCCCTTAGAATGAATGAGATGAAAGAGGAAGTGTCAAATCCAAACCAGACCCTGCACTTACACCTGCAACTGTGTGCACACAGCCGTCTGAGCCTGCAGAAGACAAAAAGCAGATGAACAACCCAGCTTGATAAGGGACCATGGGTATTTAAGTTTTATTAAAATTACTGCTAGTTATTAAAGCTCATGCAGACAAACTCTATTAATGTTTAGCAACAGCTTCTGGGATTCTTATTTTTTTAAAGTTACTAGCAAATTGAAAAAGGCAAGAGGAAGGACTATTTTCTCCTGCCAAGCAGGTAACTGTGAACAGAATGATCAGACAAATGCTGGTGGTTTTCCCAGAGAAAGGAGTTCTGGAGAAGATGGCTTCAATTCTTCTGTGAAATCCTGTGGACTTCTGTGCTGTTAGGAAAGTTGAACTGGCTACGTGCTGAGTCAAATTGCTTTGCCATGTCCTTGGGATGGACAGGGAAGTTTCAGCTGCTGAAGTCCCAGCTTCTTCATGTTCACTTGTACACAATGCTTTGGTAGCTCTTGTTGCAGACAAATGTCATGTGAAACAAGAACAACTTGAGAGTCCACCAAATGGAACTGAAAGAACCCAACATGTTCTGCCTTGGTTTTAAATCATGCCTTGGAGGATCAGCCTATGTTTTTTTGTTGTTTTTGTTATTTGGTACAGCAATGCTTCAGGTTTTTTCCTTATTTTGCCCCCTAGAAATCTATCAGGGCTAATAAAGTCAGCCAGTGAAGAGTACATTGCAAACTATGTGATTTGGACAGACTTTGAGTCAAAATCCTTCTACATCAGCAGGAAGCTTTTGAGACTTGTACCAAAAGATGAACAGGGATGAAACAGCACTTGAGGACATTTTGGACAGGTCTTGGATAAAATATTGGAAGCAGAAATGGGAATGGTCCTACATTTACAAAGTACTAGAGTCATGAATTCAGGACCTGGAGATGGTATTGGGGGGCTGGTGCACATTGTCCTTTTATTGTTTTGATAATACTGATACCCTGCTTTTTCTTTCTCTTCTCCAAAATGATTATTTTTAAAAACAATAAAATACTTATTTTTAAAGAGATAACCTAGCAGTGTTCCCAGGTAGTCCAGGAACTCAAACTCACATGTCCATCCCTTCAAAATCTGTAGGGTTTAAACCCAAGACCAAACTGTAATTTGAGGTATGGCAGTGGGCATGGAGAAAAGGACCACAGTGAGCACCAAGCAAAACATTTGTGTCCTCCAGAGGCACCTGTATTCAGGCAAATGAGTCACAGCACCTGCAGGGAAGGAAGAAGGAGTCAACCTGATTTTCCAAAGTACTGATCACATACATCATGGGTGCAATGTGGCCCTAAGAGGGAGGAAAGACAAGAAAGGACAAAGGTACTGCTAGTTTGTGACTTCCATAATGATTTGTTTGCAGAATTAAGAGGGAGGGAATCAGGAAGGGCAAGTATTTATCAGTTGCTGCTTTCTGGTTGTTGCATGCTAAAGGACTTTTCTGTCAGCTTCTTTGCAAAACAAGCTGAGCTTGCTGAAGCCTAAATTGGGTTTGGGGTTATACTGGGACAGAACACATTGCCGATGGGGCGCAGTGGAGCCCAGACACAGCAGAGATAGTCCCTGCTCCTCTTGCTCTCCTAGAACCCTATTAGTACCTAGCATCCTTTGCTTCCTTTACTCCATCCAAAACAATGATTTTGTTTTCACACAAAGTTTTCTCTTCAAAGAGTCAATATGGCAATATGGCCCTTTTGAACAGATGTGTAGCTGTCCATCTATGTATTTAACAGAATTTATTCTTCAGAATTACTGACAACTAAGGTCTCACTGGAAAGTTGATAAGCTGAAATTGCATGTCTTGATTTGAGACAAAATTTCAACTAATGCTATTGATGTAGCCATGCTAACATAAGGAAAAGGTTGAATGATGTATAACTTCTACAATAAAGTGATATTCTCTTTTGCTTTGAAGTGTTAGTACTTCTGGCCAGCCTTTGAGCACTTCCAGTCACAGAACTACTAAAACCAGAAGAATACAGATAGTTAGCAAAAGTGGTATGTGTTCAAGATGTGCCTGCTCTACTGAAAAGATTTTAATCTTGGCGTTGGCTCTGGTCACTAAAGATAGATAATAGTTACTGTTAATTCATATTGTTAAAGTGTTTTATACAAATGGTAAATTTTTTACTAAATTTTACTATATAAGCGTCTTCCTGGGGTTTTTTTTCAGATTCATAAAAGATTTTAAAACTACCAAACATTCCCAAAATGTTCCAGTAGATATTTTAATGGAATAAAAGATTAAGCTAAAAGTTTATTTTCATTTCATGGAAGATGCAGAGGATATATCTGAATGCACCACATGGCCAATATTTGGACCTTTGAAAGAGAGAAGGAATGGTTGTGTATATATAAAAATAAACAATCCAATGTTATATATTCACATGAATTTCAGTAATGCAAGAATATCATAAAATGATCAATTGTCACTATTTTAGCTGCTGCATGGCTATTTGATGGGAAACTCAAACTTAAAAGAATGGATGGCTTGGGGAGTTGAGAGGATGATCAGTTTTCAGCTGTTCAAATCCAGCCCAGGTTGACAACAGCAATGCTGTCGCTGGATCTACCACTGCTATTCCCTTTTGGCAACTGTTTGACTTAAGTAAAGTGAATCACTGAACTTTTCTGATATTTTAGGCTGCCCACCCCTCTGTTTTTTAGGCAGTGCCATAAAAGCACTCAGACCAGTCCCTAGAAGAGAGGTCTCAATGCACAAATCTTGAGTGATGGTAAGCACAGCAAGAAATAAGAAAGTTGAAGCTGTAACAAAAAAAATTCTCTGAGCCTTAGAAGAGCCTTCTTCAGCTCAGGGCTGGGACAAAGTGTCTGCTTTTATGTGGTTGGTTTTTGGTTTGTTTTTTTTTTCAAGTTGTTCTGGTGATTTCTTCAAGGCTAAATTCTCAGTTGTTCCTCCAGGTGGTCCAGAATTGCCACACTTTTGGACTTACTGGTCTTAGCCAGATCCTTGCTCAATGGTCCTGTGTGAATGAGAACAGAAGAGCTTTGTCCTGGACAACAGTGTCAGGGTTTGATTCTTGCTAGGACTGGTATCACATACCAGGGTACCTGATATGATGGCATTTACCCTGCCCTAGTGCTTACATGGTACTCTTCCCATTCCCACCAGACAAAACAGTAATGGGGTCAACAACTCTTATGCCCCAGTCATCTAATGGCATTTGCTTTGGAAGCTGCCCAGAATAAGAAATTCTGGTAAACACCTCTGGGGAGCTGCAAGGCAACTTCAAACAGCTGCTTCTATGAAAGGTCCTACCAAAGTGGCAGTCTCAGCCTCAGCATAACACACAGCGTGTGAAGAGAGGTCCTTTTCAGAAAGGAGGAGGTAAAAGTAGATTTCAACAGGGGTAAAAAACGCAGAAACTTGCTTGCTATATTCTCCAAAGTGAACGTGGCATTTTCAGGAGAAAAATTTGAATACCAAAATATTCAAGCCAAAAAATAAAGTTTTTAATTTTTGGCAGCTCAGGACGGGTTTGGGCTGCTCAGTTTTTGACAGTAAAGCAACATATATTCACACCATCTTTTTTCTTCTTCTCCTACAGAATGCTGACATTTCAAATGCATTTTCTCCGAAATGCAATTTCTCTTGAGCATTCTCAACAACGCTTTTTCACTGTATATAATTCTGAGGGTTTCTGACTGCTAAGGGAACAGCCAAGGATCCGGGGAGGAGATGTGGAACCAGGGATGAGCTGTGGAAACACATTAGGCTGTTCAGACTCTTGGATGTGGCTTGGAGCGGAGCTGGACCCCCTTGATGCCATCCTTGGCAGCAGCTGGTGTTGTCCCAGTCTGAAGCAGGGAAGGGATGCAACAGAGTTCCCAGACCACTTGTCCCGAGGGGTGCTAGGGGGGGAAGTTGCGGAGTGGAGAGGAAAAAGAGCCAAGTCAAATGCACCTTTGAACAGAGTATGCCATGTCCCAGCATTGTTTCAGTACTTGTACCAAGGCTTTATCCAACAACCCTACAGCTGAAGAGAGCATCTTCTGACCAGCCCAGAGATGTAACAGAGCATGGACAAGCAGTTCCCTGTGCTTATACCTAAAGGCAGAGGTACAAACCTCCCTGCTACTGCATTATCGTGTAGCTGGGATTGGTATAGAGGGTTCTCTGTCCATTCCTGGTTCTGCATACAGAAAAGCCAAGAGCTGGAAGCTCTGACTGAAGCCCTGGGGGGTGGGCAGTGTTCTGCTCTGCTCTGCTGAGAGCGGCCTTCTTGGGCCATCTGTCTCCTTGGGGAGAGCTCAGAAAAGGTTTCATGACAGGGAGTGAAAACATGTTTAACTAAATTCACCAACATTTTCTTTCTTGGTAGGAATATACCTTTTTTTTTTTTTTGCTACAAGCATATTTCCTTCTGCAGGCAAGTCCCCCTCCACTAACTTCCAGCCAGAGGAACTCCCCTTTCATACACAGAGCATCAGAGTATTGTACACACATAATCAGAACTGCCAAAGGCAGCCACCAGCAACTACACTGAAAGTAATTTAAATATGTTGATGAAATCTCACTCCCCCACTCATCCAGTTGATCAGACTAGAAATGACAACTAACGGGTTTCTGAGCTCCTTTGAGCAAACACTGCGGAAATGTAAGTCTTGGTTTGGTGCATGCCCAGAGTGTTGAACTAATAACACTTGTCTCACATGTACGCAGCTGCAAAACCTGATATTTACACAAGGATTCACAGAGATGAGAAAAGACTGCTTTTTTTCTAGATGACAGGCTCTGGTTCAAATGGGAATTAATTTGGGAAAACCCTCTGGTCTGTGTCATACAGTATGCCAGGTTAAGTGACGACAGTAGACTCTTTATATAGTTAAAGACTGGCTTTAAAGCATTGACATGATTCCCACATCAATATAGCAATAGCAGCATTTTTACCTACCAAAGCACCCATCATTTTGCATGTCAAATAGATTGTGAGTAAAACAAAACTCTACCTTTGAAAGCAATCAATCAACGTACTCACAAATACACTTGGCTTAAGTACAAATACACCCAAATACACTTCCTGGTGGGAGCCACTTTTTTGCAGGGCTGTCACTGGTAGTGCACACATGCTTGGCTCACCTATGAGAAGGTGGCTCTATTTCAAAACTAAGAGTGGCCTTTAAATAGGCACTTCTAAGACTCAGGCATCAGATGGTACATGCTTCTGCTGGCAAGACTATGGTTTTTGTCTCAAGCACACAGAAGTAATATGCAGAAGATATCTTTTATGAGGACAATTAGTAGATTTGGGAAACACAACCCAGTTTTTAGATATCCAAGCCCTACTTCAAGTCCTGATGTGAATTACTTCTCACTTTTTTAAT
Source organism: Phaethornis superciliosus (assembly GCA_023637945.1). Taxonomy (NCBI): domain Eukaryota; kingdom Metazoa; phylum Chordata; class Aves; order Apodiformes; family Trochilidae; genus Phaethornis; species Phaethornis superciliosus. The sequence continues at coordinate 17,609,370 of JAJQWJ010000005.1, read as the reverse complement.
CTGTATCACCTGGTCTAACAAATCACATCCTCCTTCTTTTGAAGCTTGCATTACACTTTTGGAGAAATGATAAAGCAGGTGATGCTCCTGCTGGTGCAGCACAGCAGTGCTGGTGGCAGGGTGGATATGGCAATGTCTGGTTTGTCAAATCACTGCAGGATTTGGAGTAGCTTATACACTCAGACTGACCCTTGAACCTGCATGCCTTCTAGGGGTTAGAGTTTGGGGATCAAGCTACAGACATTAGACTGCTCTCAATTTTTTGTTTTTTTTAACACCACGAAGGCACATGAATCTGGCTCTCAGCTCAAGGATGTTTCTGGCTCTTCATCTGATACCAGTACAACACTAAAGCAACAAAAGAATGAACACAAAGGAGACAGACATGGTCTCAGCTGATTTTCGGATACCTAAGGTCTTGCTCCTCACCACATTTAGTAACAAATTTTATTTTAAACCCCACCTTTTTCTGCTAAAGGTAAGTTTTATGAGACAAAAGGCAGTGTCCTTTGGTGCTGTCAAGGATATCATGGCAGTTGCTAGTGAAGTTTCCAGATTTGTAGAATTTGGGTTGTATACTGTAACACAAAATCCCAGGCTCAGAAAAATCCCAGGAAAATTCCCTGACTTCCATGATTCTCAGTTTTCCCTTTGGTAAAAGTAGACTTGAGTACAAATTTCATTCCTAAAAAGGAGTGTCTGCTGCAGATCTCATCCTATAGAAAACTGTGGTTATCATAACAGGCCTACAGATCTTCAAACAAAACATTTGGTACTGATGGACACCGCACATATTCCTTTACATCTCGTTGCTGTAAAGGCTCCAGATGCTCTGCCTCTGCAGTGGCAGCACATCTGGGCTGCTGTGGAAACAAAAAGGAGAAAAGGGATGAGGAAAAGAACTGTGGAAAAGATTTTTGTCTGATGCTTCCATCTTGTGGCCAATTCGAAGAAGAAAAGTTTGGCGCTTTTATTTCAGTAAACGTATTAGCAAACCTAAGGAAACATTTGAACTTTTAAGCGTGTCCCAAGAAAATCCTTCCAAATACATGGATGGGGATGAATCAGAGTTGGAAGTTAGATGAAGGTTTCCCTTTTAAAGGCATTGAACATCAATGCCATCAGAGGAAATGGCTGGTGACTCCTTCATCACCAGCTGGTTTTTGGCCTCAAGAGTGCTCAAGATGCTGTGCTGAGGGTTGCAGGACAGAGATGAGGCCAGGTAGGCAACAAGGTCATTAGTGCTGACCCCACCTCTTCACCTTGCTGCAAACATTGGTGCCAGGACTCCCATGATGCATGGCCTCTCCTTCAGCTTCATGGGTCTGTGAGATGACTATATGTTTTTGAGAACATGAAAGACCTGGCTTTTTTTCCTTTTCATCTTTCCCTGAGACTATTGCAGCACAGAGTTTCTGTACCACATACCTTGCAACAGTGGGGATAAAGTGGTGGGATGCAGATGGTTTGTTGAGATGCAAGGGCACCATCCCTCAGGTTCCCAGAGCTACGGGGAGCATCTTAGGGTGGCTGGATGACTTGCTTCTGCCTGATGAACCTGCTGCTCCCATTTTGCACCACTCATAACAATTCAGAAGCTTAGCCAAAAGTCTGCTCACCTGCATAAGCTGAAGTCTCCTGCTTGGGACCCATGTGGGAAGCCATTCCCTGCTTTTCTTTTCATGACCTAGCCATCTCTGCTGCTCCAGGCACACTGCCACACTCCCACCAGCTCCTCTCTCCTGGGCAAGCTGCCTCTGCTGCCTTGCCAGCATGCTCCCTCCATGCATTTCCAGCCAAATAATTGCAAAGACTTTGAGACAGGGAGCAAGATGATGAACGGGACTCCTGATGGACACCCAGGTTGGATTTTTTCAGTGCATTGGGGCTTTAGACTTTTGCCCCAAATGGATTGACTCCAGCAAACTGTTGGGACACTCACCACCCATGCTCCCCAGTGTGGACACACAGGCACACACAGCCATACCCTACACACAGGAGATCACATTCCTGTTCTGCCAAGGGGAAGAAGAGGATGGAGAAGTGAACCTGAGCTCTGCATTTTGCTGTAGCCTCTGGCATAGAGAGGGATTTCTTGTACCACCACCCTTTACCATGCACAGCAGGAATAGTGAGTCCATCAGTCCTTGTGTTTCACACAGCTGCTGAACTTCCAGAAGAGGAGGTGCACAGCTGAGCAGGATAGACTTAAGGACACAATTACTAGCGTGACTCTTTCCCAAACCTCTGGGGTGGCAGGAAGCATCACAGTGTTGTGGGATAGACTCTTCTTTGCCTGGGACACAAAGGAGAGGAAACCTGCTCTCTTATCTATGGTGAGGGCCCAGGCTGCTGCACCCTGTGTGAAACAAGGAGGGGGTTTGCTTTGCAAGGAATCAGTGAGGGAGAGGGAGATGTTAGATGGAGAATTCCTCTCCAAGCATGCTTTAAAAAGTGTGCTTTCTAGTGACCACTGTGTGGCCAGGAGGCTGCTGACCTGCCTGCTCACACACCTTTCCCACGGGAGCCTTGCCTGGCTCCTGCTGCAAACCAGGACAGGATCCAGTGCAGGAAAATGCAGCTGCCAAGACGTTTTCAGGTTGAAATCTTGCCATTCTTCTCAAATTCACATTCAGTTACATTCACAGTGTAAAATTAATTACTGTGGGAGCACAGGACCAGAGGACAAAGCCTGATTTTGTTCATAAACAAGGTGAGCTGCAGCCATGGCAGCCTTTCTGTCCAGGTCATTGGCCACGTGCACTTCCCCACCAGAAAGGCTCAGAGACTGCTCTGCAGACCATGGCTTTGCAGAGCACTCAATTAACCAAAAACTTTTTTGGGGGAAAAACAAAACAAAACCCAGGCAAGACTGATATGTTATAACCATATTTCAATAAGTGAATATAGAACCCTCACATATCCTTAAATTATATATCATTTATTGAAATATAGAGATCTTCATTTACAGGATTTTTTCAAAGACAAAATATCAACAGGGGCATTTTTGAAATACATTTTGTGCCTACCATCACTCGGGCCAGGTTGCCCTTCTTCAAACATTTCACAACAGCCACCATTTTGGAAACACTTCCTTTTTTATTATTTTAAAATATAACTTTTGGACATTCAAAGTGCAACAGTTAACGTGCCTGTGGAATATATCACAGTAAAAAAAATATAAACAAAGGCAGTGATATAGCTGTCATAAATGTTTTGGCAGTATTCTAAAAGTCTATATAAAAATACTTATATACATATTGATGTATAACATCATCATATCTCACGTCCTTCATCATGTAATAGGACCATTTTGTACAAGTTGCAGACCACGCTGTAAGGAATTGGTTGGCCATTCCAAATCAAAACCTGTGTTTCGTAGGCTGACACTGATTGTCATTACACAATTACTGTAGTGAAAGGTTTGGGAATATCTCTTCCAGTGGCTTCTCAAAAATTAAGCCATAAAAGAAAATGTCTGTAATACTGATAATACTGTAAAACTAAATGAATCATTCTCTCACACTTCTCCCTCTCTAGTAAAACCCCTCTCTTCCTCTGCTCCTTATTCCAGTTTCTATGCCAGCTAATCTATTCCAAGACTGCAGTGAGCTGGGTTAGGTTAAACCCCCCACCATGGATGCAGTTCATCTACACAGTACTCATGACAGAATGGAGAATGAACATTACCATGCACTGGAAAGTGAGCCAGTCCTGGTTCACATCCACCATTTGGGTCTAACCCCGAGTTGTGCTGTGAGATACAGACAGAAGCTGGAGAGGGAAAGGGGGGAATGCATGAAAATGTTCTTAGATTCCAGTAACTGGTATAATAAAATGTGCAGGGGCTGATTTTCAAACCCTGAAGAACACTAGGCCATGTGCAAAAATGCAGGTGAAATTGCTTGCCTAATTTGAATGTGTAGTGGTAATGACTATACATGCAAATTAAGGCATTTGTGGTCTCAAGTGGCCATTCAGATATCTGGGATATCCAATAGACTATTTGTGTTTCCTTAATTCATAGTTCATAGCTGGAGGGGGACTTTACATCGTCTCATCTGTCCTGGTTATGTTGAGAGTCTTTATGTTTCACAGTTGTTCCCATACAGAGCTCAGTGCCATGCGTTTGTCTGAAGCACAACTCCCAGGAAGACCCTTGGTCTTGGTGTCTTGACTGCAGGAAATGGAGGATGCACCATTACTCATGGATCCTTCTGACTGTCAGCCTCCAACGGGGTTAAAAACGTGGGTGGTTCACTTCAGGTCCTGTTGTCACATCTGCAGTACCCTTGTACCTGACCTCAGCCAGGTGGCATTTTGAAACCCAGAACCAGAATTATTTGCCTGTAACACTGACAATTTTACATTTGCTTGCATTTGATCTGCAACTACCCACAACACGTGAAGTCAAGGGGATTTGTGTGGCTTTTCTTAGGACCATTTCATGTTAAAATTTCATGTAAGATGGCAGCATGTTCTGTAGGTCACTTCTGATCTGTCGTTCACACTTCCTAGGAAAGATACTGCAACAAAGCAGAGTTTGCTCCATTTTTGCATTGGTTGTGTCATGTCAGAGGCTGAGCACACCCTGTAAAGAACTCATCACACTGAATTAAGGTTAACTTTTGAATGTTGAGCACCAGAAAGGATGGAGCCCTTCGCAGTGAGGTACCTTTTTTCACAAGTAAGTCTTCTGAAGCATCACGTCTCAGTAACACACTGTACAATGGTAGCAGTAAGTGTAACACTTCCTTCAAATAAGTGGTGTCAAAAAACAACTATTGCAGGCTGAAAGCAGGTTCATTTTCATGCATCCTCTTCTGAAAAACACTCTTGGAAGCAATTGCCATTCGTCATTACAGTCTGCAAAGATAATAGTCTGAGTTTTCTGTTCCTGTTTAAGCCTAAAAACTAAGAGAAGAAAATTTTGCTGCAGAATTATTTTGGTTTATTTAATCTGGAGTTCCAGTCTGGGAGAGATGTCTTTGTTCCTTGAGTAGTTCAAATATCAAATTGATTCTTTACAGCTAACCCCAGGGTAAGATTTCTTTTGAATACCCATGAAACACTAATAATGGGATGTTGGTGGTGGTTTGTCATAATCTTCCACTCCCAAGCATCTTGGAAATTTGGCCTAATTTCTTTTTTTAAAATTAAATTTTTAGAGCCTCACTTAGTCAGAGGACAATAATTGCTTCTAATGTATCTGATTAGAAAACCTACTCAACTGGTGATAGAAAACTAAATTTTTCTTCATGTTAAAGGAGTGTTAACTAAGCAGAACAGTTACCACTGGGTACAACCAAATAAAAGAATTGTTTCATAAAAATCTTCAGATCATAATTTTTTTTCCTTGTACTTAAAAAAGTTTCTTGAGACTGTGCTTTTACTGAAGGACAATGAAGTATAAAATATACATTTAGTGTTACTGAAAACAGTAGTAGTATTATCTTGAAAACAGCTATCTTCTATAGTTAATAAAGACTAGGTTTCTAACACCTATTATAGATTGGGTTTTAATTATTATTATCATTATTATTATTATTCCCCTTTACTTGCATTAATGGTAAAAAGTAACATGTTTTGTAGTACCAGTCAGTCCCTTGTGGTTTTAGACCTTTTTGGTCCAAAAGTGGTTTTTGCATGTTCTTCAATTCACATGATAATTCAACAGCAGCTGACACTGAGATTGAGGGAGGAAGTACACAAAATTCGTGAACAATCTCTTCTAAAAGCCATGGCATATGTTCAATGTGCTCCTCAAAAGATCCTTGAGTAGACAGTTATTTACATAATTACAATGCTGAAGTATTGCTGCAGTGGAAATTCAATCCATCAAAGTCATATGAATGCCCTGGAAACACAAAACTGGTCTGTTTGTGGCCTTTTCCTTCATCCTCCATGCCAGTTTGAGTGGCAAACAACACTGAGATGCTACTGAAGTACAGCAAGAAGCAACAGTTCAAAAAAATCCATCTTCAACATGTCTCTCATTCATACTCAGGCTGATTCCTCTGCCCTTAGCTGGGAGTTTCTCTGTATAAATCTACCACCTCTTCACATCCTTAACATTGCAATAAAGTGGTTTTCTCTGTGGAGCAGAAGTCTGTAGACAACAGAGCAAGCTTGCCCACGTGCAGAGCTGAGCTGGAAGGTGTCTGTGGGTTACAGGAAGCTGTCCTCCACCAGATCTGAGGAGTCAATCCCAATGTCATCCATCATGTCAATGTCCTCAATGGTCTCGTCCTCTCTCTTGATGAAAGTGGAGCTGCTGGAACCAGTTTCAATGGCACTTTCTTCAGATGTCTGGGAACTAGAAGAGAGAAACATCTCAGAGATAAAATACATGGCCAATGTGGCTGAGTGAGTACTCCAGCTTCTAGCAGAGCTGAACACCACCTCCCCAGGTGCTTTCTGACCCAAGGCACAAGCTTAGGTGACTCTGACTGACAGCTTCTTATAACATGGCGTGTCTTACATCTCAAGAGTAATGAGCCACCTTGGATTTCAAAGGTGCATATGTTGTTCATATGCAGGTCCAAGATTTGTAAGAAAAATAGATGTAGGACACTGCTGTGACAACAGGTCACACAGGTAAATCTAGGGAGGTCAGGTGAAAATAAGATAACAATATCAGACAGGAGGATTATAGTAAGAATAACAGAGAGAGGTAATAAATCTTCATTCATCCCCTACTTGAAAATATTTTTAAAAATATGAAAATATTTTTTAGATTACCAATTCCATGTGCTATGGGCTGAATTAAATTCCTGCCATTCACAGGAAGGCTTATGCTATTTTGTCACAGTGGAACTGGTCATGCAAACTAACAAGGGAACAGTAAAAAGCCCTGGCTACCCGGTTGTCAATTAAAATAATCTATGAAAGGTATTAAAAACAACTTCTTCTAATTTCTGCACCTGGTCTCAAACAGAACAAATCAATCCTTTGAGATCTCACATGCAGCTCAAGGCAGTGAGTTGCAGGGGCAAGATGTGCTACAAAATGTGCCTGCAGAGCCCACAGACAGCTGCTGGGACTTGTTCAAGCTAGTATGGTTGTGCCAGTGACACACAGGTGAACCCTACCAGCAGCCAGGAGAATCCCTATCCCTGACGGTCACAGAAGAGACAAGGATAGGTTTTTTTGCAGAGTAGGATGCCAAAAGTTATAAATGAACATTGCCAACTATGACCCAAAAAGGTGACTATGGGCCACTTGATCTGTAGGCTGCACCTACCTGTGCCTGTTTCTTTTGCCAAGTTCATCTTCAGAAACGGGGTCAATGTCAGGCAGGGGAATGATGTACCCACTGTCAGCACTCAGCCTCTGCTCATCAAATCCACTCTCCCTATCCTTTAACTTGTCTTCATTCTTGTAGGTGACACCAATGTAAGCATTGTCACAGTCTCCTCTCACGCGTGTCACAGCTGGGTGATCGCTTTTCAGGAAGTCCAGGTGAATCTTCTCATAGCTCTGCAAATAATGATTTCAAACCTCTCGTTAGATGCTTTTCACTAAGGCTGCCTTTCTTGACATAACTAGCTGTGGTTGTTTAACTCAGCAAACATTCTACCCTGTTAGCCAGTAACACCAGACAGTTAAGCCCAGCGTCTTCAAATTATTTGAAAGGAAGAGCGACACTTAAATTTTAGATGATGCAGGAGTGAATGTGGCAGTTCAGAACAGACATATAGATGTGAAAATGGTGTGGAGAGTGGGTCAAAAGAATGGAGGCAGGTGGGAAAATGGTGATGGGGCAGGCAGAGATTGTCCAGAGGTGTGAGGGGGAAACTTGCTTGTGTAAATGTCCAAAGAGGGAAACTTGCTTGTGTCAATGTCCAAAGAGGGAGATAATGAGATTATACATATGGGCCACATAGTGCCTTTTCTAGAACTCTTTTACTGCCTAGAAAATCCTGTGAAAATATATAAAATCCATTCTCAGTAGAAAAATCGAGTTTGTAGGGAGGGTTGTTCTTCACAGAAAATACTGCAGAATTGCTTCTCTCTGTAACCTTGAATGCAGAGACTGAACATGCAAAGTGCCTCTCTGAATCAAGTAATTCACGTAGTCTACTATGTGTTAGCTGAGTGCTCAAGGCTCTGATGGCTGGAATACCACTTAAAATTCCCTCTAAACGGCATATAGAAAACAAAGAGAAAATTTAAAAAAACAAACCTTTTTGTACTCTCCAGGCAACAAGCTCTCCACAATTTCACTCAAATGGTAAAAGGAAGGTCTTTTCTCTGGCTCACTGTTCCAGCACTTTACCATGATTTCATATCTGCAGATAAGATGGAAACCAATTTAGCCAGCTGGTAAAAGCAAATGAGTAACCAAACAGAAATTAAAGCCAAATTGTCTGGAGACTAGGTAGGTGTGGAAGAGCAAAATGCACACATACACTTCATTGGTGGCATGATCGGGTCTGGCCATTCGGTATCCACTCTTGATCTTATTGTAGAAAGTAGAATCAACCATCATGCCAGGATATGGTGTGCCACCTGCAGGTAAAAGAGAAAAACAATACTCTGTACTTGACTATCCATGCAGAGTTGCCAAGCATCATCTTGCTGGTCATGTCAAAAAGTGTTAACAATATAATTTGACATGACATCAAAATTAATCTTTTTTTGCTACCGTTTCACATCAGAGGTGATGTCATTGCAACATAAGACCTTTCAGATTGACCTCATGTGGAACCCTGGCTAGGAGAGATTGAAGTAGGTACTACTTAAAAAATATCCCTTCACAGTGTTTATAGAATGTATTGGCTGGAAATAGAGGTTGGGTGGCACCTGGATCGGGTCACGAGCCAGCGTTTTGGCATGATCTGAAATCATGGCTCTGCTCTGCCACTGACTCTCTGTGTGACCTTAGGCAAGTCATTTGCTCTGCCAGGTTTTATTGCCTTTGGCACCTGCATAGCAGTTGAGAGTCACCCCACCTGAGTTACTTGTCTCATCTCAGATGCAAGGACAAAGCTGCAGTGTAGGCCAGTCCCCTCCCTGCCCAAAGCTTTCCACCTTGGCAGCTAGCTTTGGACAACAGCTAACAAACACATCAGGTGTGTGGTTTGCTGAAGATTTTGTTCTCAGCCCCTGAGCTGACATAGTTAAGAAATCGTTTGGGGCCACAGCATACAGATATCACTGATGTGTAAAAAGAGAATTCAAGCTGAAGTCAGTGTTGCAGCAAGATGTCAAAGTTGCCCTGAGGCTATATTTTGCTTTCAGAGAAGCATCATCTTTCTCAAGCAGAGGCAGCATACTATAATATTCACACCAAAACCATCAGCCCTTTCAAAAGCAGCATTTTCACCTCAAGATTGGCTTCAGTACCTTCCCTACAGGTAGAGTAGTGAAACACAGGCTTAGCTGTGCCTCGGTTCCCCAGCAATACAACAGCAGTCCCATGCCTCTCAGGGATGCTGGTGAATGGGTAGTTACAGGATCCTGCGGTGCCCAGAAATTACAATAATCAATACCATAAATAATAGCACAACTGCTGTTTTCTGAGAGTGATCTATATGCCAACTGATTCTATAAAATAACATTAGGCTTGGGTTTGCCATAGGGCAGTAGTAAATACCAGACAGTTATGATTAATTCTGCTCAGAGCAAATCTGGGCAGTCCATGCTTACTGAAGCAGGCCAGCCACCCACCCAGGAGTCTGATTAATCAGGCTGAGGAGAGAGCCAGGCTGTTCCCAGCTGGGAACTGGACATTGTCTGTAACTGCTATACCTTGTCATAACCACTCCACGCTGCCATAAACCAACTGTGTGAACAGTGCTGACCTGGAAATGAGAAATCAGTATCCCAGAGGACTGACATTTGTTTTCATTCTGTAACAGGACTAAGACAGGCTCTTTTGAAATGTATACAAAGAGACTGTTTCAAAGCAGCCGCTGGGCTGGGCTGCAGCTCCAGGTGCCCCATTGCAAAGGGGGAAGCATGTTGCTTCTCATATTAGCCAGAAATTCCTTCCTGGGCCAGCACAGCAATACTTTTCCACAAAAAAATTTCCAAAAGCTTTTCATTCAATGCTTTTAGTTTTCTAGAAAGAAAGGGGGGGAAAAAAAAAAAGTATCTTGGAAAAAAAAAAGTCTAAGGAGAACTTTGGGAGAGTATGGATGTTTTACTTTACATCAACTCTGGGATCCAACACCCCATATAGAAGAATAACAGTTGCTTACACACGTATTTTTACTGTAGAATTTGGAATACTTTTAGTAGAACAGCTTGAACTGGAAAAGCTTAATCACCATACATAAAGTGTATGTATACAGTACTTACCAAGAGAAAATATTTCCCACAGAAGAATGCCGTAAGACCAGACATCACTTAATGTTGTGTACAGATTGTCAAAAATGCTTTCAGGTGCCATCCATTTTACTGGGAGAAAAGTCTGTAGCGAAAAGAAAGAAACCCCAAACAACACAGGTTAGCTATTAAAAAAATGCTTCCCATTACAACTGGTGTTTGATAGCCAGGATTAATTTCTCCCTAACAAGAAAACTTCTGTTATCCTGGCTAGTGTTAATATTTCATAATACAGAGGCAGGACTATAAATAATGCTACTACTTGATCCCCACAAAAACTAATTAAGCCATAACTGTATTCATTTTATTACTAACAAATGACCAGGCTGATTGCAGGTATGACACAAAAGCTGGCACAGACAATCTAGGTCTCATATGTCATTGACTGATGTGTCACTACTCTACATACCACAGTGGCAGTTCCTTAGTAAATTATCCAGTCACAAAACTTGCCAGTTAGAATGTAAGCTTGTGAAGTAATGTGTGGCCAAGTACTCTTCAGCTTCAAAGCAGAATTAGAAAAGTTACAGGAATTAATGAACTGAAGAAAAATTGTTCTCAGGAGCATTCATCCCAATGGTCAATTAGTGTTACCAGCACTGAATGGCAAGAACATTAAACAGCATTTAAAACTGACAATTCTCATTTCAGTTAAAGCAGAGCTCAGGAGATTAAGAAGTACATACACTGCCCTTGGAGACATAGTTGGAATCATGCATGATGTCTCTAGCCAGCCCAAAGTCACAGATCTTCACGATTTTTCCTTGAGCCAGGAGGACATTGCGAGCTGCCAAGTCACGGTGCACACACTGTGTGGAGAGAAATTAAGTTGTTCAAAGACGTGCTAATTCCATGAGGGCAATATCCCATACAAAGATCCCTGAAAAATACGTGTTGACTTTCTGGGCAGAGCCTCAACAAGACCCTCTGCTGGACAGGCATTGGTATTTCCCTGCTAGCAGGGGCAGGGAGGCACCAGTTCACAGAAACAGCAGAGGCTCATGCAGATGTATTGCAGCAGGGAGAAGAAAATAGCGATGTCAGCCTTTCCTCTTCCACCTATCACAAACTAATGATATGTCTATGCTTCTGACCAGGAACTTACATTTTTAGAAGCCAAGAATTCCATTCCTCGTGCAACCTGGTAGGTGAAGCTCAGCAAATCCAGTAAGCTGAGGCCCTCTGAACCATCATCTGAAAGAAGGTTTTTGACTTCTGATTCTATTGAAAGAGAGAGGAAAATGTATTAGTGCTGTGGAGTGTCAAAGCAACATCCATTTTCCCCTACCTATCGTGATTCTGAACTTATGACTTTAACAGAGTACCGTCACCAAACCAGTCTTTTCATCACAACTAACCACTTTTAATGTCTACATCAGTCACTGACACGTACTGCATTCTTCAAAACATCCAGTGTTAAATATAGGCCTTGGGTTTAGTCCTGTCTGTATTTTTTCCCCAGAGAACTGTAGAAAAATGTTAAGTTATAAAGGCCCACAGAAGTGTTTTACAGGTTGTCTACAATACTCAGTGTGTGGCAGAAAAACATTTATTTAGAGTGCCTTCATTATATTTTTGTGTGTGCATTTACATTCTTATCCATTTACTTTTGCTGAACACTGTTATGTTTCCCAGCAAGTGTTCATTGGGATTAATCCAATAACAACAAAGTTCAGAAATTCTATGCCAACAGGTCTCAAGTTTTTGTAAAATATGTCAGAAAGAAAAAAACAAAACAAAACAGAACAAACAAAACACCAATAAAAAACAAATTAAAACAAAACACACACATATTAAAAAAAAAAAAAAAAAAAAAATCAAAACTCAGTGATTCAGTTATTCTGACTGTCCTGGAGAATAGGATGAGTACATTAGTCTGCCATATAAATCCTATAAATCCTGGACTGGATATGATTCAGTTCTTGAGGCCCACATGCAGAAATGACAGTGCCTATTCTTAAAGCAAAGCATATTTGGTTTCTGAGAACAAGTCCAGGGAATGGGATGCATTCATTATCTTCATTACATAATCCAGGAAAATATTTGGGAGTGTTCTGTATTTAGTGTCAGTTAATGTGAAATATAAGTGGAAACAGAGCAATATAAATTTATCAGTAGTATTGTTCAATGCTATTGCTCAAAATCTTACAAATTACAAGGCTGATAAAATTTCTGCCTGCAAAGAGTGCCCACTGCCCTGTTGCAGAGCACAGCAAATGCACCACAGGAGCCCTGCTGCTCCAGGAGCACCCACTCCTTATCCCTGAAGTGTAATGAAAAACACCAGCATAAGCTTTTAGCTTATAGCATATGCTCACACACTTGAAGTACATAGATAAATAGTTTACATCAATTTAGAGGGCAAAAGTAAGATATGCATTTATACAAGAATTATTTGTATTAATGATGTCAGCAGAAGGGACAATTCTCCATTACCTGACATAGATTTCTTCTTATATGAAGCAGGTCGATCGTACACAGATCTCTGAATATCTGAGTATTTAGATCCCTCCTTCCTTTCCAGCATTGGCACATACTGAGTTGTATCAGCTTGTTTCATGTCCATGTACTCTCCAGTGTTTTCAAATGATAATATCACATAACTGAAATGGCAAAAAAATACAGGTGTATCAGCTAATTCTGTCCAGGTGACTTCCCTGCAACAGCATTCTGTAGATCTAACAGTTCCTTCATGGTGTACAGTTCTACTGCTGTGAAACAGAAGAGTTGTCTTCTTGACAGGGAATAAATAAAGATCACATATTACAACATAACCAAGTATTATCACACATTAGTACAAGCTACCATCAAACACGTGGTGCTTCAAACTCACCCTTTTGTCAATAGCCAGTTATGTAAACATGTATAGCCTAAGTTCCCAAAATACCACTTAATTCAAGTATTACTACCTAGGGCTTTTAGTTCAAGGTATTCCAAGCAATGGATGTAATCTATTCCAGACACCCAGAAAGTTTGCACCAAATCCAGTCCTGCTGAGCAAACCCATGCTCAGATGAGTAGCCCTGGCTGTACTTAGCTACTGAGTCAGTTGATACTTGATATGTCATTTTTAAAAGAATTCTCTGTTCACCTTCTAAATTCTGGCTAATGTTATGACATTTTTTAACTGATGAATGTACGATGACAAGTTTTCTCCACTCTCATCTGGAAAAAAGCTATGGGATGAACATTAACCATAAGAAAACTACTGAAAGTGGCTAAGCTCTTGGTAATAAAGTAGAGTACTTGAGCCTGGAGAACAAACTCTGCCAGGTTATTTGAAGGGAAAGAGTGTTAGACAGTGTACATTCCTCAAGCAGGGAAACAGAGAAACCAGGTAATTGTGCTTTACTTTTCAAGCTTGGGTGGGTAGAGGTGAAAGGACCTTTTTTACAGAGAAGGCTAACACTGGGCTGTACTTTAGTAATGGGAACGTCCTTTAGGATCTAAGGAAAACCTGCAGTGGTCCTGGGACTGCAGGCATACCTACACAGAGGAAACATGAATCTAGGGGATGTATCAGGGAAACAGAATAAAAAGTGCTGAAACCTTCTCAGATCTATGATAAAGAAAAGTCTAATGAGAAGAATTAGGGAGGGCTCTGAATGAGTGAAAGAAATGGAATAAGGGTTAGTAATGACACTTCCTTGAACTGAAGGTAATTTTTTCCCCACCTTCTTGTGCTTTCATCAGCTGGGTTCATCCCAAAGATATCCAAATCTTTCTTTGGTTTCTCTGGGTGTCGGCTCAGGAAATTGTCTCTGTTCTTATGCAGATAATTTACCAAATCACCATAAAAGCAGTATTCAGTGATAATATAGATAGGACCTGATGAAATAAAGCAAAATAATGTATTGATGAGAGGAGTCTTTAGAAAAAAACAAAAGCAAAAACAAAAAAACAACAAAAACCCTTCCAAAAGTATAGAAAACAAACTATAAAACATTAAAAATGAGTTAATACCTTTTTTTTACTAAGTTATGACTACAACAACTACCAAATATCAAGTAGGTTTGTGAAACTTTTTATATATTTATATTTGCTGATAAATCCTTTAGTTGAAATTTGTGTGCTACTTAAACAGCTAATGATGGATTCATGGCACACCTCTGTTTTGTCAGCCAAACCCACCTGATTTTGTACAAGCTCCAAGTAGATTCACAATATTCAGGTGAGGGCCAAGATGTGTCATTATCTTCAGTTCAGACATGAGTGCCTGTTTTTCACTGGATCTAGCTGTAGCTGTGGGAAAAAGCACACCAGCTGCTCAGTAAGAATCATCACCTTTTCCACAGTAACAAATTATTTCTTCTTGCCTGCCTCATTAGAGCATATCCACCATACCTTCTTGAAGAAGGCTGTGTCCTTTGTTTGACAATGAGTTTTCCTAAGACTCTGAGAGGAGTTATAAATCATTAATAAAGGACTCATTTGATGCAGCTCAATATCTGAACTAGTCTGTTTGTCCTCTCCAGGGGTACAGTGGATTGCTTGGGTGACACAGAGGTACTTGACAAGATCCTCATGGTTCCTCCAGAGGCACTGTATAAGATTCTCAGCTATCAGGAACCAGGAGCAATTCAGAGAACTTAAGATTCTCACATGAGACCTGCCTATTTCTCCTCTGTTGTATCACTTTCATTTCTTCACAAACATTCATGGGTATTTTAACTTTCCTGGGTTACTGTGGCTGCTACAGTCCATACACATAAAAACAAACTTTGAACGTTTTCAGAAGCCTGGATACTTCCAGTCTTGAAATGTAATGATGCAATCTGAAGTCTAATTTTGAATTTCAGGGATTCCACAGTTAACTTTCAAATTCAAGTATTTATACTCAAGCAATGTTTAAACAACCCTGAGGGGACGTGCCCTATCTAGCTTGGGAAATGGAACCACAACAACTCACGTTTCAGCATTTTCACAGCTACTTTCATCACCGGTTGGGAGCGACTCAATCCATATGCAGTCCCTTCAACTACTTTTCCAAATGCACCGGAACCAAGGATTCGACCTGAACACAAGGGAGAACATAATTTTTTCAGAAAGTAACAGTGATTTGCCTCACTTCCCACTGCCATTGCTCTACTGATCGTCATTCTTGCGTGTAAAGAGCAGAATCATTCAGCCAGACCACAGCTGTTACTACTGTTGTTGTTAAGGAGTAAAATATATTTTAAAGAAATTCTGTCATTACAAAAAAATTGTAAGTGAAAACAAGCAGGCAAATATCAGCACATCTGCATGCAGGAGCTTGTAGGAAAGGGATCCTGAGGAACAGCTCAAGTCATTCAAACCCGTCTCCCACTGCGTCCTGCCATCTTCACTTTATCCTTTCTGAATACTGATTCTTCTATGATTAAGGTTACTTCTGTGCCTCAGTCAGCACCTGAATACAGTACACTTATGCCCTTTACTTAAAAATCTGAATTGAACTTCTTAGCTGTGGTTTCAGGTTGCTATACCAATGCTGGATACATGTAAGGTAGACTGAAGTAGCACATTTAGAAACAGACAGGCAGGACCATCAGAGATCTGCATGAAGCTGAGATACATATTGATCACAAACAAGGGTGAGCTTCTCTGAAGTTTAATGTACAACTGTGTTTCATATGCCTGAACAAATTTTTTATTGCAAATTTCCAAGTGCTGTAATGAAATGGCTAATGTTTATACACACTTTAGTCTTCCCAGAAATTAATTCAGACAAAAATTTTGGATTAGCATATCCCGTATCCTGACACAGATACAGTGCCCGGAAGAATTGTGTAGAGATTGAGTGAGATTTTAGAGAAATGTGAACTGCACAAACATACTGCAAAATACTATATTTCACAGGTTCCATACTGAAAAGCAAGGTTATTAAGGTAGCCCTTAGTGAACAAACTTATTTATGAACTCCAGATGCCAGGATCTTTTCATATTCCTGGCAAGCTCTGTATTTCATTTTATGTTACTTTTTAACTTCCAGCATAGGAATAATCCATAGTGACTTTGTGTGGAGATATATGGCATTTTGTCTTAGACATTTGTTTGCAATTTGAACTTGCCACTTATTACGCATCTGACGGTGCTATCTGGCATGCAATGCCATATGTTTCTGTTATCCTCTAGCTACAGATTCCACTTGTATACACACTTTTATAAGAAAGTTTCAAGCTAAACAGTATCTACATCATTAATAAGCACAAGTAACAGCTAAAACATGCGTAGATGAGTTACTAATGAAGAAAATCTCTAAGACTATGACAACATAGTTTGTCATGCACACAGAGACTACAATTCTTCTGTGCTCCAAAGGTTTTTCTTGCCAGTCAGGATATGAGAAAGCTCCCCACTAAATTTCCAAATAATTCAAACAACCTGAGTTTGAAATTTGGTGCCTGAAACTTTTCAGACTGAAGGTCTGGGAGCCACATGGCAGGATGCAGCCCTTTAGAATGTGATGGCATTTGCTGATGTTCCTTGATCTTCTTGTCTTCACAAGCCAATTCTTCCCCAAACCATATTGTTGGCTGAGCACAAGGCACACATATCCCTCTCCATCACTTCTGCTTAGCCAGGGTGTGTGTGGAGACAGCGAGAGCGCTTCCGCGGTGGCGGGGAGCGAGCGCTTCTCTTTCCCCTTTTCACCCTTCCCCACAGACACAGGCCAAGCCTCATGTGTTTTACACTTCAAGTTTGGGGCCAGGTGGGAGCTGACAGATTAGGAGCTGGAGGCATCTGTAATGCCATCGCATTCTTGAAGTTGAGGCCTTCAGTGGAGCCCAAAATTATGGCGTGTTTACTTTTCCTTGCATAAAGGCACCATTGTGACCTGCCCACCCCAGGGGGATGGTGCAGACACAACGATTCAAAGCTCTTCAAATTAGTGGAGGGACCACACTTGGGGATAAGAGCTATTGCAGCCTCTGTTGAACATCCACAGGCCTTATCTGCTAATCTTGATGGAAAGGTGCAGGTTTTCTGCTGGATGGGACACCAATGCAAATGTGAAGTCTGTGAATTAGTTCCAGACACGACCTTTTCAACCGAGTGCCTCTCTGGCTAAAATTGAAGTGGGATGACCAGCATGCCTCAACTTAAATCATTGTTCTTTAGGTCTGTACCAAAAACCAAACAAGAGACAAGCTTTATAACCTAGATCTAGTTTCTAGACTCGTGAGAAATTACATACCACATCCCTGAATGCTGTATAATTTGAATCTTCACCTGCCTTTTGCAAATGGGGATGGATGGGTCTGATTGTATGTCAGACTGGCACTTCATTCTATGAATTCTATCAGAATAACCAGGTGGCTTGCTGGAAAGCACTGACAGCAACTCTGCCACCTCTTAGTAGCAACCTCAAGATCCTGAGAAATGGCAGCACTCGGACCCCACTCCTGGAAAGACCTTGCCCTCTGACAGCTCAGCTAAAAGAGGTCCAGGTCCTGCTGACACTTCCAGCAGAGGCAGGAGAAGGCAGTGGCATGCAGGCAGCTCACTGCACTACTGTGTTTCTCATTCTGTAACAGCCTGAACCTCCCTGTCTCGCACTGCCTGCTGAGCCCTTTAAACAGCAGCACACACTATGAAGGGTAATGCACAGCATAACCCAAATTTATCTCTTGGAGCACCATCTAGCCAACATTGGGAGTTGGCATTTAGCACAGCATTGCACCCCAGGCACTACTAGCTAGAAAAACAAATAAATGCCAGCTGGCTTACACAGCTAGGATAGGAAATGCTCATCTGACTGAGCCAAAATGGTTTTGTATCCTGCTTCAGAGCCTCCCTGAGCTAGAGAGGTAATTGCTGTGCTGCCATCTCCCACTCTGATAAGAGAAAGCCCACAGAAACCAGAGTTATCAGCCCCAGAAACAAAAGAGATCCCCACCAGCAAACATTTCATATGGCAAAATCCAGCCAGCAGGTAAATGTTAACCATGACAAAAAAAGTGCTTGGGCAATTCAGACTGCCAAAAGGACACAGCCTTAGTTTCTAAGGCACTGACTCTCCTGAATAGACTTGTAAACAGGAAGGCATTGAAGTAGGCTGGTGCTCATGAGTCAGAGGGAGACAAAGTCACAGCGGTGGTCTCTTAACAGCTCAGATCTGACAAATCCTATTTAGGCATATAATTAAAGTCTGGGTTCTAATAAAATAATTCCATTAAACATCCACCCTCCTCTAGTTTTCAATTATCAACATGAATTTAATTAAAGGGTATCGTTCATGAACCAGAAATTTTTGTGCTGCTCCTTTCAAGGATTAACATCAATTCTTTCTCTGCAGTGGGGGAAGGAATACTACTCCAGGAGAATGTGTTTTTTTAAATGTATGAAACAAAAACATATTTTGTGGTTTTCTTCTGTATTTTGTGATACAACTTAGTGCACAGACACCTCCAAGAGAGAGAAACCTTATGTATTTAAAGCACTATGTGGATAGAACATTAAACATTAAATTGTTTAGAATCATTACACTTTCAACTGATATAAATGACAGGTTGGGCTGGCCCTGAAGAAGTTATTTATAACTGAATTCGGTATGAATTCCTGTGCAGGGGTAGCAAAGCAAAAAAGCAGAAAGGAGAGGAAGAAGGACAGCAGCCACACAAAAAATTATGAAGTTACTCAGGGCTGATGTATGTACACTGTGGATTAGTTATTTTAAAAACATTTTTAAATAAAAATACATAACTGCTTGCAGATTTCCCTTGGCCTCTGGACATAAGTGTATAAATGTCTTGCAAATAAAAAATGCTAATTCATTTCTTGTGTAAGCCTTAGCAGAACTGAGTGTTGAAGAGGGAATTTAATGCTACGAGGGGCCCCCTGAGCCATATGGAGGTAGGCACTACATGAGGGGCATGTGGAGAAGAGGTGTAACAGAGGCATGGGAGACACTAACACAGAGATCAAGGCTGACACTGCAGGAGATGAAGAGGATGTGGTAGGAGAACTGTGGAGAACAAACAGGTACAAAGAGACTCTGGACTTCATGGCCATGAATTACATTGCAAATCCCAGCAGAAGAGAGACTTAAGACTTGTCCTTAATCAGGCTCTTAGTGGGAACTTACCAAGAACTAACCCATCTCGAGGAAACTCCCATCTGGAGTCATAAGGCAGTTGCATTGGGTCCACATAAATGTATTCATGGCCATCAGGGCTGATGGATTCAATGACTCTCCATCTGATCTCATACCTCGGCTTCTGCAAAGTATATTGAATGCAAACCCAACCATTAGTCCTGTGCTTGACTTCAGAACAGATCAAAACCCTTTAGGGCTCAGCATCCAAACTGAAATACTTTTCTGCTTTACCTGTTTCCATATGATGACCAGGACAATCAGTGAAATTATCACAATCACCAACAGCACTAAGACTGCAGCAGCCACTGTTAGTTCTGATCGCAGGGCTGTGGAGTAAAAAGACAGACTCTGTTTTCCTCCTGAGCCATGAGGAACACTGGACACACAAAAAAGTCACCCACTTCCCCTACTATCACAGTTCCTGTGTCCTGCAGATGTGGCAGGAGCAGTCCCTGAAGCTGGTGACATACAGTCTTTCCAAGCCCAGAGCTGGTCTGCTTTCCTGTTCCAAAACCAAATGCACAAATTTGCTACAGGAACATTCGATAGCCAGTGGCCATAAAATGAGAAAACTAGTCATAGTACTACATAATAAGCAAAAAACAGATGCACTGTAGAGACCTGTAGAATGTGTCATCCTCACATGTCCCAAGGTAGAAAAAAAATCTATTTTAATTTATTTTTAACTGCAATTATTTACATTTTCATCTGCTAAGTGTTCTTCTAGACTGAACTGGACAGAAAGACAAAACAAACTCACTGGGAGCCACAAGCTTCAGTTCCCGAGTAACAGCACCAAGGTCGTTCCTTGCCACACATCTCACAGCCAGGGTTTCCTCTACCTTTTGGAAGGTCACCTGGCTTTCCACCTTGTTTTTCTCATCCAAGTGGGCTTCCATGTGTATATCAGAGATATTGCTGCTCAGAAGAATCCATGAGGTGTCATTGCTGCATCTGCAGAGAATAACCAGGGAAATGGGAGTTGGGTATAAGTATGCACAAAGACTAAACAGAACAGGAATCACCTTTCCCTACAACTTTCTTCTGGCATTAAGAATTTTAAAAATCAGAAATGCTTAAGACTATCTCTGTAAAATTCCTGCATTTTTCTTTCCTCAGAATAACTGTTCTTCTGATTCTCATTACTACTGCTGTTTTGATGGTCGGACAATGCAGGCCAGCAGAGCTGGAATAGATAAACCTTGGTGTGTCCCCAAGTCATAGTACTGGACAGATTTATTTCTCCTTGAACCCTCAGAGCCGTGCAAAGCTCCCTGGAGCAGGGCCAGGAGGACAACTGTCCCACAGGACAGCAAGAGATTTTAGTATAATGAAAGTAGAGCATAGCTGGAAGGTGCTCAGCATTCCTACCCTCCTTCCATTCCTGGTCTCCCTATCCCTGGTGAATAGCCTTCCAGGGAAAAACCAGAATCCCAGTAGCCATAGGAGTCAGTCTAGAACTAGCAAAAACAGGAGTAATTACTCCACGTGTCTAAAATACTTTGAAGGTCAAAATTATGATTTGGCCAGAAACAATTACAAGTAAAAATTTAGAACACGCAAGGATGTTAAGAAGGTAGTCAGAGCTACCTGTGAAATGATAAGAGCTCCCTGAATGTAGGGACAACTACTTCTCAAGATCCTTGCTCAAACAGTGAAACATGCTGAATTAACTTATTGAGCACAAAAATTTATGAGAGAAACCTCCTGAATCAATGTTGAAATAGAAACAATGTGCCTCTAAAAAGAAAGAAATTATCCATAGCTTACTGGCCCTTAATGAAGAAAGCATGTTACAGTAACTAATAATGTTAAGCTAATCAAGGACAAAACAAGTAGATATTTTAGATAAGAAAGAATCAGCTCATCTTACTTTTTAATGTCCTTGCAAACCAACCATTCCACATCAGGAAGTGGGGTCCCCTCTGCCAGGCACCTTACTGTCTGCCCCCCTGCAGAACCATGGTGATCATCCACAAGGTCTAAGATCAGGGCTGGAACTGGGAAGGAGAAAAGAATTTGCTAAAGTATTCATCAGGGTCTATAAAAACAGCCTGAAATTTCAAATAAATGAGGACAGGTATTGTTTGTCCAAAAGCTAAAGACCAGGACTTGTCCAGGAGGTTCTTATCTCCTGCAGGACAGAGCATATCCTAGGCTATAGCCATGAAAAGGAAGTGCTGTGGTTGTGCCACGTCCTCATGTCATACTAAATGAGCTATCATCCCTGCTGTCAGCTGGAATAATTTAAGGGGGAGGATAAAGTTTTTTGGCTCAAGGCCAGAGCTGAACTGAAAGCCATGATCAGGGTATGAGAGCTCCAAGGACTCAGCACGCATGCAATTCTGTGGTCACCCCAGCTCACACCTTTCGTATTTCAGCACTCCTGGGAACCCCATGGATAAGTGGATCAGGTCTTTGCTATGTGCTATCAGTTCTGGCAGTCAAAGATTTAAGGGTCTTTACCTTGTATTAGCAAGGAGAAGGTGTATCTTCTAACCTCGTCTTCATTTTCAGCAACCAAAGTATAGTATCCACTGTCTTCTTCCTTTGCCCGAATCAATTTTAATATACTCTGAAACCTGTAGAAATGAGAGGTTTTGCATGTATTTTTAGGGCAGGCATAAAAATTACCTTGCGTGCAACATGCAATCTGGGTATGTAAAGATTATGTTGTGACATTTGGCATTTCTAGCATGCCTGTACACTAAAATGATTACTCAAATGGTAAATAACTACCAAAATATAATGAGAAACAAATGGACATAGTTATATTCTGCAGGGATCTGACAAAGCCTCTGATAGTACTGAAAATAGGTAGAAATTATAGGTATGGAGACATGTTGGAGCAAATGAAGGGGCTCAGTGCTCAGAAACTAGGATTCTTATTGTCTGAGAAGTTAATTCTATTGAGGGAATAAAAAGAGGCATATTAGACATTGCCCTTTAGAACAGAAAACTAAGAAATTGGTTTCAAATACCACTGAGAAAGAAGCAACAAACTGCAGTGAAAAGAAGGAGTAGTAACAGAGCCCAGACTCAAGTTAACATGGCAAAATAAGAGAAACATATTAGTACCTTGTTTCCTGGACTCTGTTGGAACTAGTAACAATCTCAGTAAGATTTTCAATCAGAGTCACGTTATCCTTCAACCAGTACATTTTTGGTGCTGGGTATGCCTGCACATTGACAACAAAGTTTTTTACTTCGTGTAGGTTGACAGCTTCCCGAGGGCTAAATTGAGGCTCCAGATGAACAAAGCCTTTGTCTGTAAGCAAAAAAGCCTTGCATAAATAATGCTGGGCAGCATTTTTCAAGAACAGTGTTTTCCAACACATTAATAATTTGTGGACACTAAAATCAGACTATACCATGAACTGTAATGACTACTTTCTTATTTTCCTCAACCTCCTTGGTTGCATGCCGAGCAGTACACTCATAGTCGCCCGTGTCTTTCACTGATGCCTCAGGAATGGTCAAGGTGTAAACCAGCTTCTGAGATGGGACTTTGATATCATCAAGTTTTATCAGACCTTTTTCTTTCTGTAATTTGGAAAAGGAAAAAAAAAAACTATACTTGAGTAACTGAGCTGAAAGCATACTGTTGGGGATTTATGATGCCACTGGAGTCACAGCAACCATCTAAACCCTGTATGGCAGAATACTTGTTTACTCAGTCAGGGATGCATTTTCAGCCACAGGCAGAAAAGGTGTGTCCCTAAAAATACATCCTTTTGGGGGCAGCAAGGAAGGGTGAGGATGTAGACAGCTCATATTTTGTACATTTGAAACAAAATACCATTAAAAAATTGGGCGAGCAGCCTAAAGCAGTGTTTTACTTCTTAGGTGCTACCTTCTTCTCAGACATAAAATCTGTTGGGTTTTATTTTGGCTTTTCTTTGTTCGGTTACCATGAAGTAGGGTGAATTTTTATCCCTTCCACCAGACAAAAAGTAACCTGTTGCTAGATGCTATGTTCTGCCTTCCCTCAAAACAAGAATAATTCATTGGGCAAGAAGACTGCTGCCAGTAAATGACGGTGAGAATGGAAGACCGTGTTATCATGAGAGGCTGGAACAAAACATATTCTGGGGACAGTTTTGAAACGTGGCACACGGCAAAGATTACAACATGCATCACGGAAAATAGAACAGAACCTCCTCAAATAATTTTTTTCTCTTTGGCTCTTAACATATTTAAATAGAAGGTGGGATTTGAGGTCACAATTAGGTAGTCACCTCGAGTACTCCATCCCTTCAGTGACCAGACTTTTTACGTATGATACTCTGAAATTCGTCATTGACAAGGAAAGGTTCTAACCAATAAAAATCTTCACTGCAGAAAGATGTTAATGCTGGTTTTAAATTTCTGAGGTTCTCCAAATGTTTTAGGGTTTTCTTACTAGGCAGTTCTCATTAGTGAGTAATTACACTGACTATAGAAATCATTGCAATTAACACCTGCATAATGAGGAACACTCAAGTCTATGAATTTGATTCTTCATCATCCTCCATTATGCCAAAGAATCTGGAGTTTGAGAGAACCATTTTAGAGGTTCAAACCTCCAGCAGCAGAGCTTTATGCAGATGTGCAACACATTCCTAGATCTTTCCATTTCCACATTTCTTTTTTTTGAACCAGTACAGGACCTGAGACAGCATTCCTCCCCCAGAGATGGACTCCTAGTCGCACCTCACCTTCCTCTCATACTTAACTAACAGCAAACTCTAACTTTTGGGACTGCTTTTATTTTGTGGTAACCTAAAAGTAAAAGAAAGTACTTTGTTTCCTCTCCTGAGCTGTCCTCATTCAGAGCGGGGAGGAATATTTTACAATCCCACATTCATCCCCCCTGAGTAACTACAAACATTCAAACCAAAAATGAATTTTAAAAGAAAGAGATAATTACCACTTTCCCAGGATAATTCCACTGTAAATTAACCACCTCATTGTCAAAGACCACACAAGTTACTACGATGGTCTCGCCTGTTTTGTAGACAGTTTTAAGAGCTTCAATTTCTACTGGCAGCTGTGGAGTAGCTAGGAGAAGAGAAGGAGAGGAGATTTAGTTTTTAAAAATACACAGTTTTCACATGGTGTGATTTCAGAGGGAGATTTCCATTTCATTTCCTCTACTGAGGAATTGCCCAGGAAATTCAGTGAAAGTTCTGCTGGTTTATGCTGATATAAACAATGTGTATTTAAAGCATGAAGAGTACAAGCATTGAGCTCAATCCCACAAAGAATCATCTATGCTTAAAATTAGAAGTCGTTATCTCAAATGCTCCAGTGAAAATGCACTTGGTAGAAAAGCAGTTTCCCATTTTTCTAATCAGTGACTGTCTTTCAGAATCTTTTTCTGGCCTATAAATCTTCATTGTCAAAATATTTGAATCATGTTTTTCAGACTACACAAAGTCCTCTAATTTGAGACACTGGGAAACAACAGTCTTTTAAGATATATTTCAGTAAACAAGATGAAAATACGTGGATTACAGGAGACTTTTCTTGCAACAGTTTGGGAGAGGAGATAAAGTGAAGGACACTTTCTTCTTACCAAAACTGTATGTAAGCACTAAGTAAACTACCAACTAGCTAGCAATTCTGCCAGAGAAACAAGAAGCTCATCATCAGGAAGTATCTGATGTCATTGCGTGATGCTGGTGCTAATAGGGCTTTTACAGTGTAAGGAAAGAACTGGGATGAACACTGTTACTTTTTTTAACGAACAAAAAAAAAGTACCTCTTAAAATATAGATGAGGAACTCATTGGACTTGAACTCCACGCCTTTAACCATTGTTTTGCATGTATATGAGCCTGCAGGGAAATTCCCTATGAAGCCTTGTTTACTGTCATAGGCAGCAAAGACGTCTTTGTCTAAACTGTTAATTAAAGTCACTTGAGTATTCGGGTCACTTGTCCGACAAGGGATAACAGTGGGATCACCTTCTTCTACAAGGATGAACTGGTCTTCTGGTATAGAAGGAACAAAAGGCATGTCTGGGTCTGTAAAAAAACAAGAGGCAATTTTACACTGTCTTGTTTGTAGTAAGTTCATGTACAAGAATTTGATAGCAATGACCACTTACAGATTGTAATTAGAACTAGTACAGTTTATTACTCTTTTTTACACTTTTTCAGACACTGCAGGTAAGGCATGCTAATTGTGTGCAGTACCTCATTTTTGTTATTTGGCCTAAGCACAAAGCAAGAAAGAATGGGAAATGAAAAGCTCCTACAGTGAGGGCTAAAGGATATTAAGTGATAAAAAGCAAGAAAATCACTACTGGGTGTGAAAACATATGCACAGTTGCTGGGGACTAAAGATCAATTCACTTTAGTAGAGACATCTCTATCAAGACATATGTACAGCAAAGACATATGTACAGTCAGATTTAAACATCCTATTTTTTTTGACACAGGATTTATCGCTTAGGTACAACATTCACTGCAAAAAAAAAAAAATTAATTAAAGATCCTGCCTTTTATTGGCAAAAGTCACTCAACTTCTTCAGATAGATTTTTTCCCCCCCTTTGGTAATAATAACCGTCTCCTAACCAATATATAATCAAGGGAGAAAAAAAAAAAACGATTCACTTTCGATGACAAAAAGTAGAAAAGCCATTAAAGCCACATTTAATCAAAAAATAGTTCAAGGTATTTAATTTCATGCATTTCTAACATGTCCAACATTACAGTTATGAGACATAGTTAATTATGGTCACAGCATGTGGTTTTCAAAATATGGTATTCAACCAGAAAAAAACAAATAAACACCTGGCAGTTTTATTTCATTTAAAGTCAACAAAATACATGCCAACTTTCCTACCCAGCCAATACAAAGTCTGACTTTAAAATGTAATTACATAACATATCCAGCTTAAAAAAGCACAGCCCTCATGTTATCTCCATTTGGCAACTTGGAATAAACAAATAATCCCGGCTAGCCTGAAGCTTCTGTGTGAAGCTTTATAATACAATCTAATAAATAGCAATCCAAATCCCTCCAACAATAGAGTTTCTGCTGCACTGGCAGGCTCTTTGTAGCAATATTCCAAACACAGCGCTCCGTCCCAAAGATGCTGCCAACTCCATGTATTCTTTTTCACACTGTAATGTAAAACAGAAACAGGATTCACCTAGTTTGGTTTTCTATGCTCTGTTAATGAAAATGGGATATTGTGTGAAGTCTCAACATAATCCTACTTGGCTCAAGTGGGTTGCTGCCACCCATTGCCCTCCTAATTCATTGCAGGAAAAACAACTGTAAAGACAAAGTTTACAGTGGAAACAGAAACATTCTCTATAATTTGGAGAAAAGGATATGTTGCTGCATTTATAACATCTTGATGGTTGGTGAGTGGAAAAAATTACAGGGTGTCTCTGCCCTGCAAATCTGGTAGGCTGATGCCTAGAGGCATTAAAAAAACAAAACAAAAAGTCCTCTTGAAGAACTCTTGCACCTCTTGCTTTTTTATTTCTTCACTTAGTTAAAAGGTTGCTTAACACCAACATATTCTGGTGATTTGGTTAGAGCTGTCTGGATATTAAGATAAATATGCCAAAGTCTGCAGCTTCTGCTAGAACATCTTACTCCAAAGAGGAATGCAAATGCTTTACATTTGTTGTGGGAAATGGAGAAAAAGTCTTAGAAGATTTGCTGGCTGCAAGTCACACATCACAAACTGCAAAAAACTTAATGCCACTGCAAAACTGCCTTTAAAACAAGTCCTGTTAGTGCTAAGTTTTTTCCCTTCCACAATCTTCCTTGAAGTTTGCAGACAGCATGTCCTTTGCCTCATTTTGCCAGTTTGCAGAAAGATTTGCAATCTCTTCTTCTCTTTTTCATTTCCTGTTCAAAATATTTACTGCAAATTTACAGGCTTGATCTTTCCTGGCCCTGCAGTTGTGCCACTTATCCTTTGAACCCCAGCCAACGTCGAGGAAACATCTAAACAGAGCTTCACAAAGGCAGCCAGTTGTGGCTCAGCCTCTGGTGCCTATCTCACCTATGACAAGAAAGATCTTCACCCCATGCATAGCTTGGAAAGCCTTTAAACAGATTTCCAGTTGAAACAAGGGGGTAAGAGGGCAAAGTCAGGGACAGGTACTTCCAAAAACAAGGGATTACATTTGTTCTGGTTCCAAAAAGTTTTCCACCACTAGAGAGAAAGGGCCTGGGCCTGGGAAAGCTGGGATTGCTTTGAAAATTACAGGGCACTGCATGGTAGCACCATATTTAATCTTGCATCAGACTGGCCAGAAATAACACTTCTCATTTCACCCATCCTTGTGACAACCACCCCCAAAACATCTCCATTGTTTTGTGCTTCCCAGGCCCTGTGCACACGTGAGTTTTCTCCAG
Source organism: Phaethornis superciliosus (assembly GCA_023637945.1). NCBI lineage: Eukaryota > Metazoa > Chordata > Aves > Apodiformes > Trochilidae > Phaethornis > Phaethornis superciliosus. The sequence goes on along the minus strand of JAJQWJ010000005.1, from coordinate 17,581,592 downwards.
TTCTCAGTTGAAGCCTTATTCAGGTTAAGAATGAGATACTGGCCTTCCTTATCTTGCAGATGCTTTCGTGTCAGACCTGGCACTGGTTTGGTCAATACACATTGCAAAACATCCACACAAGACACCCCTGAAAGAACTGGCATTGTCGTTAAGCCCCACCTGGGGGCCAGGCAGACCTGAAAGCTGGATGTGCTCCCATAGCTGAGCTGGCCACCAAGGTCTACTACCCAGCCCCTGGTGGTTCGAAGACCTCAGGTCTTAACCTGTGAATTCACCTCTTTTCTTGAGAAGCAAAACTCTCACCAAAAAAAGTAAAAACTAACAGAAGGAATGAAGAATATATCCATAGACTTGCAAGTCTTGATTTACATGTTAGGAAATGGCCCTAGGATCATTAATCTTCCTCTGACAGCAAACACACATCTTGGGAACATCCATGGTTGAGCCCTCCCATCCAAACCTCAAGGTATGGCTGTGGCATCCTTCACTTACCAGGCACATAGATATAGATGTCCTTCCCTTCCACTTCCCCATCCTCCACTTGAGTGTGGTTATAATAGCAAACATACAAGCCCGTATCAGCAGCTGAGGCATTTCCTACTTCAAGCACTGTCACAAAGAGGCCACTGTTGTTTTCTTCATGTCTAATGTCAATCCTGTGGCTTCCCTCAGTCACTGGGTACTGCCAGCTCACTTCGCTGTCTCCGGAGCATTTGAGTGTGAAGTTGGAATTCAGCTGTACCACCATTTCATTCCTATTGGGAACAATAGTCGGCAGAGGAAGCTGGCAAAGTGTTAGGAACGGTCCTGCAAAAAGACATTAATAAATAGCATATGAACACACTGAAAAACCTCAGCGTCAGGATGGGAAAGATAGCAAAGCAGATTCAGAGCAGCTGGTTTTCTGACCATTTCATATGTGCTGATGTCCCAGGAAATCTGCCATTGTTAAAAGCCAGAGCTTTGCCCAAGGGATGGCAAACGGCTTCCCTTTGAAATGTTAAGTGTTTGCTTGCTCACTTCTGTTTGTCAAATTAAGAGGTGGAAGACAGAGGTGAAGTTAGAGATGGCTCTCAATCCACACCTCAGTTTACAAGCCCCAAATGTAGGCATGGCTCAACTGCAGACCAGTGAATCCCACACCCTGGCTGCTGGGTCAGGGACCTCTTACAGGGCCTTACAACAATGATCAGAAAATCACCAGTTCTGTCAGCCTTTGTGTAAGCTCCCAAGTGAAAGATAGACACTGCTCCCCAAGACCAATCCCTGCATCTTACATCTGCCTTCTGTTTCTGCAAAAGGCTAGAGAAGGGGCTTACATCCAAAATGTGTGCATCAGATCTATCTCTAGCCAAAACCTACAGAAGTTTTATAGCCAAATAAAACTGTAATTCACTGAACAAAATGTTTTAGATGGCACTGGTTCTCAGATGCAATCTACAGTTAGAGGTTCAGATTTGTAAAACTAGGTAATTTGTAGGTGGGCTGGTTCAGGTCCAGCTCCCAGGAGGAAAATGAGAAGATCCACACCCTCAAAAAATGGGGAATTTACCAGGAAAACAGATTTACTGTTTCAATCTATCAAATGACCTGTTGAGAACAGATAGGGTAGTCCGCAATAAACAGGTACTTAGGCGTGAAAAGTGAGCTCTGTACAATAAACCAGCAGCAGGAATCCAGACTGTCTCTGAAACAAGTTTCTCACTCCTGCATGTGTTCTGTTGGCCTACAAGCCCTTTCTATATTTGGCACCCTGTGGCAAAGCCTGCCCTCCCCTCCCCTCCCAGCACCATCCGCTGGGCAGATGTTGGGAGGCTCAGCAGACAGCCCCAGCGGGTGCCGTGAGGTGGTGTGGCGTGGGAGGAGCAGGGAGCCCACACAGGCAGGGATGGAGAAACCCCAGTGGGACAGGGCTGGCACAGCTGGAGGCAGGCAAGCTCACTTTCTCTGTGCAGGCAAAGGAAGTGGCAGGAGGTTATAGCAGCTGTAGGGGTGGCAAAGTGGCCTGCACCGGCTAGGAAAAGCATCACCTTCTTAGCCTACCAAAGGGAAGGGCAGAAAAATTGAGCCTGTACACAACTGGCAAGAGCTTGGCATTTGTTTGATCATGGGTACAGTGAAAGCAAGCTTAAAGAAAGATTTATGAAGGAGTAGGGGTAGAAAGGCCTAGAGGACTGAGGAACATTACCTGTGAGAAAACATCCCAGGATCAGGAGCGTCCTTGGGGAAGTACCCATAGCTACCAAAAACTGAAACAGAAAGAAGGAGGAGTTAATGGACTGACAACAGCAAGGACCAACAGGAGTGATGACTGCCGGACCCCTCTCCTGCAGAGCCCTAGTACAGCTTGGGAACCCCATCCTGCACCCACAGCTCTCTGAGGTGTGTGCAGCCACCTCTCACAAGGTATATGAGGCCACTGACACATCACCAGCATGCAGCTGAGGCACCATGACCCCTTCTCTCCTCCTTCAGTATAAGAAGCCAATTCCTGGCATATCACCCCCTCCAACAGCCTGCAAGCAGCTCTGATGCCTTCTTGCCTCCTCCCCAGACTGAGCCCACAGAAACAGCCATGCACAGGGGCAGTACCCTTGAAGACATCCGAGAGGGTGAAATGGCTTCGTGAACAAAGTTTTGGCCTTCTAGCTGCAAGCAGCTTTTATGGGAGAAACAATATATTTAAAGGCTACTTTTATTACAAATAATGCAATCCTGAGTGATATTTTTGTTTTGCCATTGTATATATGTGTATATATATAGCTTACTAAATACAATGCCATACAATAATGTTTATTGCTTATTTAGCAAGAATTGCCTTGATCGAGAGACATCCTATTTGAAACATATGCTGAAATTTTCTAATGGAAGAAATCCATGACAGACTGTAGGCCAGCACAGCCATTCACAGAGTACCCTTTCTCCCCAACAGTGTGGAGAATCGTAGTCAAACACATAGTCCTAAGGCATCAGCCTTGAAGAAGCAAAAGTGGAAACAAGCATCTATGAAATCTATGAAATTTTTTGTGCCATAAAATGACATTTATATTTAAAATCCTGAAGCATCCTGATAGATAATTGCCAAAAGAAAAGCTCCTACAGCCCCTGCTCCCATTGAAATCAACAGACATTTTACTGGTGACATTAACAGCAATTGGATTTGACCCAAAGACAATATAGATGAAAAAATGTCTGCAGACAAGAGCCCTCAATCTGAAACACAGGCCAAGGAGTGAAATAAAGGCTGATGCTTCTCTGAGGCAGGGACTACATTTCAAAAGTTCTGGAGAGTTTCTATTCACCCTGTGGCATTCAGCCCCTGAAGTTGAGATAGGCAACCATGCAAGAACGTCCAGCTATTACAACTATGCTGGTGCCATGTGAGAGTTAAATGCTTACAACATACAAAGGCCTGTTTCTGAACCAGTCCCTTTCCTCCCACAACATGTGGAGCAGACAGCAGGATGTTGCAAAGCAAAAAGTATTTGGTGCGCAAATCAAACATAAAGGTCTCAGAAGAAGAATGAGAAGACTTACAAACTATCAAACCCCAAAAACATGTACAAACAACTTCAGAAAGTCAAGTGACAACATTCCAGCAGAGACAAGACATTTTGCCTGATTCTTCAGTTAGCAATAATTACCATATGTTTATCTGTCTCCAGTTGATAACAGTCTCTTGGACATCAAAGAAGACCCTCAGTCTCAGCCTTCTTGCTCATTTTTATCACATTTATATCCTAGGGTTTTTTTTTTTTTCTGATAAAGTAACCCACCATAAATTTTGAAAGACTTATCATGGTCTGTTTTATTGATCTGTCTCCCAAGACAATGTCACCCTACTGCCTGCCAGGTTTCCTTCAGCTTTTTCTCTCTAAAAAGGCAGATCTCTCCCTCCTTCCCTCTGTTTTTACAGACTATTCAGCATAAGTAATGCAGCACAGAAGGAGAAAACACAAAGCTAGCTTATTGAGCACCAGCCTGAAGAAGCACTGCTGAAGTGGATTTGCAGTGTTGCAGAGCTGCATGAGTGAGGATTGAGGCCTTGTGACTATACTTATGTAAGTACAGGTGATGGCAAAGTGCTACTTACAATTTCCTGTACGATTGGGCTGTCATGGAAATCAGTAAGAGCTGAGTGCCTCAATCTGCCATTGCAGTTTAAGAACACAAATTTGCACTTTCCAGCTGGCTATTCTTTCACAACCCATAGCTTTGATCTTTCCTCAATGATCTGTTAATCTCATCAAGACCCAGAGAAACACCTCCTCACTGTGAAAGACAGAATAATGTACTAAAGATTCACCATCATCCATACTCAAAATCTATTTAACCTAGATTTAATTACATTGTGCATCTGAGTGCCTGCTTGAGTCACATCTAGAGCATATTCTTGCTCTGGAGCGCAAGATTTACACTTTTACACTTCTCCTTCCCACAACACAAAGCATCTATGCTTACCAGGTTTTTGTTTATTTACGATCACCTAAATTTTTTTACACACTTATTTTGTTTCAGTTTCTTTTTTTACCTTCCTGATGCCAGAGAAGCCCTCTTTGTCCTAATTTGCGCAAATCTCAGCTCTAAATAAATACAAGAGGTTCAGTTCCTAACACCACTCCATTACACCATACGTTCGTGTAATCTTACTGGAGCCAGTAGATTTATACAAATTGAAGCCCAATATTGACAACATACATACAAGATAACTGTGAGCCAATTGTAATTCCTTGCATACCTTGAACATCACTAGCTAAAATGGACACTGGGGTTTGTAAAAGCTAGATGGTGCCGTGAGGAGTTTTCCAGATTCTCTGCAGAGAAGGCTGAATATCCAGGGTAAAACAGTCATTGCATCCATCTACTTTGACCATTGAGGTTAGAAAGGAACTGGCTGAAATTTTGCTATCTCTCTTGTATGGTTTAGTGATAAAAAGAATCAAGAAAAGAACATCTGAATGACTGTTATCAGCAAGGAGCCAATTTTCTAAACACTCGCTGCCAAGCACTGGCTTCCTACCAAGAAGGTTTTCATTGACTGCACCGCAGAAGACAAAGTAAAATCAATAATCAGAAGACTGGTGGAAAATTATGCTATTCCTAGGTGATTGATCCACATGACCTAGAGAGAAAGCACTGCGGTGGGACGAGAAGAGCCACTGATATAGATTTTTCATACTGCTGTAAAACAAACAAAGATCTCTTTCAAGACAGAAAACTATCCCATCTGGGAGAGGACTGGAGACTAAAACTCATCTCCCTCTAGTCACTACAGTTCATGCTCTCAGCCACTGGATGGCAATGTTGATCCACATTACTGAGCCCTTTTTCTCGAGCAGAAAGAAGCGCTGGCCTCCGACGTAGCGGATGGAATCTAGACTGGGTCTCCTGGATCAACTTTAAATTAAAAACTCTTATATTTTAATTTAGTGAGGGTTCACCGATTTAAAAACAAGTAATAAAGAAAAACTTGTCTCTGTTGCTCTGTAATTACATAGGGTATATGATAGCAGCTGGATTGCAAATCTTGGCACATAATGATAGGATTATGCTTGTTAGGAGAGGGCTGGATAATTTCAGTGGTGATTTTGTCACAGTGGCAGTCCGTCCTTCTGGAAAGACTGACCTTTTCCAGGAAGAGCTAAGGCCAGCCCAAAAAAACAAGGGAAGATTTCCTCCTTGTGGTCACTAACTGAATGTAAATGTTCAGACAGGACCTCCTGTAACATTTCTTGGTTCTCAGTTCTCAAATTGCAAACTCGGTTCTCCACATGAGCAGAGCTGCCCTGCAGTGCTTACAGACAGGTCTGAAAATTTCACTGGTGAAAGGCACAAACAACAACAAAAAAAATTAAATTAAATAGACTGGTAAAATATTCTCCTAAATTGAGGCTTGCTCTACGGCCCTTTGCAAATATCTGCATCCAGCACAGCTCATATGCAAGAACAGCTACACACCAAGACTAGTTCAGTGCTGGGCTCCTGCAGAGCCCAAAGCACTCACACACAGTGATGGCTGCTACTCAATGAGCCTTCCAGTCAGCCCTGATTCATCAGCCCAACCCTCAAGGATAGACTCCACCAGTCTAGGAGCTAAAGGCGGGGGGATCTGCAAAGTCTAAATTTTCCGTGTAGTCCAAGGAGGATTTTCCAGACTGTCTCTGCAGTCAGACAAAAAGACTTGCACATCCAAAGAATACAACTCAGGTTTTCAGGATCAAATCAAAGAACACCTTAGATCCCAACTCAAGTGCTCAGAAGCATTGCATAGAAAAATCAATCCATCTCTGCTGACCACGAGAGCAAGCAAGCCTAGCTGTTGTTAACTTTTCCCTTGGGTTCCCATGCAAAGCTCTTATTGGCTTGAGAGAGATGAATCAAGCAGGAGAGCAAGGCAAGAGGGAGAGAAAGGATTGTTCGCTTACTTGCTCCGTTTTTTAAAAATTATCATAAATTCTTGCCATCACTAGGAAAAATAACCTCTCAGGAGCCATTCCCCGGTCCTTGAGTAAAACAGACATCTCCTTTTAAAATTTTCAAAGTTCATATGCAGAAGTTGTGCCATTTGGGCCATGGTGATCTAAGGATGAAAGTGAGGCGACAGTTGTATAAAGTAATACTCTTTACCCTCATCTTTAGACTTACTGGTACAGCTGGGAATAACCAGCAAGGCCTGGAGTATGCAAAACTTTCTGTCTATATGCGTTGTACTTGAATCCTATTTCAATACTGTAGTACAGCAGAGAGGTATTTTATTTAAATATTTATTACTTCCTGCTTTCTTGAAACCTAATACCTACATATTACTCTCACAGCTGCATGAAGATCTCCCACACATCAAGAAGCAAATAAGAGCAAAGATGGCCCCAGTGCCTGATGGCAGCTGGACTGGCACACCTTTTGCCCCTTCAAGCCTGGAGAGGATCACCAGAACAAGGGGTCTCCTTTTAAAGCAGTGGGAGAGTGCCTGCAGGCTGGGAGATCTGGTTTGCTCATGGACTTAAATCCCAGTGCTTTGTGTGGTCTCATTTTTCTTCAAACTTTTTTTTTTTCCCCAAGCTTTGAGGTTGGCTAAACCACTGGTTAGCTGAGGGCCTTTCTAAAATACTCTTTGTTAACTAGAAGCTAAACTGAAGTCCCTTGCTGGGACATCTTTCCCTGTAGTTTCCAGACCCACAGTTAAAAGTCCATCTCCACAATTTGTATTTGGATCAGCTGATGTCAGAAGAAGCTTTGATGCTTGTCTCCTGGCTTTGATTCAGTCTCTTGCCCCATCTAGGGATAGGGAATTAAGGCAGGCAAGCTGGGACCCCAATATTGACCCTGGGACATGCTGAGGGCATAACAAGCACCTTTCCCTGGTGCGCCTCGTCGGGGTGACAGCGGGATGCCTCCAGCCAGCAGTAGTGGGGATGTGGGGTGGGGGGTTTACATTCACACTCTCCAGCCCCCATCAGGCTGCAGCCCCCCCTCAGGCTTGCCAGACCCTGCCTGCCCGCGGGGAGCCCGGGCTGCAGCCCCCAGGGAGCGGAGGCGGCGCTGCCGCAGCTCCCCCCGGAGAACCCCGACGGCCAGAGCCACTGAGGATCAAAGGCTGGCCGGGACACCGAGCAACCCTACAGAGATGGCAACTCCCAGCCACTTCGCTGTTTGTCTAGGAAACAATAGGAAAACCTTTGCCAAGCTGGAGCGATATTTCTTTTTTTTTTTTTTTCTTTTTTTTTCTTTTTTTTTTTTTTTTTTCTTTTTTTTTTTTAATGCGAGGTAGCCGGGCAACAGAGAAGTGGGATAGGGTAGACGGAGAGCGGCTGACTGAAACCCTGTTTTCCACCAAGGGCTGGCTAATTCTGGTGGCACTGAGACCCGAGGGCTTCTTCTGCAGCCGTCTCCATCGGGTGAGGAACAGATCCCGAGGGCACGGGGTCCGGAGAACAGGCAGGAGTTTCGGCGGGGAAACAAGAGTTGTGCTTCTGCTCGGAGATGCGGGACCAAGGGAGAGCGACATTCCCGCACCCCGGAGACGTGTCCATTGGTCCCCGCCCGGTCTGGGCGATGTCCTGTTCGCCCCGGGCGTGCAGCCTTGGACTCCGCAGGAGCGCCAGGGAGCTGGAGCATTTGCAAGAGACGCGCTGAAAATGCCGTCGAAGGGCGCTGGAAACTTGTTCCCGGAGCGGGCGGGGGCCAAGGTATCGCCCCCGCATCTGCCTCGAGGCCGCCTCTGCCCCGCAGGGATGCGGGCAAGCCCCGGGGGCTGGTGGCTGCTCCCCGGAGCCGCTGCTGCCTCGATAGATCTGTCGCTGCTGGCTCCAGAAAAAGCTGTCCAAGTCCTGTTCTCTGGAACGGCTCCTGGGCTGCAGGATCCACGTCCAAAAATGTTGAGCAATGCCGCGGACAGCCAAAAAGCCATTTCCTACTTGCTCCTAGGACTCTTCCAGGGGACTTCAGCCTGGCAGAGGATGGCAAGTTTGCAACCTCCGTGCTTGACAAAACCCAAACGGTGTCCGCGAAGACTTTGCCCTCCCCTGGGGAAGGGGACGGTGGGATCCAACAGTCCGGAGAATGCGGCAGGGCTGGCGTTCCCGTTGCCAGAGGGGGCTGTAAGCTGGAAAGACTCCAGGTACCAGAACTGCCTAAATTCAGCATCTTCTCTTCCTCTGAGACTTATTTAAAAAAGAAAAAGACGGGGCACGCAGGGATGGAGATCGGACTGCCGGGGGGGAGGGGTTGTGTACGTGTCCCCACCCGGGATCTCGGGACAATTTAGGCTACTCGGTCAGGGGGATCGAGGTAGGAAGGGAGATCTGAACAGGGGAAGGTGGCGAAAAACAAAGGGTGGGGGAAGGGACGGGAGAGCAGCGAGGTAAAGGCAGCAAAGGATGCGAGAAGAGGGGGAGCCGCTGGGCGCGACCCTACCTTACTTTGTGGGTGCGCGTCTCTCTGTCCCCCCGAGCGGGCACCGCCGCTACCCGCGTAGCCCCGGCGGGTCGTTCCCGCCCCCGCGGCAGGAATGCGGCGTGGTGGCCCCCGCCGTCCCAATGTGTTTGTCATTAGCGCTGCCCGCGCTGTTCGCCTCCTCGCCTCGACGGCCCGTGGAGCGCCAGCTCCCGGCTCCCCTCCACGGGGGCCGCCTGCGCTCTCCGCCCCCCCGCCGCCTGAGCCCTGCGAGAAGGAGCCTCCCGCCTGACTCCGAGCATCGGGGAAAATAAAAGGAAAAAAAAAAAAAAAAAAAAAAAAAAAAAAAAGAAAGAAAGAAAGGAAAAAACCCAAAAAACAACCCGACGGCAAATAAATGGGAGGGGGAGGGGGGAAGAGAAGCAAATAGAATATTTTAAAAAGCGTGAGAAAAGGTAGGGTAAAAAAGGTGAAACTGCCCCTCACCTCTTACCTTCTCCTTTATAATCCGCAGCCCCAATCCTGCAGATTGTAAAATATCCAAAATATGTCCACGTCTTTTGTGACTTTCCCCACTCAGGCGCGCTCTTTCCCCTCCCGTTCGCCCTCCCTCCCGATCCGACTGTAATGGTCTCACAAACCGCGTCCCGTAATTGATTCAATGTTATAGTCCATCCTTCCAAAACTAATCATTTGCTTTAAGTAAATAGCTGTCAGGAAATGAAGCCCCCCCTCCAGCCCCTTCAGAATAAGAGCCGCCCTGGCTCTCCCGGCGCCCCCAGCCCCGCGGCCGGAGGCGGGCGCGCCGGGGGGAGGCTCTTACGCAGGCGGGGGGGCCAGCCTCTGCCTCCAGATTTCAGCAGGCTTGCAGGGGAGGGGGGAGGTTAGCCATATGGCAGGGGCGAGGGGGAGGGAAGGGGGGAGCGGAGAGTTTGAACTGCAGGGGGGGGAAAGAAAATAATAATTTAAAAAATTGTAAAAACCCAACAACCCAGAAAAACTTCCATGAAAACTCCGAGCGCTCGCAGTTTCATGAATGAGCCTTCCATAACCAAGCCCTCCGGAGCGGTGGGTCGGACGCCCGGGATCGGTGTCCCAGGGTCACAGTGTGAGTTTATGGATGCGGAGTTTGATCTGGAAACGAATTTGAGGCTTCCTCGTGTGCTTTGTACACCACTGGGCTTGGGCTCGGGCTAGAGAGCTGGATGGACGGCGGTGAGCCAGCCCGGAGCGGGAGGCACTGAGAGAGAGGGGGAGAGAAGAATCACATTTATGAATGAAAAAGACAACGAAAGGTAACCTTCGCCAGGAGCTAGCCCCCTCAAACCCCGCTGCTCCGACGGGACCAGGACAGCTCTTCTCTTCCTCTCTGCCTTTTCCTTGCCCAGCGCAACCAAACCCCAGTAATAGCCAAGCCAGAGGGCACGGAGGTGCCTGCGGAGGCGAGGGCAGCGCACGTCCGAGTCCCTCCTGTTGGAACACGCTCCAGTCGGAGCTTTGATCCCGGACGGGAAACCAGCAGCGGGTATCTCTATTTTGTTGGCCGTAGCTATCTGCTGGCGATAAGGGGTGTCCCGGGGAGCTGCCCTCACAGCCCGTCTGCTGCAGGCTCCGTGCGGAGAGAGGCGAGCGGGGCCGGCGGGGCGATGCGGCAGCCGCGGGAGAGGGGGCACTGCAGCCTCAGGAAAAGAGCGGAGAGCCCTGCCCGCCTGCCTGCCTGCCTCCTGGGGAGGGCATCGGCTCAGCAGCTGACCCCCGGGGCTTCTCCCGCTTCTCTCCCTCTTCCCTCTCTAACGTTTTTCCCTTTTAGTATTACACAACAAAAAAAGTTTGTCCTAAAAGTCCAGCTAGAGGATCAGGTTTTTTTTTCTCCTTCCTAAGCTAGACTAGACCTAAGCCTCTGAAGCGAAGATGCTACGAAGGGAACACGGGAAGAAACAAGGAGGGACTCTCGTGAAAAGCGCGCTGAGGCTGAGGTGCCCCTGGCTGGGCTTACAGGGTCCCCGGCGGTGCTCCCGACCCTTTGCACGCCCTCCACTAGTGCATCCTTGGCTCGGGTGAGTGCACAACCCCGCTATTGCTTCCACATGTTCCTCCAGGAAATCGACGGAGTCGGATCTGCGAGCAGCCCCTGGTCGGAATGCTAACAGGATACCGTAATGCTTCTGAATAAACAACAGACTCCCAGTGAATCAAAAGCGTGGCAAGAAAAAAACCCAAGCAAACAAAACAAACAAACAAACAAAACCCCAAACCAACAACAACAAAAAAACAACACCAGGAAAAAACAAACCAGCACGACACTGCACCCGGGAAGTCTCCACTGGGGGGGAGGGGCAAAGTCGAGGGCACCCATCAGCCTAAACCTTATTTTGTGAAGCAAAAGGTCGTATCAATGACCTGGGTCGGTGCTGCGGGCTCTCGCAGATTTAAGCCCCACGAAGATGCTTCTGCTGAGACCTGGGGCAACAACTGCCTGTGAGATCCGAGGGGATCCTGCCCGGCCCTCCCGGGCTCGGTCCGTAATTTACCGGCTTGAACGTACCCGGCCTAGTGTGGGGAGCGGTGGAGGGGACTCCTGGCGAAGTAAAGTTAGGATAGGATGTAATGCGAGAGTTACTTTTGCAAAAAGAAAGGAGCAAAAGGAAAGGGAGGAGGCTCCTTCTGGTTGCAATTACCTGCCTCATTTGAATAATGCCTTTGTGATGATCATTATCGAGCGGCCGTTAACGGCTTCCACGTGGGATCTTACAAGACCCAGCGAAAAATAAAAATTGCAAATTCGGTGGACTAGCAAAGCTGCCTGCTGGGCCAGCCTGGCGCTGCAGGCGGGGTGACCGCCGGCCTCTGCAAGGAGTGGAACGGAGGTGTTTGGTAGCCCAGGGCCCCTCCAGAGGAGCGGTGACACTTTCTTCGACGTGGCCTCCCCCTTCCCCACGCTAAGGACCAAGCTCCTCTCCACCGGGAGAGGAGACCCCTCCGGTGCCGGGCTCCTCGCTCCGAAGTGCCGGCGGAGCTTATGGATTGGTCCTGTACAGAGGAGCTGGTATTAAAATAAACCCTTCAGGACGGCTGCTGAGCTCTACCCCCCGCCCAGCGTGGCTCAGGGGGGTCCCGTCCAGGGAGGCGCGGAGAACTTGGGGTTAGCTAGAGGACAAGCTGGGGGTGGAGGGGTTTCCAAGACTGCAGCCCCCTCTCCTGTCCCCTCTTCTCCCGCCTTCCCCTCCCCCCGAAGGGCTGGAGCATAAGGCATCCTGCTAGCGTGTGTTTACGCGGCAACAGATGGAAGCTGCACATCTTAAACAAAACTGCTGCTCCCGGACTACAGGCGCTCTCGCCTGTTTACGCTTCCAACCTGCCCCCCTCTCCATCCCCCGGGGTGGGGGGTCCCTCTCTCGGCCCGCAAGTGTCGGCAGGATCCGGGCAGCAGGCATCGACGGGGCGGGTTTTTGCAGGGCTCTGGGACGCTTGGAAGGAGAGGGGGGCTGGGAGCCTGCATACAGCCCCACTCAGCATCCCGCCACCCGGGAGGAGTCCCAGTTTGCTGCAAGTAATGAGCCTTTCCTGTGGCTCTCTGCGAGCTTTTAGCTGGCTGAGGCTATTAAGCAGGCTAATAGGTGGCTCATGTGGGGTCCGAGAGGTCTCCTATAGTGCAGGGGCGGGTTGAGAGGGGGTGTCCCCGATCGGGGCCCGAGGGAAGCCCCGCCATGGGGCCGCAGTCTTTTGTCTCCGTGGCAAGGCAGGTCTGGGGTTGATTATCGCTACCCACGTTGCAGCAATTCACAGTGCGGGTCTAGTCGCAGCCTTCTCACCCTTACTACCTTTTGGAGCAGAAACCAAAAGGTAAGAAGCACAGCAAAGAGCAGCTCCAGTCTGCAACAGGCCTCCTCAAACCTCTAAGAGAGGGAAAAAGCGGAGCGGCCTCTCGTCGCTGTAAATTTGTTTCCATCTACTGCGGAGAGAAGGCAGCCGTGAGGACTTCCTGAGACAGAAGGGGAACAAGAAGCCAGGGGACCACCAAGCCCCTCAGGCCCACCAGGGGATGTGTGCTGCCTGGAGGAGGGCTCTCCGTGCATTTGCAGTCCTACCAGTTCAGGGTTTTTTGTTTTCCTCTTTACATAAAGTCAGATGTTTTTGTTTGTTCAACAGAATTTGACTCTGAATTGCAGGATCCTCTGTCACCGGGAGAGCAGAGAGCCAGACAAAAGACATTAACGTTGACCAGCCTGCCCTCCCCAACCTTTATTTTGATTCCCCACGTGTTTGGCTAAGGTAGTTCCCCGTGCCCGTCGTTTTCCTCTCAAGGTCGAGCTGATTTGCTTTCGTTGTTTCTTTTGGCTCTTGAAGTTAAACGACGCCAAAACAGCCGTGGATGCCTTATTCTTTAAAAAACAGGCATTGTTTTTCCCACTGCTTCCTCCCTGACTTTTCGACTGAGACAGATTAAACAGGCCGCTCTGGTTCAGCAGCGGCCCAAACTCAGTTTAGGGGTGAGGTAAAGGCACCCCAAAGGCAAGGGGAAAACGAGTTATTCTTCCACCGGCACCTTCCGCCGCGCTTCCCTCTGCGCCGGCCCCCCAGCCCCTGGGGCGGGGATCCCCGGGACCGCACGGACGGAGCTGGGGATGGAAAGCCCTCGGCTGTGCTCCTTTTCGCCGACCCAGAAGGCCCGGGCAGAACCGCCGGCTGGCCGCGACACTAGAGGGCACTGGAGCCCGCGGGAGGAACCAGCCCAGCCCAGCCCGGTACCGCACACCCCACCGGCCCGCACCGCCTGTGGTGTTAATTAAGAGTTGTTGGGAAAGCGGGGCTGTCCTCCCACTCCCAAGAATCTGAGGGCTTCAGCCCGGCTGGTCCAGCCCTGCCCAGCCCCGGACTGCCCTGGGTCGGGCTCAGCAGCTCGGGGGCTGTGGCATGCATCGAGTGAAACAGAGGGAGCTCTTCTCCCCCCCCCGCCTCAAATGAGTTTTCCCTCGGTAGTCAAAAGACCATCTCTGCTGATTCAGCCCAGGTTTGATTCAGGTTTGCAACTCCGGGACCATTTTCTCTGCCTTTGTTCTTTCAAGCTGCGGCATCCAATGGATCACAGCAAGGGACAAACACGGGCAGACCAAGCTGCTTTTGTCCTGTGTCTGCTTAGGCTGTGGTCAGGGATATACCGGGTCCCAGAGCTCCCACAGGGACCTGGCTGGTGCAGAGGCCACCCTGAACACAGTGGTTACAATCACCCTTGAAATGATGGGCACAGGCTAGCCCTGGTGTGACCTGGGCTGACCACATCCACCAAATGTCCCTCTCATGGGCACAGAAGAAAGAGCCAAGGTAGGCTGAGCATCACAAGAGGCAAACTAAGGAGAGATCCAACATGTCTATTTACTGACTACCCTGAACTGTACTCCACATACAGGATGTCATTTTTCTGCTTCATCCCACAACAGGTATTCTGCTGGTGCTTAGTGGCTGATAATGCACCACTTTGAGATGGTGTGTTGCAGAATAACTGGAGGTATGGCCAAGATTTCTGCTTTGTAATTGGCTTTCTAAAAGATCCTTCTCCCCTCTGGATGTTTCATGCTCCAAAATAGCACCACAAACAAAACATGATCCTGCTATTTGGAGAGATTCTGATCATGGGTCTCCCCATTTGAGGGACAAAGAGGAGGGAAAGCCATCAATGCCTCCTAAGAGCTTACAGAATTGGCATTTTTATGGAGACAGTGGATGTTGAGTTTCACCTAATATTTTCTGAAAAAGGTCAACCCCTAATCCACCATTATAAATTGAAAGAATCAATATCAATGTTGACATGGTCAGCAAAAATCTCCAGATCTGGAAACTAATTTAGTCATTCCTCTTAGTCACTGATTTTAGTAATTTATTTTACTTTTAGTTACCAAGCTTTACCACATGGTCAGTGTTCTTTCTTTAGCTGTGAGACAGGAGGGAGTGACACACTGAAAAATCAAGGAAAACTGTTCTTTGCTTTTCTGACACTTCTAGAAAAGACTATTTAGGTTTTTCCTTTTGTCTGAGGTCTCCAGGTTTCAGTCTGTACCTCATGTAATTTTGCAGGGAACACTTTCTGCTTCAGGCCCATGCTTATTTGCCTCTCTGCTGTTGACAGTCTTTTAGAGTACTCAGTTATATGGACTTCACCTGAGCAAGGTGGTTGCAGAGAGACAAATGAGAAAGTGAGGAGTGAGAAAGAGCAATGGATCAGTCCCTTTCCTGTAGCCATGGATGTGAAGCTACAGCTCAGGCTTAGGTCAGATAGGGGAGCACTGCTGTGGCTCAAGAACAGGGAATACAGCAACATGATCCTCGGACTGCTGGCTGGCTTTATCAGATACCCCATTTTTAAGCCTAAATTATCTTCTGAGAAAGTGTCTAATGTGGAAACTGGGACAGATTCTGCTTTGTGTAAATCTAGTGTAACTCCATCTTCAAGGGAAATATGCCAGATTGAATCTGGTATAATTAAGATTAAAAATTGGCTCTGGAAGTCTTTTCATTGGCAATAAAGTTAGAGAAGTACTGTGAAGAAAAATAATTCAAACCAGAACATTGTTTCAGTGCTCTTTTAAATAACATATGCTATAGGCGCTTTGAAGGCATTTGTTCTCCATGGCACTAGTATTTTAAAACTTTCACTTTGGTTCCACTAACCAAGTTAACCCTTCACAGCCAACTGTGTTTAAAATATGTTATGTACAGAAACATCATTTTGCAGGACGTTCTCTAAATAACTAAAAATTATTCCATTAAAATTATGCGATTGCTCCCATGGCAGTAGCAAACTTCCTCTTGCTGGTGAACATTTCACTGCTCTAGCCACAACACGGGCATTTTGATTTATCTGAATTTATACCTCACTTGTCAACAGGTTTTTTTCATGGTGAAAACCTTATTATCTGACTGCTAAACTCAACACACTGAGAAAGAACAATCTTAAGAAAGCAATTTCTTAGTGTCCCAGGGAAGCAAACTCTGAAAACAACCCTAAAGGAATGCTGAAAACCAGAAGACCCATAAATTACTAGATAGTTTTCTAGCTCTCATGAATCAAACAACAAGATGTTCTTTAGTAGTTTCTGTGTCCAATGTCACTTTGTTTGTTAGGCCCATGTCCCTAGTAGAAACTATTTCACTGTATTTGATTGCAGTTGGTGGGAAGACGCTTGCCAATTTTTTTTTGTGTCTAACATTCAACCTCAACAAAATGTCATTCCCTTGAGTGTAGGAAAAGAGGAGAAAAACAAGACTCATCTGTGCCTCTCTTTTATTCTGTGTTATGTATGAAGGTTTATTCTGTGTTAAGTATGAAGGATATGGACTTGGAAAATGTGATTTAATCTTAGGTGTGGTGGGGATGCAGGAGTAGTAAAATCTTTTTTGTTATTTCAATAATACAGGAATATCAAGCCTTTTCCATCTTCCTTTTGCTAGAGGTTTCCTTGCTGACTCAGTGAACAAAAATATCATGGTGAAAGCTGACTCTTTCACAGATCAATCTTCTAAGCTGTTTTTTGAGGAGGTTCTTGGAGCTAGGGAGAGGTGAGACACATGTCATTGCCCAGCCTCCTGCTGCAATGAGCTTATCCACCATCCTTCCTCCACCCTGTGTGGGTGCCTCAGAGGGGTGCAGGAAGCAAACATGGGAGAGCCCAGACTGCAGCTCTGAAAGAACCTGTGCTGCAGGAGTCAAGAAGATGAGGCCCATTCTGATTGCAACCATTTGGGGCTTCTTCAAGAGAAAGGGAATCACAGAGTAATCCCTCACCTTCCTGGTCCCTATTCCCATCCATGTTTTGATTCCTTTGTTCCACTTTAACAGGCTAAGAGCTGAAAGAATAGCAGTAGGCATTTAAAAAAAAAAAAGAAGCCAAATCAGAACCATGCTCTTCACTTGCTTATTTTGTCCATCAGTGAAGAAAACCATAAAGAAGGAATAGAACACAAATAGGTCACTTCATTCTTATTTTCTATTTTAATAGTTAAAGGGAATAGAAATGTGCCCTCCATATTGTCAAGATAATACAGAATTTCCTTTTCCTCTCTTTTTGTGATGGGGGAAAACATTTGTAGAGCCAAAGTAAAACCATATAAATTCTTGCAATTCCTATCCATCACTGAACTTGTATTTTCTCTTTTCAGTAGGTTTTGTTGGTTTTTTGTTTGGTTTTTTGTTGTTGTTGGTTGCTTGGTTGGTTTTTGTTGTTGTTGTCTCAGTGTGCCTTGTACTACTATGAGAAAAAGGTATTCTCTTAACCCATGCTTCTCTGAAACTTTGTCAGCAACCTCTCTTTATAAGAAAGCTGTAAGCAGAGTCTGTGATGGTCTGAATGAATCTATGAAGCCTACTCCCATTATCCTTTTCCAAAACATAGTAGGATTTAGTCAATTTGACAAGATGAAGGGTTTGAGGAAATGCTTTACTCCAGAAATATCAGCAGCTGTACAGCTGGGGGCTGATCAAAACAGCACTCGAAGTAAAACTGTAGCCACTGCCATTAACAGGGAAGTCAGAGGCACAGAGTTCTGCTTATGGGAGGTTAAAATATATAAGTAGTTAGTTTGAGTGGACAGAAGCCATTGTAAATATCTGAAGAGTTGAGTGTTTTTTTTTTTCCTGGGAGACAAATGGTCCCCCAGCCCACTTAGCACCTGACAGTGCCCCTCTGCTGCCCTTTGCCCTGTGGGGCTGCTTGTTCTGACAGCTTCTGAAGCTCTCCCAGCTTTAAATTCCTTCTCCATTTGTTAGCTTTTTTCATTGCTCCCTGTCCCAATATTGACTTAGGAGAGAAAGACAGTTAAAAGTAGCTAGCTCCTGTGCTGTCTACAGACCTTCTGCCTAGCTTTGCTTTAGGCCTGTAAATCACAAACATTGGTTTAAGCCACCATTAGCATCTGAATAGAGATAAGGAGGCAAGAGAAACCCAGGTGGGCAGTCACCTCGTGTAACTCACACCCCTCAGTTATTTTGAAGAGTAGGAGAGAAGCAGGATCACAGTGGAGGGTGTTTGCATCCCATTTCAGAAGTGGGGATTATTTGGAATTAAGGATTTAACAAATTAACTTCCAAAAAAACGTGCTGGAGCCCTCAAAGAGTCCACTGGAGCCTGAGTGAAGCCTGCTGTCATCCATGGGTAGCTTCATTTCTTCCCTTCTCCTTGGTGCCATCTCACCCCGAACTGCTTTGTCTGACTAAAACCAGGAGAAGCAAGTGTGAAGTCCCTCTTTGTGACGTGAGGGAGGACCTTACTGCAGTGGGTGGCTCACTTTTGATGAAGGTCAGTAAACCTGGGCTCCATCAGACTACCCGAGAGGGTGGGTTTCCCAGCTGGAATCACTCAACCGTGTGGCCCCACCCTGAAAAATACCCTCTCTCCAGCCTCCAGGAATGCATATCTGCCAGGGTTAGTAAAAGTGTCCCAGAATATCTCAGCGTCTCAGTGTTACACAAGAAGAGAGCCAGACTTTGAGAGAGACGTGTTAAAAATGGGATTAAAACCAACTGCTGGCTTCCCACCCAGAAGCAAAAATAAAGCAAGCAGCAGCTGTGAGCACAGGCTCTGGTGTCCCCCTCCACCCAGATCCATGGCTTTGCCAGCTCTGCAGCAAAAGCCCCAGCAGAAAGAAGACGCCACAGAAGTCAAAACCAAAGTAGGTTGTGTTGATTTCTCTCCTTCAGGGAGAAATGTTTTCAGATCTCTACAGAGGTTAAAAGGTGCCCCAGGTGACTGTTTTGGCCTCATTCGGATTCTGAGAGCAGGTGGTGAATCCAGAATATCCCAGCACTGAGGCTTTTCTTAGGTAAGGAGTAAGAACCAAGAGACATCTGGCATCATCCTGATGTAAGAGATTGAATCTTATACATTGGTATGGAATATAGTAACACATCTGGACTTGGGTCTCTGATATTTGCTGGGGAGGCCTGAGAACTAGTCCCACCATATATTGAGCCTGGAGATGTGGCCAGAGGGGCAGGATAGTAGCATGCTTGAAGGCACACTTGCTGGCATGCCCTGGCAGCAATCTGGCAGTCACACAGTCATGGAACCATAGAATGGCTAAGGTTAGAAGGGACCTTAAATACCATCAAGATCCAAGCCCCCTGCATGGATAGGGACATCTCCCACTAGACCATGTTGTACAAGACCTCATCCAAACTGGTCTTAAGGGCCTTCCAGGTCCTTGAGGCAAATCACAGATAGAAGGTATGCATCCACCAAACACATGGGCCATAATAGACTGCACACAAGGCCACTCTTTCCTTGTTACATTTTTGTGGCTTTGGAGCCTGGAAAAGAGCATCCTTGTGTCTCCAACCCCGGAGCATCAGGAGGATTAAGCTCTGTGGACCGCAGGGAAGGAAAAGGAAGAGAGAGGAATTGTACAGAAGCTGCAATATAGACAAGTAGCAATCTGGTATTTATACACTGTTTCATTCTTCAGGTTAACAGCGCAGGCAGAAATGAGACAGGTTAAGTTTGGGTGAGGCTGCACAGGTATGATCTGTCCACATCAGGCTGCAGTGCCACAGGTTTACATCTTTTGCAGGAAGGGGGACTGAGCTTCCTCTGCATGATTAAGTGAAATGGGAGCTCTGGTGATGAAACAGCAAAAATCCACCCTGCCTCCTGTGTTCATTGCTACTCAAAGCTTTACTGGTTCCCAACACCAGGGTGTCCCTGGAGACAGAGGTGATCAGTGGCCTGGCAAGCATTTTCAAAGCCAAGCACTGTCAGGGATGATCTGAACAATGTCTGTGGTCTCCTGAAATCCAGGAGCTATGCAGACACCTGGAACCTGAAACCAACCATAGTGCAAGCAATGCTGCATGCAGAGGGGCAGAGCTAACACCCTCCTGCAATTTACAGTGGTGCTAGCAGGCCTCCAGGCTTATTGAAATGCATTCATGTCAGTCCTTAAACTCTCCACTTGTATGGGGAGTGTTTTTGCTGACGATTAGAGTAGACAGGTCCACAGTGGTCAGGTCCATATTAGGAGCATGACTCTGGGGGAGGGAAAATTCATCATAAAAAGAACAGCTAAGCCTATGGAGAAAGTCTAGCAGAGGCTTGTGTCATCTTGCTGGGATTTAATTGTGCTCTTAGCAATTCACTAAAGCAGCTGCAAGGCTACAAAGGTGCAAGTTTAGACTTCTTACCATTTCCATTCACATTAGGGTGGAAACCTTTGAGCCCATGTATATCACACATGGTATAGGTGCCAGAATTAGTCCCTGAGACTGGATCTGACAGACTAAACAAAATGCATCAACTCATGTTGCTAGTGGCAGAGGAAAAAAGACCATTCACGTCACAGGTGCAGTGACTTCACTGGTGTGACTGAGGGATAACTACTGAAATCCACAGTTACAGCACTGTGTTAGTGAGAAAAGAACTGGACCCAGAGGATGAGCCTGTTTTCATTGAAGTCACAGTGATCATCCATGATGTTTTTCACTTTCTGAAAACTGAAGTGGTAAACCAGAAAATTTGTAAAGACAGCATTATATATACTGAGCTGTACCTAGAAGGATCTGTTGGATGCCTCTCAAGAAAAATCAGCGTCCTAAAGGTATGGTTCTAAGAAAAGTTTCTGCATTTTCGTTTCACTCATTCAATCTATGTTAAGAATACCACTGGAAGGGTTTTGTTTTGGAAACATGTAAAAAATGGAGCCAACTTTCCACTTCCAGCATCTCCCATTCAGAAGGAATGTGCAAAAGACCTTGATATGATATGAATTAAAAGGACTGCGTCTTTGCCAGCCCTAAATTCCAGGAAGTGAAACACAGCATCCTCATCTGCTCTTGCAGGAAACATTTGTTTTTACTCTAGCCTAAATACCAGACTGCTTCCTAAATCTCAAGAAGATGACCGCTTGCTTAGATTCCTCAACCTCACAAACAGAGCAGCAGGCTCTACAGAGGCATTTCAAGCACTCTTGCATGCCGTCCAAAACCGGCTCCTGCCCCGAGGGATTTAGAGGCGCCTCTGGAAGCAGCACAATGGGATTCCACTGTGCTCGGGGCTGGTGGGACAGAAGGCCCTCAGCAGCAATATGGGGAGATCTTCTGCTATCTGAAGCCAGGGTAACACACCAGCTCAAGACCCTGCAGAGACATAGATCTCACAAAGCAGATTCTGAGCTTTATTAAATCCTGCCATAGC
Organism: Phaethornis superciliosus; assembly: GCA_023637945.1. Lineage (NCBI taxonomy): Eukaryota > Metazoa > Chordata > Aves > Apodiformes > Trochilidae > Phaethornis > Phaethornis superciliosus. The sequence goes on along the minus strand of JAJQWJ010000005.1, from coordinate 17,560,521 downwards.
CCTGCAATGGGTGCTTTCAGTAATTGCTTCTTTCCTTCCTCTCTATGGTGTCTTCCAGTATTCTACTTTCTGTGCACAGACAGTGAGTATCCTACCCATGTAGTACACATACTCCCCAAAATGTGCAGAAATTCCCCAGATTTTGTACTGATGCTTTCTATCTGGTCCCTCACTCCCTGTAGAACACTGGACTGGTGCTAGCAGCATATGACACTCTTCAAAGAGGTTGTGCATTGCATCTGGTAGAGACACTGTTGCTATTGTGTAGAAGAAAGCTTCAGATAAAGAGGCTTCTGCAGTCACCAGACAGCTATTAAAATTTAGAGGTCCTAATCCAGAAGACAAATAGGTGAATACAAATGTTATATTTGTTGGGATGCTTATACATGCTGTATAAGCCTTCTTACCCTTCCTCTCACCAAATTCTGTTGACAGGGACATCTCAGAAGCACAGGGCTGATTCTGTATAGAACAAATAGCCAAGCACACTGAAGTGCATTGGGTTTCTCCTGGTTTACACCAGTGTAAGGTTTACACCTCACAAAAAATAGTGTAATGTATTAAATATTTACTAAATAATTTCTGAAGTTTCTGAGGGGTTTAAGTATTGAGCACCATTACTCAGAGGCAGTATAATAGCTTTTAATAATAGTTTTAAATTTATTTAATTTATTTAATAATAATAGCTTTCAATGTTAACAATTCATTTGACAAAACAGCATATTTCGGTGTGCATAGCTCTTTCCAAAACATTTAAAATAATAATAATAGTACTAAGTACATCAGAATTAATCAGGGACTCCATAAGCATTTGGTCAGAATCCATAGCTCTGGATATGTGTATATAAAGTCTTTCTGCTTGTCTGTACTGCCTGGAGACTGGGTTAAGATCAGTGATCCCAAAACTCCCTCTAAGGTGGTTAAAAAATTCAGTGTGTTATACTGGTATATACATCCCTCTTGTCAGAGGTTCTTTTCCAGCATTACTATGAAAGAAACTCAGGACAGTGAACATAGCTCAGTCAGGTGTCTCTCAGCCCAAATCCCTCTGTCTAACAGTGCAAAACCACTGCTCCAAATGGGCTTCTGGCAATTAAAAAAACTTCAACTACCCAAAACAGGTCATTGCTTTTTACTGGAAAAATTGAACTGATGCTTGTAGGAGTCTTTTATTTTTATTATTTTCTCCAAGAAACCTCATATTTTCTGACAAAATTAAGAATACACAAATTGTAAACTAGAAAAATCCATTTATGGGGTTCTCATCTTCCACATTTTTTATGAGTTTCATTTCCTGCTTTTTCTTCCCAAACACACAGGGGAAAAAAATTTAAAAGAGAGGAGAATGACAAATGTCTTTGCTGTGTGGTGACTCTCTCCAGGTCAAAAGCTGACACTGAACACCGGGGTTATCTCAACTCCATATTCCATTTGGGCTTGTTTACTACTTTGTGCAAAGATGCAGTTATGCTGGCTTGCTTTCAAACTGTTGCAACAGACAGGCACATCCTGCGACTCTTTCTTCAGATGTCTGACTTTAGAATGAAGCACATTCCCATTTACTTCTGGACTAGGGAGAGGAAAAAATTGGGTCAGGAGAAAAAGAGGTTGATGCTTGCTCCTTTGTGGCAAAACCAGCACGAGGCTTTGAGCTGTGCTGGTGGCACTGGCAGAGCAGATGCTTGCTGCAGTTCTGGACTGAGTCAGGAAATACACACCCAAGAGAGAAGGAGACTGCAAGGGTTTTGGTCCATGTAGGGATCCAAGACTTCTTTAAACAATTTTGAGAATAGAGAGTGGTGAGAAATGCAAACAGCTCCTTTCCAGCTCCTTCTCTTTCTGCCACCAGTGTCATCTTCCTGTAGATTATGTGGCAGGATATGGGTTTGAAGAGCATTTATTTTGCCAGAAGGATGGAACAGCAAAGGCAAATGGCAACAAAACTGCTGTATGCCACCCCTAGTTTAGGGAATCAAGCTGTGACACAATGGCTCCTGTTACAGGGAGTAAGTATCTCCCTCACCAGCAGCATCCTCTACATACACACCAGTTCTTGCCTTGCTGGTGGCTGCAATAACTGCAGACTGATTTTCCAGAGTTTTTAGATGTGCAGAAGAGCCAGAGATTTGCCTGGGCTGGGAATTACTGCTGAATTATGACACTCCACAGAGCAATCCAGTTCAGAGAGGAATAAATATCTTTATTATCATGCTTAAAGTCCCTAAATAAAAAGAAGCCATTGATTGCATTGATAATTCATTAACTGGCTTGTTTGAAGCTCAGTGATTGTTCAGGATTTTCTAGGTTACTGGGCAGGTCATCAGAAAGATTACACTTTTCTGAAGCCTGCAGTTATTAGCTGGAAGCTGTGGTTTATCCCCAGTATTGAATTAAAGTGATGGGGGAAGAGACAGGAAAAAAAAAAAAAAAAGGAATGGAACCAAGACTGCAACCTGCTACCTTCATTGAGATCTGGCACAGCCCTCTGACAGTAGCTCAGCACATCATTAGTGCATCAGTTTGTGAAGTCTCCCTTCTCATCACACAACCCTTTGGAAGTTGGCTGGAGATGACAGCATCTCACAAAATACCTTGGCCATGTGCTGAGCTGTCTTATTGCACTGCCACAAGTACAGGAATGCTATTGAGTCAAGCATAGCTGGAAGCTGCACTTGCAGAGTGTTCAGGACCTCCTGCTATTTATATCTGTAAAATGATTAACCCTTGCACTCTTCTTTCAGCACATGGGTTCTATTTTACTTTTGGAATGATACAGGGAGTTGTTTGTGGGTACTTCTTAAGTAATTCTATATGTAGCTGACATCATTGCTTGCTCTTGGGGGGGTTGTTCTCTCTTCGGCATTCACACCTATGTTTCTTCAAATAATAGTATATAAAGGTTGGTACTGTGCCCACCTTCTCTCACTTGTGTAGCCTTGCTGCCACTTGGTTGCTGAGAGACACAAAATGAAGATTTCCCTAATGTGGAAGGAAATATTTCCTTCTGCTTGTGCAGGCTCACAGGACAAATGTCACCCCTGCTTTGTGAGTTCACTGTGCCGTACATCAGTCTCTCCTTCCTCTGTGCTGCTCCTAGAAACAAAAACATTTTGCCTTGGACTGAACTTTCTTCTTTCCATTGTTATTTTTGTGAGTGCTCTAAGGGGAATGCCTGCACTTTTTTATTAATCAGTCAGATTTTTTTTTCACAAAGCTTTGATAGTTTGTACCTGGGCAGGGATGCTGGTTCACTTCTGAGGGTGTATGGCTGTCTCTCCACCTCTTGCCACATGGTCTGCAACTCACGGAGCAGAGACCTGTACTTTGAGGCTGAAGGATGATGCTTCTGTTCCTACACTCACAGCTTACCAGGTTTTAGAAATAATTTGTATCAACTGCATCCTGAGTCTGTGCCACTATGCTCCACTAACATACCTACAAAATCCATTTAAAAAGTACATTGGTTACCTGTGTCAATTTAAAATGTTTCCTATTTCCTGCAGAGTGACAAATTTCAGCATTAACCAATGGAAAATGAAGTCTCTGTATCAGCACACACGGAGTCAGGAGAGGATTAGAGTCCTTTCAATAATCAAAAATCTATAAAGTTAAAGCTTGATGCAAAGCCTGAATCAGAATCCGTTGAATTTGCTGGAATAAGTCCAGAGGCTGCAGTAAGCTTTGGATCAGTTCCAGCCTGTGAAAAATAAATAGGTGAAATTTAATATTCTGAGATATATGGGAACCCGCATTAGATGAGTTAAGAATTTCATTTTGGCCTTCAACTCCGTGTATCTTGTCAAGTTTGAGGCTTTTTTTAGCCTCTTAAAAACAGTTGTAGCATGAATGGTCTGAAGAAAACACAAAGTAGACGTCCATGCTCCTCAGCAGGGCATGTTGCAGAGATCCCAGAGGCACTGCTGGCTGCATGGTGTCCCCTCAGCTGCATGGCCCTGTGCCCAGGCTAACAAGACCTGCTGAGCAACAGAGTTTGTGAGCGTCATAGCAGCTTGGCTTTCAGAGCTTCTCATCTCCTCTGCTCCTTACGCCCATCCCACATGGAGACTCCATCAATTTTTGTCCTATCCACCCAGTAGCTCACAGGATTGCTTCTTAATGTATTTCACACTAAGTGGGTCAGGTTAGCAACCATGTCTTCTTTAAATCAGGTAAGTTAACCTGGTCTGCCTCTGCTGCCTATAAAAAGGGAAAGGCTCTGCGGGAGCAGTGCCACAGATGGATGCAAGCAGTAGGGAGCTGGTGGGAAGATAAGGACAAATAATTTTGCCAGGGTATCTTCCACCACATAGCTGCCACCAAAACATTTACCCCAAAGAGTTTTGCCCAGAAATATAAATGTGGTCTCTTTTCTAAAAAGGCATGGGCTTTTTTTTTCTCTTTTAAAAATAGTACAACAGGTTCTGACCATCTTACTGTAGCCAATGCTTGCAGTAACCCAGATTCTCGTACATTGACACATGTGTTTTGCCCTTGAGCAGAGATGCAACTCAGATCATAGTCAGGTATTTGGGATTCAACATGATATTGATAAACAGACATCAAATGTGTGTAGAACACATACGATGAAAAACAGAAAAATAAGTTCTTTTGTTACACTTTAACTCTTAGAGGAGATAAAGCACGTGTAGAATGGTTTTGTTCCACTTGCTATCTGTTTCAAAGCAAAAAATATTTTCTATCATCATAAACACACAAACACTGACATGGTGGCATGACAATTTTGCCAGATTTGTTTTCATTAAATTTTATCCTTTCTTGAGATGGTTGGTTGTGTTTCTATGCAAAAAGAAAGACTATGATTGCAGGATTTTCACTGGTGTTATGATTTCTATTACAAGGGAACATTGGAGATTTTGATGAAAGGAGATGCGATACATAACATTTTCCCATCATGCCTTAAAGCTGCTCCTAAAGTGTAGTAAATTGGCACTGTTTTCCAAATTATGCCAGAAGGAGGCTATAACTCTTAAGAACTCTGCAGGAATGGAAATAACAGTTGGTCACAATACTGCAAAAAGCAGTATTACTTTAATAATAAATTTTTTGAAGCCTTCATAGAGTCGTTATAACAATACTTTAAATCAAACTGTAAGGGAGTTCGCCTCATAAATCTGAAAAGGGGCTAAGCCATCTGGGAATGACATTACTTTCTTGATAGGCCAGATTCTGCACCACTGAAATCAAGGGAGAGGTTTGCTTTCCTGGGAAAGATATGAGGAATTTATCTTGCCAAATTTCACTGTACTGTTTTAAGTTACAGCAATGCCAAATGAAAATACTGAACATTGCATTATAGGCATGTGCTCTCATTAGTCAAAATATTTTCCCAAGCAGTTTAACAAAATGTTCATCAGGTCACCACAAAGAGGTCCCACTCTTGAGTACACAGGTTCAAATCAGGAGGAGGCCCATTAAAGTAGCACCACATCACTGCACACCAGGCTGTGTCAGGAGAATTGGGTAAGAGAATGAAGCAGGTGTATGCTACCTGCCATTTAATATAAACTAATCCAGGAAACTTTTATTCACCTGAGACACTTCTCAAACTAAACATCTGTTGACATTAATATTATTGAGCTGTATTATATGCAGTTGAAAAAAATATATCTGTACAAATACATATGTATTTGGCTTTTAAAAATACTCTTTCTCTTCGATTTAAAAAGGCATCAGTATTTCTCACCCATCACAAGAAAGGATTTTTCATCATCCCAGCCCTGATTTTTGGTGTACAGTGTGAGTTTCCCAACCTTGTTGTATTGCAGAACTCTGAAAAATGTACTAGCGAAGTAACTCTGGTCCAATACTGAAACTTATAAAGATGACCTGAACCTGAGGTCATGATAAACATGAAGAGGTGTTGTCATTAATAAAAGCACATTGAACTTTTTTGGCTGTATTTTCTACCTCCATCTAGAATTGCTCTATATCACATGCAAAAAACCACACAGAATTTAATGTTTAATTTCCAATATTGTATTATTCCAGTACTTCATCCCTTCTTTTTTTTTATTGAAAAACAGCCAAAATATAAAGTAAATATAAATCAGACCTCTTTAGTTAGGTTCAGTATTTGCCTCTTTGTCAAGGCTGCAGGAGCAGCATTCCGCCACCAGCTGACTTCATGATAGGGAGAGCAGAAAGTCCCATCTTCTTATCTTCCATCACATACTTGCTGTAAAACAACCAAGTGTGAGCTGCTCTATGAGCTCACTCTAATGCAGACCCTGTGCTCTGAGATCCAAGGTACAGGTTGGATGGGGATAAAGGAAAAAGGAGGATCAAGGGGTTTGACCCCACTTATCCCACATTTGCTAGCCAGTGGGCTTGATTTCTTGCTTCTTGAAGAACAAATGTTGGGTTACTAGCTCCGACTGCCTATGCATCTTCTCATAATTGCTATTCTTAAGTCAAAGGTATTTCAGATTTTCTCTGTTAGATGCCCTGATAATAAACAAAACCTATTCAAAAGGCTACTACTCCCTTTAAGGAATAACGTCCAGAAAGAATGATAAAAAGTTCACAAGCAGAGGTGAATATGAAGATGTGGAATGGGGAGAGGCCAGGACTCCCCTCACACATAAAATAAACCCATTTGAAAAGCCTTCTATCTCATACACTATCAACTTATGCCCAAGTGAAGCAGGAGCACTCACGTAAGAGAATCTCCTCTATGTCTTTTGTATGTCCCTTTTGAAGACATGAAAATTTCTGAACTGGAAGAAAATACAGTCAGGATTCCTTTTATCTCTAATATTATGTATTATTATTTAGTAGAAAGAAAACAAACAACAGCCAAACAAACTTATGAGCAGAGGAACCTGCTGAAAAAGGCTGCTGCAACCTTCAGAGCTGTAACAGCAGCAGAAATTGCCCAAGAGAGTCCAGTGCCACTTTGAATTAGATTTTTAATTTTGAGAGTCAGATTGGGAGGGGAAGGCACTGGCTGATGTGGATCTGGAAATGGGAAATTATCCAACCTCATTTTGAAGCTATATCTACTGAGAGGGACTTTAGAGCAGGTAGCCCTAGCCAGCCACATGCAGGTCCTCAGGCTGAGCTGCTTGCCTCTGTATTCAACGGGAAGAGAGAGATGTCTCAGAGAATGATTCAGGAAAACATTTAATCACATATTTAACCTTTGAAGTGTGCTTAACCAATACTGAATTCTCTAATTAAAAGCTTGGGTATGTTTCCAGTGTAGATCAATGGACACAAAATACTAAGAGCATAAATTTACCATTCCCACCTGTTATAAACTATTTGCAAGATTTTTTTCTAGAGCCTGTGACTGCAATGCCTCTAGCTAACCTGTTCAATTGCAGAACTGGAAGCAAGCTCAGGTCTGTACAGAAGTCATCAAATAAGTAAATCTTCCAATTCAAAAGCTTATTGGATTTGGTTCCCAAGGAGAAATCTGTGTTCACTGAGGAGTTGGATTAAGAGTAGCACTGTCTGCTCTTCTTGTATATCCATTGCAATACCTCTAAAATAGACCACTTGAAACACTATAAACAAGATGGCTCTTTGTGCTTCAAGTGAGATAAGTATTTGCTTATAGTGAAGAGTGTGTGTCTGAATCTCTTTTGAGTATTTCATGCTGAAATCTTCCAAGAAATATCATGATCATTTTTCTCAAAGTTGTCCTAGGCACTTTAAAAAATAAAAATACCCCTTTGACAATGTTGTATCTATTATTTGTATTTATGTAAATGCTGAAGCATCCTTACAATATTTTATAACCATTGTTTGGAGCAGAGGGTGGGAGGTTGTCTTGTCTCGGGCAGTTATCACATTTCTGTAATCTGAGTAAATGTGAAGCAACAGGAAGTGTTAACACCCTGTAAAATACATAGCATTGCCAATTCTTGTACTTGGGATTTCTTCCAGCCAGTGAGGAGTCATTTAGCCTTTTTCAGACAGACAGACTAAGAATTTATTTGAGCAGGCTGGGATACAGTCCACAGAGGGAAAAAAAGGCACTGAAGTCAACAAGCTTGTAATTTTTATACATTTTTATTTTGACTTGGTTTATAGTGTTTACAAGAAAATTGTTTTCAAATGTGTGCTTTAATTATGACTATTCAGTATGAGCAGAAAACTGGGTACAGATTTCAATTTGAAAACAAAACCAAAACAAAACTAAACCAGGTAACAATGAAATTACCATCCAAGGTGCCTTACAATCCAGAAGTGTCTTTGTTTTCCCTTTTAAAAAAAAAAAAAAATAAATAGCCACTTGTTATAGTTCTTTATAATTCTCGGAGCAAAGACTGCACGTTTTCACACCAAATATCAGAAACGTGTTTACCTTTCTGAATTTACCTTTGGTGGTGTTCTTGGATCTCAAAGCCAATGGTCTGATGGCCACAAAATGACAGTAAAACCTAATGTGCACAGTAATTGAGCGTAAAATTTCTCTCACTGAGCTTTTAATAAAGCACATTCATTTTCTGGTATTTGTATTTGGTATTTGTAAATGTAAGATTTTGAGGAATAATGTATGGTTGAATGCACAGCAGAGCATCATAGGAATAGCTGTCTTGTGTTACACTGCAGTCTAGGTTTTCTATTTTAAAGGTTCTCCTGTCAGTCAGTATTACCTTTGTATTACCCTGCAGTCAATTAAATCAAAGTCTACTATGTCACTGACTTCAGGAAACCATACTCTAAAAAAGCAGGTGTTTCTCAAAGCAAGAAACTTTCTTCTTCCAAGCTTTTTTGATAACCTATAGGAAGTTGTGGAAGACTGGAGTGGCAATCTATGGAATGCAACAGTGGACATGGCTCAAGGGTATGGACAAATGCATCACTACTCACCAGCACTCCTTCCTATCAGGCTGATTTTGAGTCATGAGTAATATAGTGAACAGGATATCTAAAACTGGGTCTTTGGCCAACAAACTCTACTCAATGGCCCATAATTTTCATCCTCTTCACTCGACATAAGAACAAAGAATGTCAGTAATTGTTCTTTAAAAAACAGAGAAGGGAAGGCTCCCACAAACAGCACTTTCTGCTATTGTAAGAAACTGAGAAACTTAAATAAATAAATAAAAATCAGCTAAAGCAATGTAAAGGCAAAGATAACCTGTCTTTCATTTTTAGCAGAGAGCTATTTTGAATCAAGATACAGTACTATCCTAAGTTTTGCTCTGCATTCTGAATGCACCAAAGTAGATTGGTTCTTGGAGGTTTAACATTGGGCTAATAAAACCTTAGAATAGTAAAATAAAGTCTCCTGCATTGCTTTTACTTCTGGGTTTCCCACAGCATTGCTGATAACATGTTGCAATGGCCCTATGAAAGTGTTAGCTCAAGTTTCCTGCAGGTATCTTAAAGTAATACAAACATCAGTCTCTTCAGATTTGGATTTGAATATATAGCTTCATTTCATCCAGACAACTATTAACACCTCCTGCCATGCTATACTGGTGTATATATGTGTATCTGGAAAATTATTTTGCCTTAATATTACTGAGATGCATGAAAGCATCATGAGCCATTGAAATACACAGTTGCATTTATTTCAGTGCAAAGCACTTCAAGATACTTCCTTTTGTTCAAAATCTATTCCTTTTACTCATAATACTGATAATACATTTAGGATGAGATCACTGACTATACATACATAGTGGGTGCTTTCCAACTACCACAACTGCAGAAGGACAATAGGGTCCTAAAAAAGACAGCATTTTTAGATTATTAAGTACCAGAAAGTACTGAAAAATGCAAATGAGGGGAAATAGCTAATTCCTCTGGCATGGATAATTAAAACAGAATTTTAAAAATATTTTTTGTATTAGATGGAAAACCTGATTAAGCCCTAAATGTGAAGCCATCACCCATCCCATCTTATTATCTGTACTATGAATCTTTGACTTAAAAATTATGAAAAATATGTTCTAAACTTAGCCTGGGTACCTTTCACCACTAAGAACTTAATTTCTTTGCTAAATGACACACAATGCCGGGACTTCCTCAATCTTCTGATAAGGTGACAAGTGTGCATGTGTGTATGTGTATATATATGTTACACATCTTTTAAACAGATTCTGTTAAGGCATTTGAATGCTCTTCAAAAATATACCAAACAGTGTTGGAGAGTCACCTAACTGGAAAGACTTGGCTTTCATCCTGGGCCATACTTCCTCCCAGTCCAGCTCCAGTCCTACGCCAACTTTGGTTTTAAGACTTAGTAGCTCTCAATCAATCCCCAGGGTTTTTTTCCATAAGGATGTGTTTGACCCCCACCATCATTCACTCCTGAATTCCTGTCCTGTTTCCCATCTAACTGGATACAAACCCAGAAAGCTGTACCTACAAACCAGCAAATCCTTCCCACTGCTTTCCCAGCTAATAGTGTAAAGTTACCCAGGCAAGTATCACCATCTTGCTTCACTTTTCAAAACAATTCAAGCAACATTTTTGTGCTGTTTCCTGCTCCAGCTAATGTGTGAGCTAGCTACCATTTATGTATACATCCTGCTATGCACGTGTAATGCATGTGCCTGTCTGCAAGGGCACTTGGGGGTTTGTTTGTGAGCCCAGTTGTGTTTGCATATATCTGAGCCAGGCACATGGTTTGAAATGTTTGTCCCTTGTCCATTTCTGATGAGAATAAGCACAGTCTACCTGAGACAAAAAAAAAAGAAAAAAAAATCTACTTTTTTACTCTTTTTAATGCTCTAAGTAACTGGAATAGGCTAATACAAAAAGTCTCTGAAACAGCCGTAGTCACTGTAATGTCACTTTTATGATCCAATAAAATAGTTCAAAGATGTTCCTTGGTTAGCATTTATATAGTGAAAGTGGAAGCTTCTGTTTTTCAAAGAAAAAATTTTGCTAAATGAAATGAAAATGAAAAATTTTTGCTAATGCATTGCTCCAGGGCTATGAGGATGTAGTAGTTCTAGCAAAGAAACGGGCAAACTGCACAAAATAAAGAGATAAAGGGTGTTAGGACCATGCAAGTATACCTTATTAGGACTGGAACGGGTCACATTTGTGACACTCCTGTTCTCATTTGCAATCATTGCCCCTCGAATGGATTTGTGTTGTGCCATTTTCTCCTCTGGCTACAATAAGAATGAAGTTTTCAAATCCCCCTCACCTCTTTGATTTGGTAGTCATTCCTGTTCTCTCCTTTATACACTCTGGCAGCTTGAACGGCAAAGTTACCAATGAATCAAAAAGCTTTTTTCTGTCAGGAAAACTTTTCTTCTTCACTTTCTATTTACAACTTTCACCTTTTGCCTTCACCATATCTTCCAAAGAGGGCCCAGATAACCACAATGCAGCTCCACTCAACTGATGCCGAAATTCCATCCTCTCTTCCGCTGCAGTGGTTCCCATTCTCCATTAGGTGGCATTAGTTCAAATTCCCTCTTGGAGCAAATTGCCACAAGGTCTGAGCTAGCACCCCAAGTCCCTCTGAAGTTGGCTGCTTGTCTTCTTTCATCCCCTGTCTCAGGCCTGGATGTCGCTCATCCCCAGAGCTGTTAATTCGGTAGGCTTGCCAGCTCCCACTGCCAAAAACATGCTTTTAGCAAATGTGTACTATTATTACACTATTACTACACTATTATTACACTAATATTACACTAATATTACACTAATATTACACTATTATTATGTGTAAGTATTCTTTTAAAACACACAATGTCCTATGAGTTTCTATAGCTCCTTTCAGCATATAGGAAGAGCTGCACATATATTTACATTTTTAATAGAAAACACATTTATCAGACCAACAAATGAACTATAAACCCATGTCCAATATAATTCTGATTGCTTTCAAAGGGTAAAGATGTTAGAAGGTGAAAGGGAAATAAGTGCTTCCTTATCTCATTCCTAAGTGACCTCCAAAACAGAAAAAGGAAGTGACACAAATCCAGCAAAACAACTTGTTTCCATGTTGCTAGTTTTGTGGCAGTGTTACACAACATAAAGACTGGTGTATAATATAGCCTGCTTTCCTGTCCAAACAAACAAATAAGTTGCATAAATCTTTCTGCAAAATGTGAGTTAGGAGATTCCCAAGTTCCCTCAGATAAGAAGAAGTCTGACTAAGGTGAAATGGGAAGGCCAAGATGAAGATACAGAGTGGCATGTGCTGGATGAGGATTGCTGCAGAGCCTGGGGAGGATGAACTTGTGGAAAAACACAATTAAGGAAAAACAGAAATAGCTTTCAAACATTCGTTTCTCCTGTTTACTTTTTACACAGAAATTGGTCATTCATTTCAAATGTCAAATTTCTTCATATGCCCTTGAGCTTTCCTCAAGGGGGAAAACACTAAGCTAGAAAAAACAACAGCAGTAGATCTCTTGCATTTCTCTTTAGAGTTATGGGAAGAACTAAACAGAAGACTAAAAAGAGAAAAAACAGTTATGAAAATGACAGATCCATGTTGTCCTTTGCTCGACATACACACTATGTTTACTGTCTCATCTTCCTGCAGTTTTTGACAAGTCTTTTTTTTGAAGGTCATAATCTCCTATTTCTAGGGGCAAAGGACCTCCAAGTACATCAGTTCATAGCTCCAGGCATGGTGTGTTCCTGCTGATATTCTTGTACCTCAAGCACAGTAGAAGTCTTCCTCTGGGAAAAAACCTCTTTCGAAGGCTGCATTTACACTGAAAGTTTTTAAACCATCTCAGCTTTGATTCAGAAACTGTGGGAGTGCAGTCTCTTCCAACAGATGACAAAGTTTAAATTTATGAGGGCACTCCGGCTGTCTCTCCCTCCTTCTTTCTCTCACAATTGTCCCACCCACTCATATGCCCTGTAATTTTGTGATCTATTAGCCAATCTCAATTAGAAAGGAGTAGAAGTCTTAAAGATATACTGATGCTCTCCCCTCCCGTAGAGGTGCAGTGCTGTGAACAGGATGACCTGATCACATCTTCTGGTTTTGTGTACTTCTTAAGGAACAAAATGGAGGCAAGGGCAGAAGTTTCTGTAGAAAAGAAACAAGTGCAAAGGATGGGACAACCCAGGGATCAAGAAGTAAGGAATGAGAGAAGGCAAAGGCCATCTTTTACAGCAGCAACACTGCCTTCTTTCATGAGACTCCAGCATAAACAGTGTTGATGCACATCATCCTGGCAGCCTGTGCTTCTCAGGATTCCCTTTTTTTTTTTCCTTTCACTCAATGGAAAAAGTATCATTCTCCACTTTGCTTTCCTGAAGGACACAATGGCTGGTGCCCTCAGCATGGTGAGTTCCAACATCATTGCTCCAGTCTCAGCAGCATCATTGGCAGGCAACACGTGCTCTCCTACTCCATGGAATGCATATCTGCTGCCCTTGTTATCTATACTGATAGTGTGTGCAATAAAGAAGCCCTCCAAGTATCAAGGTGACAATCTCAGTCTTGTTCCCAAAAGCATGAACATTCCTGTTTTGTAGAAGATCTTCAGCTAACTGGGATTCTCTTCCTTCCCATGCTCATCTATAATGGCAGCTATTCCCTCAGGGTCTGAGTTGATTCCCTAGAACAAATTTCTCTCTTAAATTCATTCTGAAAATCAAAAACACCTGCTTATTCCTATCACAATGTGTGAAAGCCTTGAGAGAAAACCTGTTGCTGAGGCAGCCTAACCCAGAAGGACATACATTTGAAACCCAGTGAATCTTATCTTTGCCTAAGGAAAAAAAAAAATCTGGAGAGCTGCTTTCTGTGCATACAATTACTTAGTCATATTTAAAAGCAACTAGGAAAGGGAAAAAAGCTTTGAGAACTTTGTTGTGATTTGACAACTTTTGCTTAAAACCCAGTAGACAGAACTGCCACAGTCTATTAAACTGTACATTGCCTAAGCCCACTCAGTCTTGCATTAATTACAAACAACAAATCAGATACTGAAAAATGTATTTATCAAGAGAAAATTAGGCAACACCAGTCACAGCAGCATTTTAATGTAATTATTCTAGAGGTGGTATCTTTTTCCTGTGAAAAATGGGCAGGTTCTGCTAAAGACATTAAACTTTCAATTCATTAAAATTCATCTCCATTTTGCCTGAATAAAAAAAAATGGTATCTCAAAACAAACCTATGTGAGCAGGTGAAAATGATGACAGCAATGTGAAAGTTGATGCTCTTGGCATAAAATAGCACTTTTTTCTTCAGCTATCCTATTCTTCCCTTGGAGGTGTTGCAGTTTTTACACAAGCAAGATTGACTTACCAACACAATTGTGTATTCACTTGAGTCACTCACATCTCTAAAGACTTGGTGTCTTTACTATTACTTGTTCAATGAAAGTCAGTATAAGATCCCTGCCTGTGCACTCCAGAATATGCATCATAAGACAAGACTGGTCTTTCAGGGGAACTGAAGCAAAAAGCAATGTATTTCTCCTTTATGGCACCAACTGGGGCTGGTTTTCTGGAGCAATATGAAGACACGATCACTCTGACAACTGTTCTGGAAGAACAGGATAATGGTGGTAGGTTAATTAAAATCTCAGTCTACTAGGAAAAAAATAAAACACCAAATTTTTGTTCAAACACACTATACACTTCTGTGCCAAGTATACTTCTTGGCTCATTACTATTTGCTCTTATGTGTATATGATTGACCACATTCTGGCCTAAGCTTCATGCTATTCTGAGAAGACTGGGAGCACTCATAGCATAAAAACAGCTGGAATTTTCTCTTTCACTGTATCCTTCTACAGAAGAAAAGGGGAAGATCTGTGGTCACATTCATGCATTTGTGGTTTGGGGTTGAAGACTGCATGGTCCCAAGTGCCATCCTCTTTGCAGTGTTACACAGTTCTGAACTAAAACTCAGCTGCTATTAAGAGAGCCGAATTATTTAGAATAAGATGACTATGTCATGCAAGGTATTTCTCAGACACTTTGGAGTCTGAAAATTGTATTTTGCATGCCAACTATAGCCATGCATATTTTATGGCTTTGGAAAGGTAAAACTGAAAGGCAAACAGATTGTCTGGGTCAATCTTAACCATGTATCTCTGGTATTTTTTCTGCTTTGTTTGGCTTCCAATCTGTCCTAAGGTTTTGTGCCTCTCAGCCTGGGAAAGCCTTTTGGCAGGCTCACAGTTGACCCCTGTTGAGTGACAATTGAAAAATACAGAGAAAAGTCTTTGAGAAAACGGACAACTTTGCTAGTATCTCGAACCATTGTTTTACCATAGCCTTCTCCTGCAGCCTGGAAGGCAGCATCCCTTGTTCCTCTCTGCCAACACTCCGAAGCCGGCGGGGGATGCTCCTGGGCTGTTCCGCCGCCGGGACCTCTGAGATGGGCCGGGGGCTGGGACTTGTGCCCCCCGGGCAGAGCTCCACCCCACCCCTTCTCCTCCCACCACCCCTGCCACCAAATACATACAGAAATAAATAACGGGTCTGACACGGAGAAAAAGCCAAACAAACACACACACACAACACCCAACCCAGCACCGTGGTTGTTGGTCATTTTTCACCGCCCCTTCGCATAATTAATATATTCGCGTTTCCTCCCACTCTCCCAATGGGCTACCAGCTGCAGCGGTCCTGAATAGCGATATTAATTGGGCTTTGTCATGCAGAATACCTCCATTTTCTATAGCAGGTTACAAAGGGGCCTTTGGCAGACGTGGCGGGCTCCCTTTGCCGCCGGCCCTGCCCGGCTGTGCCCCCCCCTCTCCCCACGTCACGCAGGTAGCGCCCACCTGTGCCTCCCCCCCTGCAGGGTCACCTCCAACCCACTGGTGGAGGGTGCAGGGTCACCTCCCACTCACCTCTACTGCCCCGTGGTGCGGGGTCGCCTCCAAGCCACAACCTGCCGATGCGGGGGCAACTCCAGCCCACCAGTGTTCGGTGCAAGGTCACCTCCAACCCACCGATCCCCCAGCTCAGGGTCACCTCCCCACATGCCCCTTTCCCGGTGCCCGGTGCAGGGTCACCCCAGCCCTCCTTTCCCCGGAGCTCCCCATCCCACTGTTCCACAAGCGTCCCTGGGACTCTTGGACCTGCCTGGGCCCCTTTCACTGGATAACACAGCAAGTCTTAGCCAGAGTTTATCTCCGAAACGATCTGATGTTTTATTAAAACTAGGACGACCCCTTATGAAGAAATGTTCCCGTCTCACAGCAATTGGGGGTGATTAGGGTTAATTGGTAAACCCCGGAAACAAAAGAGATTTGCCATTATAGGCCAATCGTACATTCTCTGTATGATATAAATAGTGTAGAGTGTGGCATATGGATATTCACTGCAAACTAAAGCTAATTATTATTTGGATACCAAGCCACTACTTCTGACCGTTGATTGGCACTATTGCCTTCAGAGTATCTTTTCCCTCATCTTGTTTCTTGTTTTGACAGTTTAAATCCAGGTCTATGTGACATAGAAAGCTAATAAAATTCTCATTTCATTGTTAATCTGATTTCATCGCAGTATAGGTTTTCTAGCCTCACACCTGCATAGCAGGGTGTAATTCCATTAATAATAATTTAAAAAAAAAATCAACATATTCATTGCATGTCTTTTCCCTGATGATATATTGTGGGCAGTGTGAGTTGAAAAAGAGCCATTTATTCTCACCGTGAATGAGTCTGCCTGGAACTGAAGACTTCACCTGCCTCCTCAGTCAATTAGGAATGTATCGAAAATTCTACCAGAAAACGAGTTAAATTAACCGTTAGCTAATTTCCTTGTGTCCCTCCTACATAATCCCCCCTTTTCAGCTTGCCCCAGAAATTACCACATGTTGCAAGGTTCAAATAGTGCCTAATGAAACAGTGACTAAATGGGTCGCTCAAACCCACACTGCAGCCCTTGCGCTGTGTCTGCAAAGCCGGGGGGGTTGCAGCGGTCGGGAGTCCTAAACTGAACTGAACTGAACTGAACTGAATTAAACTAAACTAAACTAAACTAAACTAAACTAAAATAAAATAAATTTTAAAATTATGGTTATGATAATTAATAACAACAACAACAACAACAACAACAATAATAATAATAATAATAATAATAATAATAATAATAATAATATCCCCGGGTTTGGAAGAAAAATCTCGCCAGGCACGGCTGAGCCCCTCCTCCCTCTCCGCTGCACACAGCCGGGGCTGTGTCACCCCAGCTGCCACCCGAGCAGAGGAACGGTGTCCTCCCACCGTGGGGGACGGGGAGAGCCTTGGGGACATGAAGGGGGGCGACAAAACTCTCCTAGGAGAGCCCTCGCTACGCGGGTGAGAACACACGTGAGCTGCCTGAGGAATGACACGCAGCTTTCTTTTAACCCCCCGTGCTGGTGCTTTCTCCGGGGTGTGCGTGGGGGGTGGGTGTGGGTGTGGGGGATAGAAAGTGATTTTCAAAGGAGCTCCCTCCTGTTGCCGGCAGGCAGTGAGTCTCCCGGCGTTCCGAGATCTCCCCGACGCTTTCTTTAATTCAGACGTAGCCGAAGTGTTTTCTCCCTTTTCCACAGTGGTTCCACGTAAATTGTAAGCCTGGCTTTTATCGAGGTTCCTTAGTTTGAAGTCGGAAAGAAAAAACAAGCCGGGGTCGTCAATCTTTGCAAATCCCGCCCGAAGAGGAGTTTTTGCCCCGCAGTTACAAGTCCTTGTTCCCGTCTAAAGCGGCTTCACTGAAGTGTCATCTACTAAAATTCGGCGGATTCCGCAGAGAGTAGAGTCACTTCTTTGAAACGGTGAGGCTAATACAAAGTCATCAAAGCACTATGGTTCTTGTCTTTAAGTGACAACCCTCTTTATTGAACGGTTTGAAATACGCCTCCTGCTTTTCAATGTCTCTCTATCCATCTTTGTCTGCTCTTCAGAAAAGTAGACAATATAAAGCAAAGCCTGGCGAGCTCCCCACGCTCTGGCTTGGGCAGTGCCAACGTTAGACTTGAAATTGTCACTGCTTCATTAATCTGGAACTAGTTATTTTTCCAGGGCACACAGCACACACTTCCGATCTCTTTGGGTTCTCTTCCAACAGCTTAAATCCCCCCGGACACGCTGGCTGGGCTCGGGCCGGGGGAGGAGGTGCAGAGGGGCCCGGACCCGGAGCGGGGCCGGCTGGAAAGCGCGGAGAGGGGCGGAGGGGGGCGGAGAGGGGCGCGGAGCAGATCCTGCGTGAAATCGCCTCTGTCACGGCCAGGGCTCAGCGCGCTGCAGCGCGGACACACGCCCCGAGGTTTCCCGAGTGGCACATTGGATTCAGGCTGCTTGTTATTCCTCGTCATGCCGGACTCCCCAGCAGCTGCCCAGCGCTCGCTCCGCCCCGCGGAGCGCTCCAGACACCGGAGGAGGCCCCGCGGGGACCCGGGGCCTTCCCAGGGCCGGGGGTCCCGCCGGACCCCCTCGGGACCGAGCTGCAAACCCTCCCCGCGGTTTTTTCCCCAGGGCAAACCTCTCCCTCTCAGGGATTTCTTCCCCAGAACAGAACCCACTTCAGCTGTCGGAGGTGCGCCGAGGGGACGGGGTGGGGTTCTCTATCTCCTACTCAAAACCTTCTCAGCTACCCCGGATTCTTTTCGAATAGGCGCGAAAGCTTGAAAACACATATATATATTACATATATATATACATATATATATTACAAATATATATTCTGGGTTTGTGAGGGGTTTTTTTGGTTGGTTTGCTTTTGTTTTGTGGTTTGTTTTTTGGGGAGTTGGTTTTGGTTGGGTTTCTTTTGGGCGGGGGGGTAGTTTGGGGGGGGGTTGTTGTTTTTGGTTGTTTTTTCCTGATTTGTTTGATTTTTGTTTTGTTTTTTTGGCTTTTGGGGTTTGGTTTGGTTTTGTTTTCTCCCCGAAGAACTACTAGCCGTCAGTATCACGCCCCAAATCCTGGAGGGGAGCACTCCCCACCCTGCCTGTGTCCTCAGGCAGCAGGATGCTTGCCAGGTTCTCGGGGCGATGGAAACCGGCCTCTCCATTTCCCGGACTCCTTGTCCCTCCGGGCGCTACAGGAACTCCCGAGTGGCACTGATCCTTCCAGCCGTGGCCTCGTCCTGCGGCTGAGCAGTGGGGCAGAAATGTGTGAGAGGGGAAAAGAGCCCCGGGTTCCTCAAGGGCAACGCCGGGTCCGGGAAGCAGCGCCGGGGAAATGGCCCAGATGGGTATGGGTAGAGGGGGGGATGGAAGTAGGAAACTAGAACAAGCTAGAGACAAATTCAGAGGGATTAGACAGATCAGCCCCTGCCCTTTCCATCTCCAAAACCGGAGCTGCTGAGGAAAAAGACTCTCCCGCAGTCCCTTGGCCTGGACATCAGGGTCCCTGTGCTGAGCGCCTCCTTGTCCTTTGTCCCTCACTTGCTCCCCACAGCTCAGGCTGCGGCCTCTGCCTCCACCCCAGGGCGTATCCGCAGCCAGCGGGGCCGCTGACCCCGTCGGTCCGGGGTGCTTGTCCCCGAGGCACGGGCGCAGGACATGTTCTGCCAGGGAACCCCGGCCACACCGCGGTGACAACTGTGAGGTGCCACCAAAGGCTTCTCTCCTCCAAGTCCGCCACGGAGGTGCGAGGCGCTAAGAACTCCAAAAAAAGGTTTCGGGAGTTCCTGAGAGGACTCCGGGCAGGACTGGAAAGAGCAGCCCGGAGACAGAGGTGGTGCTGAGAAGCGCTGGCAGCCCGCGGCTGGAGCTGCCCCTGGGCAAACAGGTCCTCTCAGAGCATGGTCCTCTCAGAGCATGGTCCTCTCAAAGCATGGTCCTCTCAGAGCATGGTCCTCTCAGAGCATGGTCGTGCCCTGGATCTGATCTCGGTCGTGTAAGAGCGAGACTCCTCAAGGTGGGTGTTTTCCTACGATTTTTTTTAATTGGAAAGGGTTAAATCGCATTAAAGGAAGCAAATAAGCTTCGAAGGGGGAGACCTTCGTTGATGGAGTGCTACGTTTTCTCATTCAGGCCTTGAAAGGTTCCAGAAGGTCGGTAGCGGGGTCACTTGCACGCATAACTCGCATGCCTCGTGCAAACGCGCGGTTTAATTGCGGGTCCTTCCTCTCGGCTCCCTGCCTACGGGGGCTGGGGGGAGTGGGGGGTGGGGAGGAGTGGAAATTGGAAGAGTGACGGGTCTTGGCAACCCAGAAGGGCGTCCAGGGCCTCTCCTTTGGTGCTATCCTATACCTGAATGCCACTCGGCACACACATCGCCACCTGAAAACACCACTCCGGGTTACAGGCAGCTCCTCTGCCTTCGAGGTGAGCGGCTCCTGTAGATTGCTCGTGTTCATCTTTTCCTGACTGTCCAAAGCAGTGCATATTTGATGGACAACTTGCAGATAAGTGCAGTAACTGCAGCTGGGTATGTCAGGAACGCGCCTGGGTCGTATCCATTGCTAAACACGGGAATAAGCCTGGAAAGCTGCATGGAGCCTCATCCTGTGTGGGCAGTGCCGCAGCGGCGGGCCGAACCTCTCCAACGTTTCGTCCTCGACCTCTAAGGAGAAGGGAATTTATTGCTCCCACAGGAACAATCAAGATAAATGCAGTCATGTTTGCAGTGCTCTCAAACATCATCATGACAAGTACCAAAGAAAAATAAGATAGTAGAATTTGTTTATTATTCACTAAGCTTGCAACAAATAGCTTTTTGGATCACAGTGAAGGGTAAAAACAATTTTAAAACCCCTGTTGTATAGCTCCTGTTCCATATCCCCCAGACTCTTCAACCTCCTCTTCTAGGAACTTCTGTTCCCAGACCTACTGCTGACCATACCCTCTGCCTCAAAGTTTGCCTTTATGATGCCACCTTGTTCGCCCTGTAGACATCCTCTTCCATCAGGCTGTTGGGCAAAGTCATTCCACCTCTCCCCAGCTATGGGATTCCTGCCAGCCAGAATGGGTGGCATCTAAGGTCTCTCCTGGGTCCGTCCTCTGCTGCTGAGCTCTGCAGAACTCATAGGAACTCGACACGTGTTGACCTTCACAAAACTATCATGTCAACTTGGTGGTTGGTGTTGAACAGGAAGCTCGAGAATTATGATGAAGTGAGGATAAGCAGCAGACAGAAAAACAGAGTGACTGCATATTCTGTATTTCCTTGGAAAACTGATGAGAAAACGAATATTTATTAGGGAAGTGACCACTGCCAGTCTTGAGCCCTGAAACAGTGTCAGGAAAAAACCTGTGCATCACACTTTGTGCGAGAAAAAAATAAAAAATAGAAGAAGGGAGTGGGAGAAGAAAAACATCAAAACATGAAAACCTCTGGGAAAAATTTATCTTAATTTCTAACTGTTGAATGCTGGACTTTGAAACTCTACAACACATTTGCTGCAAGTTAGGGTACGACTTCCAGCAGTTCCTCTGTCACACAGGCTTAGGCTCCCCAAAAGTAGGTTCAGGTCAAGCTGATTGTACCAGCCCTTTCAGATACATCAGGACAAATGGTTGCATCATTCCTCTTTTCCGAATTTTTATCATGAAACATTTACTTTGAAATAAAAAGAAACCTGGTGATATCACTATTTCCTTTCAAACTTTGAAAGATACATAAAAATATTTAATTAGTATAAGAAATATCAACTAATTTCATTTTCCTTTAATTTTCCAAGAAATTGTAAAATACTGAAGAGATCCCTTCTCATGTATGGCTGGAGGAGGCAAATTCTAAAAGAGGGAAGTACTCATATATTCACTGAACTGTGATTTCACAGGGTTACACTGAAAACAAGGAATATCTTTGCAGCTTTTAAATACTTTTGAATCCTGCAGTGTCACCCAGGGCATGACGCTTTTTCTGCCCTAGCACAGCTTTGCCTTCCCAGCCTGTTGCAGACCTGTTCCAGGACAGGGATAACACTGCAAAAGGGTGATGCTAATTGCTCCTCCCAGAGCTTCTAGGTTGGAAGAGATCTGGTGGGGTTATAGGAGCAAGCTAGACACAAGGAAACTGAAGTAGAAGAACAATAATCTCCAGACCCCACCTCAGAAGATTTTAGGGTAAAAGAAATCAACCCTTTCATCTTGGCTTTCCATGAGGTTCTCTGGGAGGAAGCCATGAAGCCCACCAGCCTCTTGGTCCCCCCAGCCTGGCAAGAGAAGGAGCCACCACTTGAGTGAATGGGGAAATAGTACTGAAATGGAAGGTCAAGATTTTGGGTTGTTTTTTTTTTTTGTCCCAAGTCTAGGCTAGAAACTTCAGTCCTGTCCTTCCTTCCCCCTCCTGTGAGTGTGCTGGGCACTGGATCTGCCACAGGCCCTGCAGCTGGACCGGGCTGCCCACAGCATCCCCTCTCTGCCCTGTGCAAGACCTGACCATGCAACAGCTCTCTCCTCCAGGATCATAGTCATATAACCACAGAATAGTTTGAGCTGGAGGAAAATTTAGTTCCAATCACACGGTCATGGGCAGGAACACCTCCCACTAGACTGGGCTGCTCAAAGTCCTGTCCAATCTGGACTTGAATACTTCCAGGGATGAAGCATACACAAAACCCTGCAGTGTGGCCCTCTTCCTCAGCAGCTATTCTCACTGAGCATTTCCCTCTAGCATCCAGTGCACTGAGGTTACTCACTCTGCAACTGCAGTGATAGTCAGGCTTATTATTTGTTATCTGATTAGAAGCAGAGCAAGTCAATGAAATTGGAGACATACTTCAGAGCCAAAGCTCCAAGTTAAAGGATCGAAGATGAGTAATATAGGAACTGTTCTGTGAATTATTCACCTAAAAGATTTTGCTATCATTTCAGAGGCTGAAGTCAAAAGTGTAGGTGGGGTTAGTGGGAAACCCCCACAAAAAAAGATCTGCAAATAGCACAGCATGCAAAAGGCACTTCTGATCTGCTCATATGCCGTCTGCCAGGACTGCAGAAACTAGGAAAAAAAAAAAGTTAAAAGAGGTTCCTTTGGGACTGCCCAGCTCCAACATCCCACTCTATATCATAGTTCCCTGACTGAAGCTCGGGACGGCCCAAGGCAGAAGCAGGATGGGGCCCTTAGCCGGGCACTACCCAGCCCAAAGTGCAGGGCACAGCCCCCCCGGAGCAGGTCTGCCCTCAGAGCTGCCTCAGAGCCTGGGCAAGGTGCCTGAACGAAATCCGCGCCGAAATGCCTGATGTCTGATGAACACCATCCCGGGATAAGGCAAATGGAGTTTCAGCCTGGCGAAGGGCTGACGTACTGCGTGGGGAAAGAGCAGCCGGTACCGGGCGGGTTGGGCAGCATCCCTTCGGCTTGACTCGGGATGTCCCGGCCCGGGATGCCGTGTCCCAGCTTCTGGTGTCCCGGAGAGTGGTGTCCCGGCCTGGGGTGTCCCGGCCCGCAGCCCCTCTCCCTGGCCCCGCTGGAGGCAGCGGCGGCCCAGGGCCAGCATCAGGCGGTGGTCCCGGGCGCGGTGCCGCCGGGCCAGCAGACGGGAGAAAGCTGTCAGCCGCGGCTCCGGCTGGAAAGTAACACAAAGCTGCTGGGCTCAGAAAAGAGGCTTCATTAGCATTCCGCTCGGCCGGAGCGGGGTTCCCCCCACTCCTCCGCCTCCCTCCCTCCCTAGGCAGCCCGAGTCACGGGGGAACAAAACACATATTCGGGTTTACTAGCCGATGACATTTATTTCTAGTTTTTAAGGAGGTCTGACACATATACACCAGTGTTTTCACCGTACAAAGGACTGAGGAGAAACGCACCCTGTCCCAGTCAGTCCACCTTCGCAGCTTGGACTAGGCTGGCATTAGGGAGCAAAAGAAAAAAAATTATCGTCTGATCTCATTCAGTTAAATAAATATAAATATTTTTTTAATATAAAACTATTCACAAACAAACCGCCGTCCCAAACGCGAACGACCGATCTTTATTTCTTTTCTTATTTTTGCTAGGAGGTCCGTCTAGGAAGTTCTCAGCCCTACAGGGTATTTTTGTTTTTCAGTTTTTTAATGTCTCGTTTTTCGGTTCCAAACATGGTTTTGTTGGTTGCTTGGGTTTGAGCTTTGCTTTTTGTTTTTCCTTTAAATTGCCTGTGAGGAAGTCGGGGGGGAGACACCTTGGGTCATGCTACTCCAGCCCCGTGTTACATATTAAGAAGAGCAGGTGCCTGCTCCTGGAGTTACATAAATAACGTTTTAGTTGAACTTTCGTGACTAAATCATTTACTTTCCAAAAATATATTTTTATATATATATTTATTACTGCGAAGGGATGGAAATGAACCTCCCAGATGTCGAGAGCCAGCCCGCTGCGGGTCGGCGGGGCTGCTGTCCCCTGGGCAGCGGTGCCAGGTAAAACCTCTGTGTCACAGCCCCATTCCGGGATGGGCCCCGGAGGCGGGAGCGGAGCTTCGGGCAGGGCTCACAACGGGGAGATTTCTTTATCCTCCGTAGCGGATGAAGGGGATAGTGACTCTTCATCCTCCGACCTGGGGTAATGCCCCTGGCTGATGCTGCACTTGCAGCCTCCGTGGGAGTTTCGCTGGGTGCCTTTGCCCTCTTTCTTGTGCTTCACCCTCCTGTTTTGGAACCAGATTTTCACTTGCTTCTCGGACAAGTTCAGGTAGGTGGCTATCTCGATCCTCCGCAGGCGGGACAGGTACATGTTGGAGGAGAATTCCCTCTCCAGCTCCAAGAGCTGGGTACTGGTGAAAGCCGTCCTCATCCTTTTCCCATTTTGAATTTGGCTGGAATCGGACCCTCCTGGGCGGGAGAGAAGGGAGAACTTGAGTGGGACGGAGGGAAAAAAAAAAAAAAAGAGAGAGAGAAAAGACATTTTCCCGCAGCTCTCCGCCCCGGGGCAACCGCTCCCCCCCTTTAGGCACCCTCGACTGAACCCCTTCTCCCGCTTCTTGACCCCCCTCCCCAGCGGCCGCGGAGCTCCTACCCATGCCGAGGCAGTGAAATCTCCGGGGGTCGCTGACGCTGTAGGTGGTGGCGGAGCAGGCAGGTGGGTGATGCGGTGGGTGCCCCAAGGCGGCGGCGGGCAGGGCGGCGGGCGGTGGGTGCTGCGGCGGGTGGTGAGGGTGTCCGGCCCGCGGGCAGCACTGGGCCTCACCGGCGGAGGCAGGGAACTGGCTCTTGAGCAGGGGGATTGCCCCGCCGCCTCCCCCGCCGCCCCCGCCGCCCCCGGAGCCGCGGGAGGAGTGCAGGTGCGAGGTGACACAGAGCGGGCAAACGCAGAACGCGCCGCTCTTGCGGGACGGGCATCCCGGGCCCGACACCGACATGACGAGGGGAGAAGGCATGCTGAGAGGGATGAAGAAGTCCTGGCCGTGGTGATGCTCAGGCAGGGACGGAGCCGGCCTCGAGGAGTCTTTGATGATTAAGGAGTCGACATAGAATGAACGGGACATCTCGGAGGGCTGCCGAAGCCGGGGGCGGCTCTCCCAAAGTCCTGTTTTTCCCGCTTGGCCAAGTTGCCACTGAAGTCCTGGCGAGGCGAGAAGGTGCTTATGTTTGAGAGCTGAACAAAAGGGTCCCTGGAGAGGGCTGGTCTTAAAGTCCCCCCGCCTGGATCCCCTGCGCCGGGGTTTTATATCAACTATTTAAACACGTGATGGCTGAAAGCCTCGCAGATCTAAATCTCCCCGGCTGCCCAGGACGGCAGGAGAGGTTGCCGGAGGGGAGGGGGGAGGCAAAGCGCAACCCCCCCATCCAAAGTGTGCGTGCTCGCTCGCTGCCCCATCACTGACTTCAGTCCTTCGCCTCCGCCTCCCATAAATTACAGGAACGAGGAAGCCGGGAAGGGGGCGGCTGCCCCGTCACACGTCCCGCACACATCCTCCTGTCACCACACCTGTGTGTGTGTGGAAAATCAGCCGGAGAGAGCTTCTGCGTGGGGATTTTCCCCGAGGAGCACGCTCCTTTCCCCACGCAGGGAAGGAAGGAGGGAGGGGAACAGGTGATGCGCTAAAACAAGATACTCAACACCGACATCCCCTTCCACCCCCCGCCCCCCAGGGGCCCTGACACGCACGGAGGTCTCGAAGCCAGCACCTTTCCCTGGTCCGTTCTACTCCCTGCAACAGGACTCCTCCAGGATGCCCTTCCCGCACTAGAGGAGCCAGAGGCACGGATAAAGACATAGATAAAGAATTAGGGATCACGTGTGTATATGTGCCTCCACATACATGGGTATGTAGGGTGGGTTGATTTTTTTTTTCTTTTTTTCTTTTTTTTTTCCTTGCCCTTTTCACCCCGAGTGAATCTTGCCAAATTGGCAATTACTCCAACAGACAAAGCCTTCAAATATCTGGACACTTCTCAGCCAAATGGTATCAAAACGGAAAACTTCCAAGTGAACTTCCCCGACTGCTTCAGGATTGCAGCACAGCGCTAATGAAAAGCGAACATGTCAGGGGGGAGATTCTTTGATCTCCACCAAGTTTGCTGAAGCAATCATTCAAAGTAAAATTGGATAAACAGCTAAATACGGTCGGTGGCTCCGAAGCATTTCAGATTGCATTAAAAAGCCAAGCTTTTCGCACTATATTACACGATTTTCCAATGACCTGTTTTATGGGAGTTTAAGAAGAGACTTATCATTAATAGAAGGGCGATCGTGCTCTTGTTTGGCAGATGAGAAGCGGCGTTTAAAACCTCAGATCCCATCCCACTTGACTGGGGAAAGGGAAGTGACAACTGTGCTCTAAAGCAGAAAACACACACTACGCCTGATTACCAGAGGCTGAGCAGAGGCGAGAGAGTGAATTAATAGCTGTAACGTGTTGAGAAGCTGCTGTCGCGTACGAGGGCCGGGTCGGGACATGGACATCCTCTACAAGTCTTTCCGCACACCCACTCCCCTGCTGTTCAAACCCGGCAAAATAAAATTGCTGCCCTCCTTCTCATGGAAATAGCATTTCCTCGCCCCTAGGACCAGAGAGGCCCAGCGGTACAACCCGAGCCTTGATAAGAGACCAGGTCTCACCCTGCTGTCCAGTCCCCGTTCCCCTCCTGCCTAAGGCAGTGCCACCCCCACCCGCTCCGAGCATGGGCTAGCTGAAACCCAGCCCTGGTAGCCTTTTTCCCCTCCGGCACGCCCTCGACGGTCCGGAGTGGGAAGGATGCGACAGCCTTTTTAGGGACACTCCGCACTCGGCGATCTCAGGATTTATGGATGGCAATTAAAGTTTTATGAATTGCAGCTGAGGCTGGTTATGGAGCTATTTGAATGTGATTAGAATTCAATTAGAAAGTGTTTACCGGCCGGCGGGGCTCCGGAGTGTAAACAGAAAGCTATTCCAGCAATGCGCTAATCCCGCGTCTTGTGACAACAATTAGGGACTCGCAGGGTTTAGGCGGGTCGGCTCCGAACTCACCTACTTTTCCCCAAACTGCTGATGAGGGCTCAGCCGAAGCCCCGGAGCCGCCAGGCCCCAGAGCCCTGGAAGCGGCGGGGTCCATTCCAGCACCGCGGCCCGGGCCGCCCCCGGGGACTCCGGCTCTTGGGGAGCTGGGAACTACGGTCCCCGGGATGCGACAGGAGGGGCTCCCGGGAGCTCTGCCTCCTGCGCTCTGCTGGGGCCGGTGAGATGTTAATCCCGGTCACAGTTGCACGGGCATGGGATTTTGCGCATCTTTCCCCGTCCAAAACACAGTTCATCTGGCAGGGATTTGAGCAAATCTCTGTGGATTATTTATTTATTTATTTATTTCTGTCTTTTACGAGATCGTATCCTGGAAAGGAATAATTAAAAATTCCCTATCGTCCTGAATGGAAAAACCTATCTGCAGTGATAGAGTGGATCTGGTGAGTGAGCTGTCTGAAGGGAAGGCGGACAGAGCAGTCCGGATCAACAGTCGGATCAAAATTGCAATTTGTAATTGTTATAACAAACCCAGTGCCGTGATAGAAGAGTGGATAAGAAATAAAAATAAAATTTAATAAAAATCAAAAACCAAACCCACAGAGAAAATTCCACCCCTCAAAGCCAGAGCAAAAAAAAAATAAGTCATTTGAAAGCAAAGATATCCCAAACCAGGCGGAATGATGTAAGGCGTGCGCCCACATCACATCGGCCTCGTTACAATTTTATTTTTCAATAATTCTGTCTGATAAAATTTCATTGTCCATTAAGTAATCCCCGAAATGAGAGCTCTTATGAGCCTATAATGAGCTCTAATTGCTACGACTGGGAGAGCCACGTGGAAGGATTTAGAAGGTATTAAGCAGTTGGGTACAGAGCACAGGCTGTTACCTAGCCATTACTTTCATAATTCAAGGAGAAAATTAGTCCTTTTAAGGGAAAATCCTTTGATTCCCTTCATTCTGCTCGGGGTGACAGAGTATAGCTTTGTCTGCCTTTAGTTCAAGACAGTGTAACAAATGAGAATGTAACGAAATTGCCCCCTTTTGAAAGTGGAGCAGTTCAAAAAGAACATCAGAGCCGCTCCCCTGCTCCTCCGAGCGCAGGACTGGGTGCTGGTCCCTCTTTTCTTCCAGATGTCTCTAACACCTTTATGTAGAAGAGATTCACGGCTTAAATGACAAAAGCAACCCTTTCCCTTCCCTCCCCCCACCCCCGAAACTCCCGACAGAAGAAAAAGCAGTGCCCGCCCGCAGAAAGCTCCAGCTTCCAGCCGCTCATCTCCGCCGAGTTCACGGGAGGTGCTGCCCCCGTGGAAAGCGCCGGAGCCTTTCTAGCAGAAGAACAAACAAACAAAAAAATCCAAACACAAACTCCCCCCACCCGTCGAAAAAGCCTAACCAAATCAAAACAAACAGCCCACCCCCCCAAACAAAACCAAAAGCCAACCAACCAAAAAAAAGCCCCAAAACGCACAAACACACACACACAAAGCACTACCACCACCACAACAACAGGAAAAAAGCACCAAAGCAACCTTTGGGGTGCTGCCGTGGGGGTGAACATCGCGGCGGGGGGACATGCGGTGGCACTGGGCTGGATCAGTCCCTGGGTGGCAAAGCCCTGCTCAAAATCAAGCCCTGCGTGGGCAAGCGAGGGGCCGCGGGCTCTGTAATCGCATTTATTCGCTAATCTAACATTGATTTCCTATTAGTTTCCAAAGCGATCGGCAATCTCGAAGCAGGGGTTTGTGAAGTGAAGGCAAGCAAAAGACAGGACTTGCCCCCAGCTCCCATTAAGGAGGTCATTATAAAAGCGTGAACAAGTCTATTAATGTTTTATTGAAAGCGCATCGTTAACTTGTATCCATCCTTTTCTGAAAGTGGCATTGTGATATTGCTGTCTGTGGCACATCTTACCCAATATAGCCCGAGATTTCTCCATTATCTGTAACCAAGCAACACTTTCTGAATACCAAAAATTGAAAAGAACCGCTTAGTCTTCAAGAAAGTCCTCAATAATAGTGGAAAAGAACAAAGATCCAGGAGACAACAAAATGCCACAGGGGTGACTTTTCATGAGCAATTATCTCTCATTAATCAGAAGAACAGCTGCAATATTAATTTTCTCTCTTTCTTCCTCTCTTTTCACAGTCCCCAACATTTGAATAATCATAAATTTTGATTTCATGGAGCAGCAACATTGCCAGAGACTTCGAGACACAAGCTACCTACGCCGGACGCACGCTTTGCTCATAGCTCTTGTGTTAAGGCTGCCAAAGAATAAAGCAAAGAAAAGAGAGGAAAAATTCAGGCTGGGCTGTTTCTCTCCCCACTTTGCCTCGGAGCGCAGATGAAGCCAGGGAAGGGCCGCCCCGCAGCCCCTTCCCTCCACCCCTGACTCTTTAACTCATGGAAAAGTAAGGGGCGAATGTACCGAGTGTCTGTGCTAGCTTAAAGCGTGGGAGTTTCAACAACCTCGCTGTCCATTTAACTTCCAAACATGAAGCCAAGCGTTGTAGATCTGTCCAAAGAGACAATCTTTGGGCGTAACATTCATTGTGAGACATCAAAAGGCCCTGGCGTTATATGCACTAAGAAGTGCATTCAGCAAGAAGGGTGCAATGCTTCTCCTTTCAGGGGCTCAGCCGCTGATTGTTTAACAAGCGACGTCGCCGCCTCAAGAAAACCGCGCTCCTCCAAAGATAAGGGTGTAACATTAAAATTCGCGCTTTTTTTTTTTTTTTTTTTTTTTTTTTTTTTTTGAGGGGGGGAAGGGGTAGGATTTCATAGAATCTCATTTAGGGCAGGAGCCGGCGACAGCCGTTCCGGGGATGAGAGCCATGCCCTGGGGATGGGAGTGCGCAGTGCCTCCGGCCCAGCTGCTCATTGCCCAGGGGAAGAAGGGCAGAGCCGAGGCCGAGACGCCAGCACCCCTCCTACCCTCTGCCCCTCTCCGGGCACCCGGTTTTCTCTCGTCGGCCGCGGAGCCCCGTCCCGAAGCTCTGCTCGCAGCCCGGCAGCTTCGCGGGCTCACCCAAGGGTTCGCGGGCTGACTACGGATTGAGGAGGGGGAAAAATCTGCTTCCCCCCCTGGATGTGGCACTCAGCGCCATGGTCTGGTAACCGCAGCGGTAGTGGTCAAGGGTTGGACTTGATGATCTCTGAGGTGCCTTCCAACCCAGCCGATTCTATGAGTTTTACCCCCGATGCGGCTCCCCAGTGCCCTTTCCTTCCACCGCAGATTTCCTTTGCCCCCGCCCCGGTCACCACCACTTGGCACAGCAGCTCTCCCGGTTAATCGGGCATTTTCCGAGTTGGCTGAGAGACCTGCAGAGTCCCCCGGAACAGAAGAAGGACTTATCATTTGTCTCCTCTTCCCTGGTACCGTCGAGCCCTCTCACCCCCCCGTATCCATCAGCGGCAGAGCGGGGGTGCTGGTTCTGGGAGGACCCGGGGACGCGGAGCTCGGGTGTGGCAGCCCCGGGTCCCGCCAGACCGTGAGCAGTCACTTCAGTCACTGAGCAGTCACCTGTCCCCTTATTTGCTCCTCCACAGTCTTGGGGACATGACTCTGCTCCCACTTTGTTGGTGCTTTTCATTCAGGTTTTTTGCACCTGATTAGATTCTATACACGTCGTCCAGTGGTGCTGTAATCACACATTTGAGTGAGTGCCTCAAAAAAAGTTGCAGCAGCAAGCAGCAGCCTTCAGTGCACTCTTTTTCTTCATGACCTAACTCTGTATCTTCTACCTTCACCTGAAGATCTACTGTGATAAATTTCTTAATATAAAAACCAACCATCAGGCCTTATTCTGCTTGCTTTTTAAAAATTTATTTTATTTTATTTTTTATTGTGACTGGGAACTTTTCATTATTCACTTTGCAAGGTTTTTCCTAAGTGACTTGGGTCTGTACTTTAGTATGTGCATACAAGCCCCAGTTCTTTCTCTCTTCAGCCCTCTTAAAAAGAGTGCAAGCTCATTGATGGATTCCCTTCAGTGTATGGCTGCAAAGATTTCTCATTTGCACCTTCTCACCATAGTGAAGTCAGTGTTTCTGCACTATCCTCCTACAAGAAGTTTCATGGAAGAGCCAGAGGAATAAATGTCCAATCAGATTATTGTTATCTGTAGTCTTGCCAGGTATTTCTCTGAGCCTGGCTTTGCCATATCCCTAATTACTCTTCAGATATTGGTCGACACTGGGCCTGACACTCCAAGCAGTCTAGGACCCCAGTTTCACTCACAACCTCTGTTTACAGCTCTGGTAGCTAAAATTTTTAGCTACTACAGGTGACACGTATGAGGGAAAGCTGTGATGGGGTGTGTATCTTTAAAGGGGCTAAAGCTAAACCTCTTCACTAATCTCAGTGGAAGTTTGTGGTGTGAAAATGAAGCTGAAAGTCCATGCTCATGTGGATTCAGAATGCTGGAACACACCAGCAAAGGTGGTTTCTTCTTTATACCGATATATCACAACTGGACACTTTGTGGTAATAGAGGCACCAATCCAGCAAAGAATGTGAGATTCTGTGTAATATTAAGCATTCTATTTAATTTCTGTCCTTGACATTCGACCCTGATGCATTTTGATCCTCAGGGTTCATTCTCATTAGAAGAGTTTTGCCTGATAGTGACCAAAAATCAGTTTTCTTAATTTGTTGCTGCTGCACATTTTTAGACAGGTCAACAGGAATTTACATTAAACTCAACTTTTGACAGAAATGAAGAGGCCATCAGACTTATCATCCTATTACAAGATATGTCTGTTTCACAGTCTGAATATTGTCCCAATTTTGATTTTGTCTCTTCCAGCCTAAAATGGACCATAGTTTTTTTCCATTTTTTCTGGAATGAAAGTATAGTTGAGGAATAGTTGGCAGTATCTGCAGAGATGGGAGTGCCATACAGGAAGAAGTAGATTCTCTGAGGAGTATAGATGACACAGTCAACACAAGCTAGGAGCTCTATGGCTGAACATGACACTGTGGCTGAGGCCCCTGGGCACATTAATCCATGTTTATGAAGCGTTACCATGCTGGGGTTAGGTGACAGGTCAATACAATCACAGAGCATAACAGGTACAGTCATTCAGCTGAGATGGAAATACTAAAGACACTGGGTGTGGGGACAATTTGTCTGGGATGGCAGACAGCTCTCCCTCTCAGGAAAGACTAAGTCAGAGCAGGTGCAGAGAACAGCTATAGGAGTATGGTATTAAAAGAACATGTCCCTTTGTGAGAAGACTCAAAGAAAGGCAGTATGGATGTTGTATATAGCAGTGAGGTAAATATCCCTGAGGATGAGAGAAAAGCTATTCCATCTAAAGAAGAATATCACCACAAGAACAGATGGATGTACTCTGGTCATGTAAAAATTTACCCTGTAAATAAATACAAAAAGCACTTCTGAGACAAATGAAGCTCTGAAACTCATTATGGGCTTTACCAATGGAAATATGCAAGGGGAGTGGTTTTAAAAGAACATTTGACACATTTCTGGATGTTATGTAGCTTCACATGAAGTTATGGGGCTTTTTTCTGGAGTGAAGGCCCACAAAAAGACTGCTTACTATCCATTTTGCCATCCTACTGACATAAAACAGGGTTATTGTTTATCTAAGGAAACTTATTTGCTAACAAAGATTCTGGACTGGTGTTCCTAGAAACTGAGGCCCACAGAGCAGCTAAAGCATGGCTTGAAGCAGCACTTTACTGCATCTTCCCTGTCTATCCTGTACCATCTATGTCCATTGTCCAGTTAGCATTCTGGGTACTGCCTCTGGTCCAAGAGGAACTGGAAGTGGTTTGCTTTTTTTCCTTTTTACATGTGCTCTTAAGGTAATGGAAGACAAAAAACAGGTGTGCCAAAATGGTGGTGTTTTTTTCAGAGGTCAGAGTAAACATCAGTTTGACTTTGAAATGATCTGGAAGCCTCCATGAGAAAGAAACCTACCATCTCATTTCTTTGTCTCTTCACAATGTAGGCTTGGCTTTTTTCAAGCAGCTGTTCTGTGAAACAAAATCTCTAATGTCTGTCACCTGCCTGAAGAGGAAACCCTTTTTCAGTTTCATTCTTTTAATATGTATTTGTATTCTCAATTTAAAATAAAGGAAAAAAACCCAAAGTTTCAGGAAGCAATCTCAGTGAAGTACAGGCTAGAGTTAATTACCCTACTTCTTGCTTTGCTAGGAAGAGTAATGAAATACAGAAACACACAATATGAGCATGTCAAAAATGGAACCAAAATGAAGGTTTTATTGAAAAAATATAAATTTTTTTTTGCATAGCCTACGTCTTCATACTTATAATGAATACAATGTCTGAGCTTGTATTTGAAGCTTTCTCTTTGAAAAATCATAGAAACAAGCTTTTCTCTTTGAAAAATCTTTTACAGTCTTGTGTAAGTATATTAGTTCAAAGCTTATTTAATCTGCTATAGTGTTGAAGTTATGTCAAAATGTAATGGAAAAAGTGACAAGTTCTGAAAATTAGTTTGTAAATTTTGTTATTCTAGCAAAAAGATAATACATTAAAATGGAAAAAAATAGCGTGAAGATTCTGAAGAATGCATATCTATTGGAACCTATACTGCCAGAAGATGTAACTAGGAGGTAATGTCACAATTTTAAAGCACAATCAAAATCTAAATGCTATAAATGCTTTTATAAATTGACTAGGTAAAAAATAAAACATCAACTGAAAAAGATTTCAATGCTTGAAGAGCAGCTCAGACTCTAGTATGTCCACTTCAGCAGTTCCAGTTCTCTCTGTCACACTGCAGCTGAATCAAATTTTAGGAATTAGGAATTAATATTCCTATTAAAGCACCTATATATCTAGAACACAATTAACACGGCAGTGTATAAGAGGTATGACTGTCTGTATCCTTTGACATACTGAGAAATTGACTTTTAACAAGTCAGAAGATGGAAAAGTTTAGGTAAAAATACTACCGAGTTACAGAGCTGTAAGACAGAGTTACTCTGCAGGTATCCTGAATGGTGCAGTTGGAGTAGAATTTTGCCTGGTGTTTGCAAAGGTTAGTTAAACAAAATATGACTTTTTTTTAGGCTAGGAGAACAAAAGAGGTAAGCTCATTCTGTAAAGCTACAAAAGGTCTTTCAAGGGTACTCCTCTTTCAAAGAAATAAAACTAAAAGTTGTGATCACACTTCCTAGATCCACATATAGAAACAACACTGTATGTTAAAGTATTACCCAGTGGGAAAAACTCTGGGAGCTTCCCAGTCACTGAGAGTCCTGCCAGTAATTCACCCACTATAGGAAAGGTGTACAGATTCAAACAATTAATCTTATCCAAGGTCCCAAAGCAAGATAGCTTTGGAACAGCAATTTGACCCAAAATCTCCTGTTTTTCAAAAACTTGCAAAATTGCAGTCTGCTGGATCTGACGGGCTGCATTTTAGTAATGCCTCAGGCAGCTTCCCCATTCCTTTGTGGGTAAGAGTTTATACAGGTTTATTCTTTTGCTCACAAGGACATTCTGGTGCAAGTTGTCCATTGTGTCCAAACACATCATTAACTCCAATATAACTGCTTTAGTTCTCTGCTGTGGGCTGGAATTGTAACTCCAGTCTCTGTGAGGAGAGAAAACAACTGCTCCAATGTCCTAACCAAGCTGTATGAAGATTTACAAATTGATCACAAAGTGCCTCTGAGTCATGCATTCTATTCTTTCCTCTTCTGCTTTTTCACACATGCATCAAGAAAGAGTAGCATTCATATTGTGGTGGGATAATCTAGATTTTCACTCTGCTATATCAGGCTTGGGGCAAGACTGCCAGCAGCCACAAGTTAACTGAAAAAGGGAAGAGAAGCAATCCTGAAGAGAGGCAATTCCTTTCCAATCACTTTCTTGCTTTGAAAGGAAAATAAGATTCTTTACAGGTTGCAAATTATTACCATCTCTCATGCTTTATCACAGAGGTTGGAGCTGTTATTCTTTATCTTCCTTGAGGAATCTACACTCTAGGAATGTAATATATTCCAGTATAAGTACTTTTGTCATGATTTAAATAACTTCTCAGAATAAAAGCATCTATTTTTTCATGCTGTTAGACTAATTATGGATCATGTCTCGTATCATCAGAGAGAAAAATGTTTCCTTGGGAAACGAAAAGGTGTTATTTAAAAATGTTCATAAGAAAATGAAATTGTCATTTCTGAAAGTGACAGGTGCTAGCAATTTCCATTTCTACACAAGAGGAATGAACATATTAGTATACCCAAATATTAATGAACATCAAAGGAAATCTCAGTTGTTTGTGTTTTGATGATTTTAAATAGAAGACATCCTTCTCTGTTCTTTTTAGACCAACATTTGTCAGTTATTAATGAGGAAGCAATTATAATGTAATTCGTCAGGGTAATCTGACAAGCAAAGAATTATGTTCTCAATCCTAAAGGCATACATAATTCTAGTTCTCCAACAGAATGGGTACATGAGGGTGGCATAGCAGAGGGTATTTGCCTTTAAGCAGGATAAGAACTTTGGCACTTTCTATTCTGAAGCTAAAATAGACAGAAGCATTGTCTAATTCTCTAAGATATGTTACATAGAGGCATTTTTTCTTAAAAACAGATTAGTAAATCTGATTTTTAAGACATTCTTCAAACAAAGGCTACTTGTTACTGTGATTTCATAGTAACTGCAGTGGTAGTGGTCAAGGGCTGGACCTGATGATATCTGAGGTCCCTTCCAACCCAGACGATTCTATGATTCTATGATTCATGATTCAGTTCATCTGCAGTAGTTAAGTAGTCACTGTTTCTTCAAGATGGTGAGTAAACGTCTTACCAATTCAGTCATATTTACCAAAAGAAAAAGAACTGTCCTTGTAATAAATATAAACTTTGAGGTGAGAGATCACAGGATGGAAAAACAAAGGAACAAGGAAAAATAAAGACATTAAATTAAAATCCCTGCTGATGTTCAGGAAGGTATGATTGCTCAGTCCACCAGCAGCTAGAATAACCCCACATATATCACTTTTTTTTTGTTGTTGTTTTGTGGGTTTTCTTTTTCACCATAGAAGTCCACTACAGCTTCATTCAACTAACAACATCTGTACCTCTTAACAGGCACAGCAGAGAATTCAGTCCATAATATTCCTTGACACTTGTTCTTAGTACTTCCAGCAAAATGCTCTTAAAACTGATCTTCTGAAGAAAGGTTTTATAGTGTACCTTTGCCATTTTAAGAACATACTAAAAATTTAGAATTTGCTGCTCCATTTGTATATTTATATGGCTTTGTTATATGTGTTTTTATTGGACATTATACTTCTGTACTTGCAGCATAGAAGCCCCCAGCCATTTCTGGGTTACATCCATTTCACATAAGAAGCAAAAAAGATACATTTTGAGTATTTATGTTTAATTGGTGTGATTATAGCATAAAAAAGGAACAAGGAATCTGCTACACTAGACTCTTGTATTGATAGAAAGAGAAGAAACCACTGACCATACATATTTCCTGTGTCAGCAAGTCCTACTGATGACTGGAAAAAAGCCCCAGTGTCATGCCTAAAAACACCCAAGAGTTTATGCTGGCTGTAGGTTATTTGGAACACAAGTAGATCTCTTAAGTATATCACAATTCCTTTTTAGATTAGGATGTTCTGCCTGCAATAACACATTGCCATGTGGGCCTTGAAAAAGCAGGAGTATTCAACTGCCCCTGTCCACAGTTATTAACAGACTTGAAACTACAAGGACTCTAATCTTCATTTTGTTATGTTAAGGAAATTCTGAAAAGGAAATAGCTGTTTTCCTCTTGACACGAGAGCTATGTGTTCTGTATTTTATTTATGGCTTACGGAGTCTCTATCAGAACTATTTTCTATATAGAAATAGTTTCTGTATCTTTTGAACTCTCCTTATCAACCTAATATAAATGCTACATGGAAGCTGGACTAAAAGGAAACTAAAATAGTGAATTGGAGCTCTTCACCATATCTTTCTACTCTAAGAGCTCACTCAATTCTGCATTACAAAGCCACCAGCAAAACTCTGACTTCTTATAATGGTTTGATGTGAAGGCTTCTCCTTGCTTTTCAAACAGAAAATGTTGGTTGGCCTACCTATGGTTTTACAGAGATTTTGCAAAATAATCAGCAAGAAACAACCCAATGACATTAGCCACAGAAACTTATGCAACACTGTGTCTCTAACAGTATTATTACTGCAGTATTACTAGCTGCCTACCTGTTCCTGGTGGTTGCCTTCCCACATCTCTGCAACCCTAAAACTAAAATCTCAATTTTAGATCTTGTTTTAATTAATTTTTATTTTATATTGTTTTCTTGAAACTCGAGGCATGATGGTGGCAGATACCAACAACAGGAATATTTGTATTATCAGTTGCTCTAAAGCCTGGCTTATAGAGAGCAGTGGGACATTTAAGCAAGACAGAGGAGCCAACCCAGAGATGAGGGACTCCATGTCATGGGAAGGGACTGATGTGAGAGGAAGCCCCAGGGCACAAAAAGCAAAGCCCAGCCTGATGTGAGTATCCTTGGAGGCTTGTTACAGTTCTGTAGCTTTGCTAAACTCCCAGTGTGGTGTCAAATAATGTAAGTTTTAGCTTACCACTTCTACCTTCCTGTCTCTGGCTCCTCTACCATCCTATCCTCCTCTGCTTGCCCTGTTCCTTTGCTGGCACCTTCCACTCCTGCATTCTTTCTTACCACTTCTCTTAATTAATCAAAGAAAGAAAAAGAGAAGTGGTTCCTGCCAGCTTTGATTTGCTGTCAAGTGGTGGTAGGAGTTCAAAGAACAAGGTTACTCCTGCACCTGCTGCTTGTTCTTTGATGCCCTGTTGTGTGTGAGAGTTTTCTTCAGAAGTCCAACAATGTACTAATTAACAAAGGAAAGGACAGGGAGAAACAAGGTAAAGAGTGTAGGAGGAATGAGAAGAGTGACAACGGAGAAGATATTAGAGGGAAGCAGAGGAAAGAAGCAATGACGAAAGAGAAACTGGGAAATACCTGCACAGAAAAAGGAGGGGCACAAACTATAAAGGAGAGGAAAACAAGTAAGGCAGCAAGAGAGAAAGAATGGAATGAAAAGATAAAGAAAAATAAATGAGACAATGATTTAGAGATCCCTTTAGGTTACAGTACACAGTCCTTACGGAGAAACTCTGAGGCCAGCAAGCACCGTGGTCAGAGGGATTTTTGTGCCACCAGCTCTCCTCCACTGAAGGGTTTGGTGCAGTAGGGAAATTCTTTGGGGAAAGAACTCCTACCTAGAACAACAGCACAGTGCTCTTCAAGCTGGAGTTTATGCCTACCCTCTTTTATCTGGATATAAAGAGAGTAAGGGGCTTAAAACCACAATCAGCATGAGTCTGGCATTACTCTCATTGTTCCCAGGTAAAGGACAAAGCACTGT
Organism: Phaethornis superciliosus; assembly: GCA_023637945.1. Taxonomy (NCBI): domain Eukaryota; kingdom Metazoa; phylum Chordata; class Aves; order Apodiformes; family Trochilidae; genus Phaethornis; species Phaethornis superciliosus. The sequence continues at coordinate 17,521,896 of JAJQWJ010000005.1, read as the reverse complement.
GAACAGGAGGGGTGTCACACCATTTCAGGTCAGAGTATACACCAAAAAAGTCACAGGCGAACACTGTGATGTGAAGGCACTGACTTTGGGAAGGCTGATGGGTGGTCTGGCACACGGCAGTGAGGAGTGACTACTTGTGTGATACTCTTTAGTTATTACTTGTAAGCGTGGTTCTGTTGAGACCAGTACTGAAAGGATCATCAGATGAGACACAGAAGTCTGCAGTCTCAAGAGTAAGGCAGTTAACTTCTGCCTGAAAAGCAACATACTAACAGTGCCCAAGCGTGATGATGAAAATGTTACGTAGACTGAATTTTTCATAGGTGGCTGCTAGCTGAGTGTACTCCACTTTTAGAGCTTGTCTCTGAAGTCTGATACATCAAAATACCTTGCATTCACCACTGCAGTTAGGGTGCTTCAAGTGCTCCAGAGCACATGCTGAATTGCCACGAGCATCTCAACCTAGAAACATTAACACTTACTTAACACTTGCCACAGCTCTTCATCTGTTACCCACTGACCAGCTGGAAACAGCAGACCACAGAACAGGTACTGGATAGACAAGTAACCTAATGCAGTGAACTCGTCAAGGGCCCTGGGACTTTCTTTCTCCTTGTCTTAGCTCAAGCCCATCAAACAAGCTAACCGAGCTGATGGCTAACCATGTGGCACAGGGAACTCAAAGAGGACAGCAGCAGCACTGCTACAAGGCCTCAAATGCAAGGTATGAAAGTCCACCCCTCAATGTCATTTCCAAGCTTTACAGCACAGTGCTGCACAGCATTTGCTTTGATCACCTGGCTACTACTGTGAAACAGTCATCTGAAAACAATCAAGTTACCCAAATTAATCTGTAGAGTGAGCTAGCACAAGAAGACATAGCTTCACTGAAACCCGTGCGTTTCTTCTAGCTTTTTCCAGTATTAAATTTGATCCTTTTTTCTCCATTTCAGGACTGTTAGACAGAAGCAAAGAGTCATCAGTCCCAGTAAATTAAATTGCTATGCAAGACAAGTATCAAATTGCTATGTTTGAGACATATGCAAGACGAGTAACAAGGTAAAAAACCCCATACTAGCATGAAAGCAAACTATTAGATGAATTCTGGTTTATTCTGTAGAATTCTCTTATCTGGGAAATGAAATTTTGACACAGAAATACTTAGTTTTCCAAGGGTTACAGTAAAATGTGCTGTGTTTTTCCTTTACAGAAAAGATAGCGTCATAGATGATCTCACAATTACACTGCTTCTCCCCTGGTTTTATATAGAGCAGTAAGCACAACCACACCTTTGCAGACTTTATTCCTGCAAAATACACCATGAAGATCTATATGAATGATAGAGATTAAGCAGTAGTTTTTCATAATATAAGCTAATCAGTATATATACGGTAACAAGAAAAGAAGTACAGAATCACAATGACCTACCAGTGAAGACTTTCAATATGAGAAAGGGACTAGTTTAACTAAGGTATCTGGAAAAAAGTAAGAATTCTCTTTATATTCATGAAAAGGAGGTTCAGACTAAACAGTTTCTTGAGAAGTTTTCCATGATCCCATAACTGTCACTATCTATTCATTAAATACTACAAGTACACGATCCATCAATTCACTGTTAAATATAAAGAAAGAGATCTGCTCTCTTTCTCAAAATGTCACCCTGCTACTGTTAGATGGGTCAGCACTGCCCTTTCTTTTTGTCACAACAGCTGATGGCCAGAATGTTCACCCTGGAATTTTCCAACCTCCGCTTTAGGTTCTGGATATGACAGACACCAAAACTGCAGATAGAACAGGAATCCCATTCATTCTCAGGGTTTTCTGGTTAGCTTTCATATATAGTCCAGAAAGGCACCGTTCCTCTGCAATTTCATTGTGCTTTGTGCTCCATGAAGAAGTGGTTGCTGCATTGTGCTCTACACAGGTGGCTGAGAGGCCACCAGATAGGTGGCATACCCGGACACCGACACCCCTGAGGGACATAGGCACATTTGGCACAACACCCCACCCAAACGGGACAGCTTTGGTCAGGGGCCACTTTCCCTCACGTTGCCCTCAACTCAGAGCCAGAGGCTCCCACGGGCGACCAACCCCTCAGCCAACAGCAGCCTCCCAGACCCTTCGGTCGATTTCACGGTTGTCCTAAACGGGGCTGTCCAACCCAGAGGTGAGAGGAAATGCCCGGCTGAACCAAACCCGTGTCCCCAGCCGCGCTGGGCGGAGAGCGATGCCAGGCAGAGCCCCTCAGGAAGGTAACGCACAAACCCCCACCCCCACCCCCACCCCCACCCCCACCCCCACCCCCACCCCCACCCCGCCCTCCGCCCTTCCCGCCCTTCCCGCCGCCGGCTGAGGTGGCCGCGCGCCCCGTCCCAGCCCAGCCCCGCCCCTCCCCTCCCCGGGCGGCGTGTGGGCGGGGCATTCGCCGGGCCGGATGTTGTTGTTGTTGTTCCTGCCCCGCCCCTCGCCCCCTCCCCCCGCGGAGGGTGACGGGCGCTTCCCAGCCCGGAGCCGCCGCTTCAGCCGCTGCCGCCTCAACGGGGCTTCGCCACCACCACCGCCCGCACCGGCACCGGGGTGTCCCCGCCGGCCCCCTCCCGCCGGCCTCCGCGGCCGGCCCTGTCGCCTCGCCCGGGCTCGTCTCTCCCAGCGGACGTGCGGAGCCGGCCATGGCGGACTTTGACGAGATCTACGAGGAGGAGGAAGACGAGGAGCGGGCGCTGGAGGAGCAGCTCCTCAAGTACTCCCCCGACCCGGTGGTAGTGCGCGGCTCCGGCCATGTCACCGTGTAAGGGCCGTGCCGGGGCCTGCGCGGCCGGGGCGGGCGGTGGAGGCCCGGGCGGCGGGCCGGGGGTGTCTGGGAGCCGGGCCGGGGTGCGGCGGGGGCTGGGGGCAGCCCGGGAGAGCCGAGCCGGCGGTTGCAACCTGGGGCTACGCGGGGAGGCTGGTGGGGAGCACCGGGCTGGTACTGCTCCCCCCTCGCCCCTCCCGGCGTCCCTGGGGCTGCGAGAGGGCTGGCCTCGGCCTCGCCGGGAAGCCGGGTTGGCGCCCGGGACTTGCAAGCGGGTGCGAAGCTCTGGCGAGGGGATGAGGAAACGGGGCTGAGTTGGGCTGGGAGTGCTAGAGGAATGTAAAGTATTTGTCCAAAGTGATGAGCTGTCAGGAAGTAAAGGTGCCTGGTTCCTGCGTATAACAGGTATGTGCCAGCACCTGACCGGCTGGACTATTGCTTAGTGTTGTTTATCTATCTGATACTCCCTCCCATTTAACATGTGGTTGCTGATACAGTTCTGAGGACTTTAAGGAAAGAAAAGGTGTCTGTGAGTCAGATAGGTATATGTAAAATCGTGTTGAGGTTGATGCATATTGTTCCACTGTCTTTAATACATGAGTGATAGAGAGTTTTGTTTTCTGAATGGTGTCTCTGAATATCTAGCAGCAAGTGACCACGACTTAGTGTAGTACTTCTCAGTGCTGTCACAAATCAGGCTGTCTTTCTCTCAGTCAGGCTCACTTTCAGAGGTGTAGTCATTGTCAGTTACGGTGTACAGTCTCAGAGGCTGAAATACCAACCTGTAGTTGATAAAATGCAGCAGTGAAAACTTTTTTTTTTTTTTTTTCAGTATTCACTGTTCAGCAGACTGTTCATGGGGCTTGCAGTGGAAGCATAAAAAATTGAAGTTATTGTGCTCTATTGCTCCAAGTCCCATGAACTGTACTGATTTTCGATTACTGACCTGTCTAGAAATACAGGGTTAAATTTAGAGTAGTTTTGTGGAACTTTGGTACATTTCTACTTTAATATTTGATTCACCTTAATAATAACACCTGGGCAGTGCAGCTTGCTGTTTGTTTAAAAAGAGGAAGTCAGATGTGATAGAGAAGCTTGGAGAGTTGGAAGTACATGGATGGGCAGGAGGCTGAGGAAGGCATAAAGCATCAGAAGCATGTAGCCAGAGTCTTCAGAGTATGACTCCTCTTTATTGTGAACAGAAATTGTTACCACCCAATGGCTTCTCTAAAAATAAACAGGTAGTCTTAGCCTGTGTCTGGTAAGCAGATCGAAACCACAATTAGGCAGTTGTCATACTGGCAAATGCAAAAGTGTAGAGAACTGAAAAGGAGGCAAAGTCTTGTCTCTGCTGCAGTCCTGGCAGGTGAGTTGTGTGAAAAGGTCAAGGCCTGTTAGCGGAACCGTGAGGAAGTCTTTCTGTGACTAGTAAGTGTGTTGTGGTTGAAGAAGGATGTTTGCCTCATTAATTGTTCATTAATGGTCATTAGCTCATTATTACTTTAAGATCTTCCTTAAAACGTTTGTTCTTTAGGTTTTGGATGAGCAATGAAATATGCATGTGTACCTTCATCCCTCTTCAGTTGAGCACCAAGTGATCTTCATCTGCTTTCATTATTGTGCCAGCTGGGAACAGTTCACTAAGTAGCATCAGCCACTTGTACCTTTGCACAGCCTATAACTTCTTTTTGTCATCAATCAAGAGACTTATTAAAGGTTGGATCACTGTCAGAACACTCACTGTGTGGTGACTTTAAAAGTCACAAAGTGGTGGCTTTAAGGAATAGGTCAAGTCCTGTGTATATAATGAATTAGTCTTGCCTGGTATAAAAGCATGTATGCATTTTGAAGGTCTGACAGAAATACTCAGCAGCTAAGCAAATACTGGATTGATCTGTCCCTGGCTCTGCAGTTTAAAGAGCTGCTGACTGCTTCTGCTTTGTGTGTGTTTTAACAGAAGCTCCCTTTTCATAGTCTTTTGTCATCTCTCTGATCTTACACAGGAGTCATAATGTTGAGTTTGAAATAAGTAATTTCCATGACTACAGATGAGTTTCAGAAGGACAGTTACTGTTATTTGATTTCATCCAACAGATGATGGGAAGTGCATGAGTGTCCTTTCTAAGCTGAGTAGTTAAAAGCAATTAAAGGAAAGCAGGTAAATACTGTCCAAGTAAAACATACGGAGGCCTTACCTTTCCAGGGTGGGTGGCTTTTGGTTAGCACAAAGAGTTTCCCTCTTAAACTCACTGTTTGGAGTCAGCTGCAGACAGATATAAAGATTTTTTTAAAATACTTTTTTACATATTCAGTTAAACCTTTTTCGCACCAGCAGAACTTAGCTCTGTAGTCAGGAGTAATATTTGACTTGCTTCTGATAACTTGAGGTGATTGTTCCTAGTGGCAAGAAACTTGAAAGCTGAGAAATTGCAAAACTTACAGCTGCGTTGAAAGTCCAAGGTATTTTATACCTGTTTCTAAAATTGTACTGGGGAGGGAAGAGAGGTACATCATGAGTTTGAAATCACAAAGAGAATATTTGTGATAGGTGCCTGATTGTGTTTTTCAGAGACTGTTGTCTTGGGCTTTCCTGTTACTTGACCAGTTGAGGTACACGTGCCTTATATATACCAGACTGTATTAGGTAGTAATACTGGATTTATTAGTAGTTTTTCTGCAGCATCAGAGCGAGGGAGAGCCATTGTGATGTGCCAGTAAATGCCTTTCTGTGCTGTTTTGTCATCTTAGCACATTGTGCTGATGCAAGGTAACTCTTTGGAGGGCAAAAACCTCACAAAATATATTTGCACCCCAGTCAGTTTCTTTCGTATTAAACTTGAGTCGTCTTATAAATTTTTGAACCTTACTCTGTATCAGGAACATATGAGTGGAAACCAGACTGTGAAATTTATGAATGGAGAGTGTTAAGGTTTGTGGAATATATATTTATTTTGTATGGCTTGTGAATATGGTGGACATTAATATGGCTGAGAGCAATGGAAAAGTGGTTTACTGTCTCTGTAAGAGAGGAGAGAGGAAGAGCATAATGTGTGTCAGGTTTATGTGTTAGGAAGGTATGAGCTGCAGGCTGAGAAAAGGTTACAGGTTGACTGTCCCCTATACTGTAAATGTCTGTACTTTGAAGTTTCCTTCTCTCACCACTTCTTTCTCTACTGTACACAAGGATAGGAACTCGACTGAACCTTTCAAGCAGAGTCATGTTCAAGAAACAATTTTTCAGGTTCCAGTAAGGTTAGAGAAAGTACTTGTGCATAAAGTGGGTGTTGAATCAGTTTAAGACATGATGTAGAATGGCAAAGACAGAGCAAGCAGAGAAGAGTACATTTCATTGAAGATAGAGTCTTTTACAAAAGAAATCTATTGCTGTATGAGGACAACTGTCTGAGGAAATGCATCTCCAAGATACTGGTTTCCAGGGTTTTAAGACCCTTTCTGGTGCTTTTTTGTCAGAGCTGTTACATCTTTACAGTGAACATGTGGCAGTGTTCCATGGAGTTTCTAATATTTTAATTTCCAAATTGCATCATGCAGTCATGAGTGATAATACTGAGATCACATAATTACCAAAGCTTTTAATATATGGAGTCACCCTTTTTTACTACCTGCGTGTGGTGACAAAACTGCAATATGAAAAGCTAAGGATGCTGTTGGTAGCTGGCTGAGTTTCAGTTTTGTTGCCACACTATGTATTAAGCATTGCTGCAAGTATTGAGTCTCGGTTTCAATTGCTTATAACATCAGGAGTGGCTTTTAGGAGCTCCATCAATAGTTGCTTGTGTTTGATGAAGCTGTCAGCATTTGAATACTCTTAGGTCATGCAATCACAAAAAAAGTCTTGTTTCTGTCCTGCAGATTTTCCAGCCAACCTTCAGCATGAGACTGAGCAGGACTTTCCTTGCAATGGCATTGTTTTGTGACTTAACTGAGAGCAGAGAGACTTCCTTCTGCCTTTGCCTTTCCTGCTCATGCTTCAGTGTAAAGGACTTAGTATTCTGGGCAGGGGAACTGCTGACATTGTCTCATCTGTTGGTTTGGAGCTCAGCCTCATTTTAGTTGTTGCAATAAGCAGTGCTTTGGACTGGATTATCCTTGTAGTTGGCCTCTCCCTTATTGCTCAAATTTATGTTTAATTCCATTATTCATAGTAAATGTTTTCTGCATGTTGAAACATCAAGATCAGAGATATATGAAGATCATTCTTTGAAGAGACATCTCTAGGCACCTGGTGTTGATTTGATGAATTAATTATATAGGAAAGGGGTGATTAGTTTTGAGCCTTCTGGTGGCAGCTGTCTCTCTTGAGCTTAGAGGCCTTCTCTGGGCTTGGTTGCTTATGAGATGTATATGGAGGCAAGGGATTTTTTCAGGCTTTGGTTTCCACTTCATCCTATGGACAATTTTAACTAGCTTAACATATAGGGCATTACACTTCTTTCTGGCATTTATATAACCTTTGCCTGAGCACTTGGTTTCACTTAGAATTTTGGGTAAAAGGTGGACTCTTCTCCTCTCATGTGGTATTCAAAAGTATTTTCAATGGTAGAGGTACTTTTCCAGAAAGCATAGGTTTTCTTTGTTCTGTGCTGGAATGGTAAACCTGCCATATATTTCTCAGGTTAACAATTTTCATTTGTTACTTGACCAGTTTTGAGGGATGTGTAGGAATTGCAGAGCTAATACTCTAGTTACAAATACCTAAATATAGTGGGTAGGTTACGCTTAAGTAAGGTCTCTGTAGAGACCTTATTGCAGCCTTTCAATATATAAAGGCAGCTTATAAGGAAGATGAAGAAAGGCTTTTTACCAGGACCTATAGTGACAGGAAAAGGGGCAGTAAGTTTAGGTTGTATGTAAGGAAGACTTTTTTATGATGAGGGTGGAGAGACACTGGAACAGATAGCCCAGAAAAGTTGTGGGTACCCCATTACTGGATGGGTTGAAGGCCTAGTTGGTTGGGGGTTTGAAGAGCCTGAGTGATGGGTGGGTTGGATTAGATGATAATTGATGATCTCTTCCAACCCAAATCCTTGTGCTTCAGTCAAGGCTTAGCTATGATTTCTAGTGCCTTCAGTCAATATTAGGGTGTTGATATATTTACTTTTCCTTAAGACCATATTTCAAAATCACCTACAGCATCAAATTTGTAAACTATTTAGCAATAGGCATTGCTACTTACGGGCTGCATGCAAGTACAGCTGTTCCTGGTGTCCATTGTCCTTTTACTCTCCGGCACCTGCAGTTGTGTGAGGTGAGCTATCAGCATCGTCTTGCCTTTAGTGCTTGTTTGTCAGGGATCTTGTGTAATCTCTCTTCAAGTCTGTTGGCACAGTCTGGTCATTAATCTGAAGCAGAAACAAATCCAGAATCTTGTGACTTACAGCTTAAAGAAGCACTTTCTTTTATCTGTTTTAAACCCATCCCCTACTAGGTTAAGTGAGTGCCCTCTGTTGTGGGATTTGGTGATCAGTTAATCAGTTTGGCAAACAGTTATTAATTCACCTTATGCACTGCCTTCCTGAATCTTTGCTCTTTGGTCATTAACCCCACTCAGCCCTCTTTCCAAATTGGTTTCTACCTGGTTAGTTTCCTAAGGCAGATGCTTTATTCCCATAATCGTATTAGTCTTCCCTCTCTCTGCTTTCTCTTAAATCCACCAAGTCCTTTATGAAATGTGTATGCCAGAACTGCTTCAAAAACTGAGTAGGTGGGTATATGAGCACTTCGTGGAGAATCAAAACAATTCCCTCTGTATGTGTTCTTAATCAACTTTGTCTAATCAGTTGCTTCTTCCTTTAATCATCTTCTTCTCTGATTCTTGGTGGTGCCCAGTATTTTATTGCTAATTCTCGCGGCTGTTACTCTCATTGACCTTGAATTTCAGAGAATCATGAGATCTCTCTCAGGAGCTGTAGCTGCCAGACTGTAGGTGAGCATCACATAAGTTTTCCCAAGACTCAGCACCTTTTACCTACACAGAAGCTTGTTGCTGTCTTTCATCCACTGGATTTTGTGAGGTCGAAGTCCTTGCACAGTGGTTCGCCATTGATACGCTGGAAGAAGTTCTCCATTGGCATGCAGACTGTTCAGTTCAGCAAGTAAAAAAAACAGGCAGCCCTGAGGAATGCTTAGCTGCTCAATAAACATATTACCAAAGCAAACTATGCCATTAAACTCTTGAACTGTCAAGGCTCAGGTAAGTTTCTCTGCACACAACTGAGCTGTGTGTGTTAGGTCTTGCTGCCAATATTCAGGTATTAAGCAGTTTATTTTTTGTGTTGTTTGTGTATTATCTGATGTTAGAATGCTTTGGTTTGCTTTCAAAAGGTTATTAGTGATGAAATAAATTTTGTGCTGACTGCTGTTCAGCAAATTAGTAGCCAGTTATACAGGTTTATTAATGGCTTTGTTAGACTGTTAATTGGTTTATGAACTCAACCAGCCAACTGTTAAGATAGAAAATTATTTTTCTTATAGTAAATGTTAAACTGTCTTTAATCTCTAGACCTACTGAAACTGAGAATAGCCAGTAATTCCAGCCCATCTCAATCTGCTTCATAGCAGATTTATAATTGGCATGTTTCTTTCAAGTTAGTTAGAATTTAAATCATGTTATGTTAGATAGTATTTTGTGTTCTGAAACTTTGCATATTTTTTAATGAATAAACAAGCTGGTATTGATTCAGTTTTTATGCTTAGAGTAGTTATTTAGCACAACCTGAGTGACATAGCACTGAATAAGTTTTTCTTCAAGAAAAATTTTTTCTTCATTGGTACTGGTAGAGGAAGGGGGCAATTCAAACTGAGGCAATAACTTTCTTTGCCCCCCCCCCCCCCATCAAGTACTTCAATTCTCTTTTCATGCTTGCCACTCTAGCAAGTGATTTTGCTGAGTCTGGGGAAGAGTTAACAGTATCAACAGAACTCTACAAAGGTTGATATCTAAGGTATTTTGTCATTGGCAAAGGTGATTCCATGCATGGTAGATGACCAGTATTCCTCCCAGGCATCTCCAGGAGCATTTTGGTTTCCTGTGGAGACAGGTGATATCCCAGGTAGTAGCCCCAGACTTCTGAAGCCACTACCCAAGGGACACTGTGCATGATAGGGATGGGTCCATTACTCTTCTAGACTTTTCTGGAAGAGGCTATAGACAAGATGGGTTTCAAACAGTGAACAGTGGTGTACATTTATCTGTTGGGATAATTTTATGAATTACTTTTAGTAACAATTATTTTTTTTCCCCAAATCAATGCAGTTGTGATATGAACCCCGAGAATTATGAGATGCTTGCAACTTGTGGAATAGATTGAGGTTATTTAATTTTGGTATGATCTTGTTTTGCAGGTTTGGACTAAGCAACAAATTTGAAGCAGAATTTCCTTCATCTTTAACTGGAAAGGTGAGTATATGCAAGTAGGTATCTGGAATTAGACAAAATTTTATTACAAAAACAAGAGTTTCAGATGTAAACCATTATAAGAGTAGTAAATTGCACTGCTGTGGTATTAATTGATTGGGTACTTTTTCCCCTTGTAGGTAGCACCCGAAGAATTTAAAGCCAGCATCAGCAGAGTTAACAGCTGTCTTAAGAAGAACCTTCCAGTTAATGTACGATGGCTACTATGTGGATGCCTTTGCTGCTGCTGCACTTTAGGTTGTAGTATGTGGCCAGTTATCTGCCTCAGTAAAAGAGTAAGTTAAACTGTTCTTTATAATTTTTGAGAGTTAAACTCACAGTGAGTTTGTTCTCATTTTGCTCCTACTTCCTGCTTTAAAAACTGAATTAATTTAAATCACTTTGATTTCATACGTTTTGGTATTAGTTGTCTGTCATACTAGATAAAGTTAAAACAGACAGCAGTCAGAACTTTGAGTTTGTAACAATGAGTGATAGTACAGCTGAATGTCTCTGCTAGAACCATGTACAGTACAGTACTTATGTTGGAAGTTACCCCAGTAATAATAACTTTGGAGTAGCTGCATCTTCTGTGGTGCATTTTTTGGGTTTGTCAGAATTTGTCAGTGATTGGGTGGCACTTTGTTGTGAGAATCTTCAGATTCACTGTAGCCATACATTGTTTTTTAAAAAAAGGCAATTTAAAAAAAGATAATAACTACATTTTTGTTTTAAATTTCACCGCTAAGTTGTAGATTAGGAAGATACATATTTTTTTTTACATTAACAACTAGAAAGTAGTGTTTTGTTATGTACACTTGAAACTTAGGATATTGTTCACAACAGCAGCTCATTTCAAGTGCCTGTTTTTCATCTCCCCTCAGTGCAGTATCATGCTACCCTCCCATCTCTTCTGTTTTTCTATGTGTAAAAATTGTCTTTGGCTAGTCCTGTTCCAGTGCTTTGCAAGAAGTCTGTGCCTCCCCATCCTTTGCTCTATATTGGTGCTGTTCATCTTTTTATTTCATTACTTGTGTATGTTCTCCCTATGTAATACCTCTTAATGCTACAGCTAGTGCACAATGTGGTTTGTTATTGGAGTCTGTATTTTCAAGGCCAGTAAATCAAGGCATTCTAAAAAAAAAAATAAATGTATAGAAAGAACACTGATAGTAACAAAACCTGTACATATTTTTGTAGCATCTTTACTTCCTGTGTTAAGATCTCAATGTCTACTCCTTTGAAGAGATTACTTAAGACTAGTTTTAACTGTATACAAAATGAGGTAGAAAAGTCTCCTGGTAATGTTAGAGTCTGTGGAAAAAATCTGTCAGGATTACTGTGACATATCCAAGCTTTGGTTTTAGGTCTTTAAGCTCTCACAAATTAGTAGATCTTCTGTAGGATGACTATATATCCATATCCCAAAAGTCTGTTACAAGAAATTAGAATTTGTTTATTGTTTCAGTGGATATGTTGGTGACCTATTGTGCTCAGAAGACTCCCTTTTCCATTTTAGGCCTCGCTCTATTTGTTACAAATGCAAGGGAAGTTTGCTTTGCTGCTGTCCATCTTTAGTTTCTAAAGAAGAAAACTTCTGCTGCTCTTTAGTTTGACCCATTTTTCTTTAATAATGTGCTGTTGTCACAGGAAATGATAGCAGGATGTATCCTGGTAGTGGCTGATGCCACTCATCTTGAGAATATGATGGTGCTCTTCTGATGCCACAAGCCCTTGCTTTCTGAACTGATGCCTCTTCATTTATTACTATAAGTCACAAATAATCAACTTTGTACACATTGTTCAGAAAGCCACAAAAGCTTGCCACATCTGGAACCAGAAAACAGAGCTGGAAACTGAGGGAGGAGGTTCTTTGTGGGAACTTGGTGAAGCAACAGTTGGAGTAAGTGGTTCTGTTGAAAGTTGTGTGGGATAGGAATGAAGGTAAGCTCCCTTTCAGAAGGATAAATCTGGAAAAATTTACATGGATACTCTGTTCAGAGGAGGCAGGAAAGAAGGTAGTGGTTTAAATGTTGCTGTAATATACAGGCTGTGTAAAGATAGAAGAGTCTCAGAAAGAGAATCAACGGCAGGAGCACGGACAGAAACTTGGGGCTGAATTTCTGGAAGTCATTCCCAGAGGTACGGCCTCGGGTACAGCCCAGACTGTCGGTAAATGTTGCGTTTGTCCTCTTAGAGCTGGTACCAGGAAAAGTCTAAGGACCTTCATATCTTTTCCTACACTAAAGATTGGGTGACTCAGGCTGAAGCTTGGATTTACAGCATTAGTGAAATTGAGGGTAGGTCTCAGCTGCCTCAGCACAAGGCGTGTGCGAATGACACTGGACACTAAACACTTACGTTTAGGCAGTTTGATTATTCCTTCAGAATAAAAATCCTTTAAGTCAATCTGAAGACTTCAGATCTTATGGCAACCTCATTTGTGTATGTCTCAACAGCTCAGCAAACTGATTGTTTGTCAGATAGAGAACCCAGAACTTGGTGTTGATTTGGCATTTGGGGAGCGTGCTGTAGAGAAGACCTGAATTTATGTTCTTGAAGACAAACTGAAATAGAGAAGAATGCTTTCCCATACTATTAATTTAAAACCTGGACCTGTCTGGGAAAGATATTTTCCCTAGTAGAAGAGCTAAGAAGAAAAGCTGTAGAGTACTTTCAAGGACATATTTGCAAATTCTAGTATAGGAAGGAAGCAGGAGAATTAGTAATGAGTCTAGTCAGGGCTACTACTCACAGTAAAGCAGAAAAGCTACTGGCACTTGGTTTACTTAAATAGGTATGTGTGGGTTTGACTGTTTTTTTTTTTTAGACTCAGATCAGGAAAGTTGAATGATTTAAATCCTTCTTATCCCTTTTTCTTGGAATTATAAGTTTTATAACCCTTAAGATCACAGTTCTGAATCACATCCACAGGCTAGTAAGATTTTCCTTTTATGCAGGACTTCTCATCAGTTTATGTCAAAGTACTATGACAAGTTCAGGAAACCAATGGTATGTATTTTCCTAGATGTGGAGAAAGTGAGTGCCAGTGGATAATGTTTATTAGTTGGAGCTGCTGTAAACAAAGCCTGTTTTATTTTAGGTTCCAGTGTGTAATTTGCTCAGTAGATGAGCAAATGTCATAGTGGAACTATGATATGAAGCAACTTAATATTCTTAATACTAAGCTTAGTAAGAAGCTTCTTAATATTCTTCCACTAAAAAATCTCAAAAAATTAAATCCATAGACTTTGTTGGTTTGCTGCTAGTGCCACAGTCTTGCCAAGCCGTAGTGACTTAACGTATTCACTGTGAAGTTATCACTTAGATTTGAACTATTGTATGGCATGCCTCTGACTTTACTGTGCATTGGAAAAGAGTTGTGTCAATCCATGCTTTGATGTCTTCACATCTCCTTTTTCTGGCCAGACTCCAGGCATAGGACTAGGCACAACAGGCAGGATTCACTTCTTGAGAAAGAGGGGATCCAGGATGACATGTGCCTTTTCTTTCCCTTCAGTTTTTAGATGTGAAGAATTCTTTCCCACAGCCACTTGCAATGTAAAACAATTATAACAAATGAGCCATAACGAAAAGGTTACTTATTTTACAGTAACTGCACTTGTCTGAGAAGTGTTGCTCAGAGAGCTTTGCCAACTCAGCGCTATCCTAAGTGATTCAAGGTGAAAGAACAGTGTCTTGGAACTGGCCTTGTTAAATCCTTTGCTGCAGTGATCACAAAAGACTCCCCAAAGCACATAATTAGAGAGTTTGATTTCTGAAAGTAGGATGGGGATGTTCCCATGTAGAACTGAAATTGATCTAGAACGTTTTAATTGCACAATAAAACTGTACTGCCTTCATTTTTTTCCGTTTTCTACAGAAATAGAAGACTGACAAATATGTTTTGTTGAATTGCATGTACAGTGACCTAACAAGTGGGACCATCTATCAAGTTAAGGATTTTTTTAGATGAAGCAACAGCTTCAGCTATTCAGTTGCTTACTTTTAATACAGAAAGTGTTTTTTTATCAGAATGACCAGTTACGGAAATCCTGTTTTAATGAGGAATCAATCTACCGTGGTCTTAAATCACTGGTATACTTCACAGTTCTTTTTCTGAAAAAGTTTAAGGGTCAGCTGGCTCAACAACAAAGTTTAGAGGGTTGTGATCAGAAGCATAGTGAAGTTGGAGGCCAGTGCTGTTTCCCAGGGATCAGTACAGGGTTCCGTTTTGCTCAGTATTTTCATCAAAAATCTGGATGAGGGGATAGTGTGTACCCTCAGCAAGTTTGATGATGAAGAAACTGGGAGGGGTGACTGACACACCAGAAGGCTGTGCTGCTGTCCAACGAGATCTAGACAGGCTAGGGAAGTGGCCAAAGGTGAACCTCATGAAGTTTAATAAGGACAAGTGTAGAGTCCTGCATCTGGGTAGGAATAACACCAGGCACCAGTACAGATTAGGGGATGTCCTGCTGGAATGCAGCTCCATGGGGAAAGACCTTGGAGTCCTAGTGGACAGTAAATTCTGCGTGGGTCAGCAATGTGCCCTTGTGGCCAAGAGGGCCAATGGTATCCTTGGTGCCTCAGGAAGAGGGTGTCCAGCAGATCTAGGGAGGTGGTTCTCCTCTTCTACTCTCACCTGGTGAGACCACACCTGGAATACTGGGGCTGCCTAGCCTTGAGAAAAGAAGGCCAAGAGGAGATCTTATTAATGTCTATAAATACCTGAGGGGTGTGTGTCAAAAGGATGAGGCCAATCTCTTTTCAGGGGTGCCCAGGACACTGAATAATGGGTTTAAATTAGAACATAGGAAGTTCCACCTCAACATGAGGGGAAACTTCTGTGAGGGTGATGAAGCACTGGAACAGGCTGCCCAGAGAGGTTGTGGAGTCTCTGGAGACTTCCAAAGCCTGCCTGGGTGTGTTCCTGTGTGGCCTGCCCTAGGTGATCCTGCTTTGGCAGAAGGTTGGACTAGATGATCTCCAGAGGTCCCTTCTAACAGCTAACATTCTGTGATTGTGTAGACAAAATGAAAGCTACAGCTTCAGAGTGATGTTTTAAAATAGTTCTTTTACTTGTCCTCTGTATTCTTACTGCCTTTTATGGACTTTTAAAATTCTAACATGAGAATGTTATCACAAGAGTAAATGATTTTTGAAATTACAATTATCGAAAGTTTGTGTATAATGGGAATATATGCATATTTTTGTGCAGTAAGAAACAAATTATGGATTTGTTTCCTTAAATCAGCAGGTGCTTCTGACTAGGAATTTATGAAGTCACAGACATTTGTAAGCTTAATTATAAATTATATCACTTTAATGCATTTACATGCAATGAAAGCTTTCCCTTCACTGTATTTTTCAGAGCTTTGTTCAATGCTAGTTTTGGAAGTTTTTGTACAGTTTTGTTTCCTCTTTTGCATTGAGGTATTTGGGAAAAAGCCTGTTACTCTTCACCAGTAAAACAAATGTTTAATGTGATCGAATATCTTATTGCCTTTCCTTTTATATAGTCATGATTTGATTTTAATGGGTAAAAGCTGCAAGAAAATTACAGGAAATACAGTCCCTAGTTTGCAGCTCCAGGTTGTCAATGATCATCAGCAGTTTTACTCATAGATTGTACCATCCTTTCTGGGACAAGCTACAGATTGTAGAAATGAACATTAAGTCTTTAAGTTATTAAAATAAAAAGAATGACATAGTGAATTATAATTGAAAAAGCACCACAGGCTGAGGTGCCCATTTGAAGCCCCTTGTTCAAATGAGTTGACATTAATTTTCAGTATTGACTAAATGCTGTAGTTCCTGACATGTAAATAGGATAAATAATTTCAACAGAAATGGTAACAATGGGAGCTATGATAGAATTGCAGTACCACTAGTTTTCTTAAAAGCTGGTATTGTACATGCAAATTGCATGGTTCAGAAGGTTCATGGGCAATCTCTTAAAATGAATAGAATGAGATATTTAAGAGCGATCTGTACTAATACTTTCAAGAACTGCTTGTTTGTTTGTGAATTCACTAAGAGCTGATGAATGCTGCTTAAGCCTCATCATTAGCTGTCACTCATGTAGGAGTTTACATCTTTAGAGTGCTGTATTAACAGAAAGTAATTACAACTTCCAAAGTAGTGATTAAATTAAGTATTTGGTGAAGGAAATGGAATGAATTTTCTAAAATACAGTAGTCTTGCTTGTAAGTGGATGATAGTGATGTTAAAATACCTAAGCTCAGTTTATTGAAGCTGTGAATACATTACACTCATTTTCAAAACTAAAGGAAAGAATTACTTTCTCCTCTGCCTGCCAGGCACATGGCAATGGAGATGCTCATGCCATAATGCTTTTCCAAGCAGTTCCTCAAGGCAAATGCATAAGACTTATTCTTATGGTTTTTCCTTTCCTTATTCTTCCTTGGTTTTGAAGTCTCCATTTTGACAATTTACAATGTAATTCAGTTTGGAAGATTCTTTAGAATTGCAGTGTACTTATTATGTTTATCCAAACTCGAACAAGTAAACTCTATGTTTGCTCTTCTAAAGTAGAGCTTATGTATCAAATATACATTATTGATCATTCACTTCAAATATATTCAGAGGTCTTTAAAATAATCTCCTTTTTTACTATTAACGATGAAATGAAAACTTTAAAAGAATCAGAAGACCTGGCAATCAAAAAATTGAGACCTGGTATATTTGTGTTTAAAAAATTTTCACTGTACTTTTGGTCAGAAAAGTCACTAAATCTTCCACATACTGAACTTCAAGTGGCAAAGCTTGTAGAACACTACAAATGTGAAATAATCATGTGTAGCTCTGTGATCATTATTTTTTTCTGTCTCTGCAGTCTATAAGGTTTTATCAGGTTTATATGTGAAAGGGTGGAATAGTGAGTTGGTGCCCAACAAGGTGTTGGGTGCAGATAGTCTTTGTCTTTTAACTTGCAAACCTACTGGCAGGGTGTGATAGGGCAATAAGATTTGCATGAAAAATAAGTATCAGTATAAATAAATAGCAAAATACTAGTTTTTCTATAGGTGAAATGCAAATACTTTGGTATTTCAAAAATATGTATTTTAAAGTTAAATTTGTAATAATAGCTTTCACATTGCACTTAAATTCAGCATCTGTCCTTGGTTTCTGTAGTGAATTTCTAATTGTTATTTAAAATGTAATTGCATTTGTAATTAGAATGATATATCTGAACATTCTAATATTAATCAAGATAATACATGTAGGATTAACACTTCCAAATTATAATGCCTTTTGCATTGTGATGGCTGCGGTGTGTAGAGGAAGCCATAGGTCATGTAGTGGTTTGGTTTAAATACTGCTTTTGCTTTCACATTCAATTTGATATGTTTCTCAAAAAAAAAACAACAAAAAAAAACTAGTTGAAATTTCCCTAGAGCTATTTTGAAAGAGCATGTTAAAAATTGTCTAGCTAGTTGTCAGATTGGGAAAATACAGGTTAGGAAGGGTCATTTTTTAGGATTCTGTCTCCAGCAATTTATAGATTAAGCCAAATGGAGAGCATCTGCAAACACTGTTGAGGAATTAATTAGAATGCAAAGTTATCTGAAATTTGTATTATTAAATTAAGTAGAAAGCACTTACTGAACAATAGCTTTCTAGACTGTGTTACTGTAAACCAAACAAAACTAGAATGTGCTGCTTGCAAGTGTGAGGTAGTGACATTTCTGTGTCTCTTCTCTGCTTTTTCCCAAAGCAGTCTTGCTCTGGGATGTATTCAGTTTTTGACTGTTTAACACTTTACTCTGGTTTGTATAAATTTTCGGCAAAAATGGAGCACTCTCAGTAACTCAGACATTATGTATAAATGAAGTAAATTGTTATTTAACAAAATAAAAAAATAAGTTGTTCAGGAAACATGACTGCTAACAAAAGAGTTGGGGTGATGAGAAGGGCAGTTCCTGTACAAAAGAGAAGACCAGAGGAGCTGGTAAGTTTTCTACCAAACATACATGTAAAGTGGAAAGTGACTTGTGACTTATGTTGCACATAAAAATAAAACTTTTTTTCCCTGAATTTTGGAATGAACTCCTGGCTTTGGTACAATAAAGATGATGGCAATAGAAAATGTATTTTTAAGGACCCAGATTTATTTTTTATAAGTTGCTTAACAAGACACAGGACTCATGATTCTGGAATTTTCTGGTTCAATCCAAGGTAGGCAAGGCACTACAGAAGCTGTTCCTTTCAGAGGGATCATTCTCTTCAGCATGCACATGAGTGAAGCATTGGATTTTACAGAGCCTGCTAGAATTATTTTGTTACCTTGTGCTGCCTTTCAGTATTTCTGGCCATGTAGCTTCTCTTCCATCCTTCTCCCCTGCCCTTAGACACCTAACAGCAGGAGTCAAATGCTTCCTGCATTCTAATAAATGAAACCTGGGAGCATTCCTAGGAATTGGCACTTAATAATTTGTATTGTTGAAGAGGTCCCTGGCAGGCTCTGGGTCTGTATTGTGTAACCATTCCAAGGCATTATCAGAATGCCTCATGCACCCTGAGTGGCTTGGAGGTTATGAAAACTTACTGATACAGATGTAAGCTGTTCCCTGCCAGCTGGCTTCAACTGAATGGGAATGTTTCTGGGCACAGTTTCATTTCCTAATAGAGATGTAACCTGAGATTTTTTAGTTTCTCCACCTGCACTGGCCTTGGCAAGCTACCAGATATTATGGAAATAATGGATGGAGACCTGAATTAATATCTCTGCAACCTCAAAAGAGAAGGTTAAGGAGGTGGATTCATTTTATAATTTCCCTCGGTGGATAACACCAGATGAGTTATTCAGTGGAGATTCAGTCCTATTTTCATCCCTGTTGTGTTTGATATCATCTTATGGCTTTGTTTTCTGTGGTCCTTTCTGTGAGAATGTTGTTTAGCAGGAGGATTGGGTGCTTTACATTGCAAGAGTAAGATTTGAATAATTTGTTTAGAGGGAGCGGAGCTTATTTTTTTGTTTGTTTCCTTACAATGACAGAGAATCAGAGCTAGAATTTAATCCTAGAATAAAAAAGTTAAAAATCTTTCAATTCAAGTAACAACATTAGTTATAATCCAGATGCTTCATGGATGCCTTCAACATCTGTCTGCCCATGAAATGTGTTTTTCATCTCAAGCTTTCTCAAGGGAAGTGTGTTAATTTTGCCACTGTCAAGGCCATTTTTTCTACAAGGCTTCTCCACAGTATGGTTTCCACAGTTATTTACTCTAGTCTCTGTCATTTCATTACAGAAAATAGCTAGATACACTTATTTGGTGACTTACCTCTTACAGGACAGCTAAAATACCAGTGACCTTGAGTCTTTTGTTTGTGTTTGAGAGGACATTTATCTAAGACTTTTAATCAGCTTTTGGAACTTCCTGTGATAACTTCTCTATGCAATGTTTCTGCTTTGGAAAATACTCATCCAGAATCTATCAGTTAATAAGTTGTTCTCCATTGTACTCACCAACTACAAGATGTTCTCCATTGTACTCCTGGATAATGTAAATGGGGTGTATGTTTCTGTACACCTCCGTTCTTCTCAGACTTCGTGGCTTTAGGGCTTTCCTAAACAGTCCAGAAGTTTGAGAATCCAAGGTAGTCTAGAGTCTGACTGTCTTTGACTTAGATAGTAAAAAATCTTACATGCAGCAATGACAAGTAATGTTGCTCTCCTCTTTGTATCAGCAGACAATTTGGTGGAACAGATCTTTCCAGAAAGTAGTTGATCTGTTTGATTCATCATGTTTTAAATTTATCTCTGTAAGTGCCAACCCAGAGTTGAGACCTGTAAAAATTAGGTCAGTTTATGTGTCTTGTGAAGAGATGGGACAATATCTTCAGGGCTATCTTTCAGAACAGGAAGTTTCTTTTACAGAAGTGAATTTGATGATATCAGTTATTCTGCTGTGGAATTCTGCTGATTGTATTTCTCATTGCCTGATCAGGAGCTTTGGTCTGGGCTTTCTTTCTGCCTGGAATAGTCTGTAAGATAAGACATGGCAGGCAGTTGTTTCAAGATCATACAAGAAGCACCAGAATGCTACTTTTATTTCCAGATATTCTAAAGTCTGTGCAGTGTGGTTTTTATTCACCTGCATGGGTGCTGCAGTGGCTTCTGGGATGAGCTCTCTTACAGTAGTCTCAACTAAGAAATACCCTACTTACTAATAGGAAAGATGATGCAAGATACACTGCTGTGATTGAACATCATCTTCTCAAAGTACTGTATGTGCTGAAGCAGGTCTTCCAGGATGTCAGGATCTGAAATAAACTCAGGTTTCACCTTTATCATCTCCGCCCTTCACAAACTGAGAATTCCTCTATAAGATGGGTATCTTACCAAGTTACAGTTTCTAAAGGGTTCATTTGTAATACAGTATTCAAGGTGGGGACTTGCTCAGCACAGATGAAGATACCTGTTATCAGTTATGCACGTTTCATGAACAACTTTGGCATTTTATGGCACCAGTATGGGCCTCCAAATTGATTTGGGTGATATTCTGGCATGTTGAAAGTGAGCATACAATTGTGTGACAGTTATCTTCTAACTTTTAATGTTTGTGCTGAAACTATGTTACCCGAGTATGATTTTTGTAGTCAGGTATATCTTTGTTTGAAGATTGAACATAAATTCCTGCTTCCATTATTTTTCTCTTTGAGCAGGGATGGTGTAGCTCAGACCCCTGATAGGATCCTTCACCTTTGTTCCATGGGTTATAATGCAAATTCTCTCCATATGACAACTACAATCTGCTTAAATTGGTCTCCTTGTATTTTGAAATTTGAGCATAATGTGTATTTTTTCAGGGCAGCATTCAATAATATTAATATTAGATTGTATTTTTTTTAATATGAAGTAATTTGAAAATCTCTATGTAGTGCTTACTGGACTAATGTTGAACTACATTTACATAAGATTTGGGGATTTTAGGTGAGAAGTCAAAGATCAAACGCTTGCATCAGCAGATTCTGCTGTTTTCCCTTGTCAGCTACAAATAAAACTGGTAGTGGATTTTATTACTGTCCATGTTATTTCCCTGCTTAAAGACAAAGGGAGGCACTCAAATTAGCACCATTTGGGAGTGATGTAAGATCCTTTTGCTTAATGTTGTAGCAGTCATTCACTGACTTACAGCAGGAGATGAGGGGGCTTTGGCCCATTCGCCTGTTGCAGGTCATGCACTGCAAGTGGGGGCCCTGGAGCCGTGCAGCCTCCCAGTCCTGAGCATAACCACATCTGGAAGTGTAGGGTAACTTCACTGGATGCTGTGAAGACATGACAGATCTTATAGCTGGTAATGCAGGTAACACACTATTTGAATTCAATACTGACTTGTTTCTGCATAAGAAGTTCATGTAAGTTTTGGGGTATTTTCCTTCTTCCATTTTTTAAGGGCAAAACTTAATTTTACTCATTTTGGAGCAGTAACCATTGTTGAAAGTGTATTCTGAGTTGAGCCCCTTTGGTAGTCTGGTTTTTCAAAAGACAGTGTCAAACATTGGCATTGTTAAATAATCTGTTATTTTACAGCACTGTTTCATTAAACATTGTATCTAGACAGTTGATTGAAGAGTCCTGTTTCACAAAAATTCTGCGGATAATGTTAAAGAGTATCTGCTTTTTTCACAAAGTCTGTTGCAAAGCATGCTTTCTTATCAGTGGTGTGCTGAAAAGTGTACTTGAAGTTGTAGCTTTGCTCAAATATTGGATTTGTTTTTTAAGAAAAAAAATTTAAAAGCTGTGTTAAAGCTAGTATTAAATCTTCCTAATAAGCAAGTCTCTCTTCCACTTAATTTGTGCTTTTATTGTGGCTAACAAATAATTTGCTGTATGGGTTTTTCTGTACACCATTGATAGAATATATAAGCTTGTCATCCTAGTGTGCTGGAAATGCTACACTCAAATCAAGTGTTCCTTTCTGGTTTTGTATATCCTCACCTGCTCCTCACTGTAAATCACTGAGATGTCAAGAGCAGTGATTAATTAAGCTGCACGTGCAAGTGCTTTTTTTCACCTGTCAAGTAGGAAGAAAACTTGCTATAGTGAATTGTGTGATGCTGTTTAATTAATTTCTTTTTATTCCAAGCTCTGAGGTTTACAGAAATATTTTTACAGCCTGATGTTCATTAACGTTTCTGTATTGGTAATCATGATTTGGGAGCTATGATTATCCCAAGTTATATTACAGGAAGGATTGTATTCAAGACACTGCAAACATAAATAATCATGGTCTCGAGGCTGCATGTGTTTTTTATCGTATGCTAGCCAAATGAATTCAAACTGGCTTCTTATTTAAATAAACCAATTAATAGTACATCACTACCTATCAATTTCTTATTTATGTGTATGTATTATATATGTAATTTTATTGGAATTCGAAAAGCTTGGATGTTTTTCACACTCTTTGGGGCGAACAATGAAATTAAATTGTATAGTGATCTTAATCTATTATTAAAAGGTCCTGGAAAGGAAGATTACAAGGTAGATTCAGGTTTTGAATCAGTTTTGCCATTGGTTTAGCAGCGGGTGGGCAGGCAGATGCCTGCTCAGAGTAGAACCTATTGCCATTTTTCACCATTGATAGAGTAGCCTTTCAGAGTCAATGAGCTCTGTCAATGTGAGCTTGTCAAGGCTACAACTTCATAGACCTGAGAGGCGGTTTGAGAGGTCAGCCCTTTTCAGGTTTGCTGTGATGCAAATGAACTTTAATGCTTAAACAACTATTGGAATTTTTATGTCTGCTCCTTGTTCTTTTTTCTTCACAAAGTCATTGACGAGACATTCAGTGCTTTTTAAATTGGAAGTTGCATTGTGCTAAAGACCTAGTACAGATTTACGGAGGGCTGAAAGCAGTTAGATCATGTTCTTTTCATGGTGCGATTAGAATCAAATCGATTTCCCTACAGCCTTCAGCATTCAGATGGCAATTTTAACAAAGCTTGGGGGCTAGACAAGGGACAAAACGACTGAACTGAATGTTAATTACACTCTGCAGCCTTATTTTCTTTTGATTTGGAGCTGACTGGCAACTAAATTAACAAAAGTGTGACCATAACTGCTGCCCTATTTTCATTTAAAAGGAGAGCAGACTCTAAAAGGCTATCTTTACAAAGAAACAAGTGAGGTCTACTGATTATTGTTAAAGGGCACTGTCTTTAAAAACATAATAATAACAATAACCCCGAAAATATTCAATTCCCAACTGATGTGATAAATTGGTCACTGGCACATCCACCTCCTGATAATTCCTTGACTTGTGCTTTTCAAAATAAAACATAATAAAAATTCAGTGTAACGATTACTCATAGATAGCAATGATCTAATTTTTAATCATGTGACCGCAATACATGCTTAGCTGTGTTTCCCCACAACTGCTTTGCTATTAGACTAGACAGAAACTGGTATTTGAAAACTGAGATGTTAATATTTGGTGGGAAATGAATAATTTGTTGTCTAATTTTTGTTTTACTTAAGACATTCTTGTTTGTCATTACAGCATTTAGTTTGATTTGTTAAGGTTCATTTACAGTACTTGTATTTTGTAGTAATAACAGCAAGATGCTTTCTCATCCCTTCCCCTCACCCCTCTCTGCCTTGTAAGGAAACTGCAGCTGCACTAAGTTGTATTTGATCCTTGTCATTGCTCCGTCTTTTTGCACCTGCAGCTCTGTTGGTCTCATCTTAACACCTGGCACCATGAATTATCCCCTTTTTATTCCTAGTCAGTAGCAAATCCCATTTAGAGCTAAGCAGTATATATTCTGGCAGTCAAATGACCATAAATGTCAGAATGTATTTCTCAAAAATACATTTGAATAATTGTATTCAAAATGCTGTGAAACTTTACAGCACGGAATGTCCTTCAATACTAGCATGCATAATCCTAAAAAGCTGTGCAGAACGACATTTAGGATTATCTGTCTTAAGTTTCAAATGTGGACAACATAGGCAATAAAACTTTGCTTTAGAGTCCTAAATATTTCGTTTATTCTTTATAGAAGAGATAAAATTCTTTATCATAGAATTAGTAATATTCATTTGTGCAGTTTTCTGTAGCTCCCTGCATTTGGTTTTCATCTGTAAAATCTGGATATATATTAACAAAATCTTCTCTTTAGAGTATTGCGTATTTGTACTTGACCTACAGCTTTGCAAAATAGTTCACAATATTTGTTAGTTTAGATGCTGACCCTCTTGGAAGCAGTGCATTAGGACCACTGATACCGAGGGAGCAATGTTGCTGATTTTACACTTAGATCACTTCAAAATGTATGTGGTTTTAAAATAATCTGCTTTCTGGTTGTTACAGCAGTTACATATGAACAGTTTTTGTTCCAAAATAGTTGCAGATAGTTATTTGGGTGTCATAAAAGTTGCTTCTGTTCTAGTTACTATTTAATACCAGCGAAGTTTTGATAGTACTGCAGACCACCCTGTACTCAGTCACTGTCCTGTACCTCTTTCCTTTTCACACAAAAGCAGCTGCAAACCAAAGTTTTTCTAAAACCAGTCAAGAGTAAAATTCTTTCTCATTTGTCTTCCAGACACGAAGATCGATTGAGAAGTTATTAGAATGGGAAAACAATAGGTTATACCACAAGGTGAGTGCCGCGGGGAGCAGCTTCGTACTGTTGGAGTTTGAATTGCACAGTATGGAAACAGATGCTTTTGTTGAACGAAAAATATGAAAGGTGGACAAATGGGCTAGTCTGTGTGCTGCAATAAAATAACAGCTCGTTTTTCTTCTTTTTCTTTCCTCCTTGTCTAGCTGTGCTTGCATTGGAGACTAAGCAAAAGGAAATGTGAAACGAATAACATGATGGAATATGTAAGTTAAAGGGCTGTTTTGTGAGTTTCTCTATTAAATGATCATTTATTTTGCTTCTGATCTTATTCTTTTCATGATTATTAATCAGTAAAGGTGTCAGGAGCTTAATCGCCTGAGTGCAAGGATTTTCTACGGTTCACAGATGCATGGTTTCATGTGCAGGACTGATTTATAAAGTTATGAATGACTTGAAAACAAGGCTTCACTGTGTTCTGAAAAATAATAAATTAATTGCCAAGATAAAATAGCTTGAACATGTGCTGATGGAGTGTGAAATTTTAGATGCTGTATAGAGAATAACCACAACTTTGGTTACGCAGCAAGTCAGATATAGCTGTTGTATATAATGCTAATCAAGGCTAAAAGTATGGATGAAGACCTTTCAACTAAACTGTTGGAGCTTAAGAAACCTTTACCCTTTTTAGGTTTTAACTGCCCCTTGCCTCAACTCTCTTGAAAGTATCTTTATCTCCAATTGGTGCCACTGAAATATTTTTACGTCAGTCCCTGAAGTTTTAACTTAATTCAGTTTTGGCTGAGACTCTATAAGACCTTCTTGGAATACACAGTGGAACATCTATGCATTTTAAAATGAGTGACATCCAATGTGGAATTTTAGGTTGTTTAGCCTGCAACCTTCTTGCTCTTTTTTGGTGCTGTTTGTATTGCCATTTCCATATATCTTGGAGATAAACAGAATAGAATGGAATTAAGCTGCTAACATGAGTATTTGCATAATTTCCTTTAATGCTCGAGCAAGTAGGCAATAGGAAGGGTTAGCTTTTTAAAAACAAAGATTAACCTTTCAGAAATATCTGCTGTATTAGTTAGCTTATCTGTGGTTTTTGATTACATGGTACTTTGCTCTTTGAAACAGCAAAGCTATCATTCATATAAAGTTTTACAAGTGATTACATATTTAGTGATTACATTAAAAGAGTATTTTTCTTTTAGTCTTCCACTTTTTTCCTGTTTCTACATTGGAACTGATTTCTAGCCCTGAAAAATAAAATCTTTAAAATGCATTTTTTACAGAGAAGCTCTGTTCAGTTCACTGAACAAGTAGACTTTTTGTAACATCTATTCTACTTTTTTTTTTTTTTTTTTTTTTTTGCTTTAGATGTATGAGATGAACAATTGAATAAAGAAAATTATGAAAAGAAGCTTTCGTTATATAAATATTCTTTCACTGTAAATTTTGGTTTTGTACAGGAAAATGTGGTCATGTCCATCTTTTTGCAGAGTCAATTTAATTGTAAATAATTTGTAAATGCTATGGCCAAGCAGCATTTACAGATGAACATGAATTTTATATAAATAAAATTTAAAATCAGTTGACCTGATTACATTAATAATATGTAAGCATGAAGATAGAGTTTTACAAGATAAAGATGGAATTATTTTGTTTTTTCAGTTTGTGAAAAGTCTATTATATTCTCTCTGGATATATTTAATGAGAATTTGTACAAAACTTCTCTGTACCATTTTTTCATTTTCAGTGAACTGATTTGCTAGTCTAATAAAAAGCTGCCCTTAATGTTGTATTTATGATTTAATTTAAAATAATAAACACCCTCTTTTTTTTTCAAAGTCGGTGATATAAATTATACAGACTCTTGAACCCCAAACTTGGTGCATTGCCAACTTGAGGATCTAAATTCACTGCTGTAGTTACTAGGCTAACTAAATAATTAAATTAGAGACAAGGTAGTCTGACACCTTTGGCGTAAGCACAGTGTTCAAACTTTACCTGTTGCTCCCTTTTTGAAACCCTGAGATCTCTGAAGCATCTAGTGGTTGTCTCCAGTGGGTTTTGAGCAGTTTGCATCACTTCTGAAAATAAGTCTCTTCTAAATATCTTTAAAAATAAACTTACACACCTGATTTTGATATCCATTATTTAAACAATGTTTGCCTTAGAAATAAAATTACTTCCTTCTTTTCTGATGTTCATTATGCTGTCAGAGATACAAGTGTTTCCTCTGAGCCAAGTTACCTTCTCTTTTACAATCAAAAGCATTTAGAATTTTTTTAAAAAAACTTCTTAGAAAGACAAGCTCTGCTTACAAGCCATAGTTATGTTACCAACTGCATTTATTTCTTTGTTAGTACTGTCATGCTGCTTATGAATTATCTTCCTGAAGAAAGAAAACACACAAGCAAACATTTACGTTTAGCTTTCTATTTAAAATTGGATTAATGCTTGGGCTGTGTTCTTGAGTGTACCTTACTGTGTGTACATAGCATAGGGACACAGTTTAAATTGGGATCGTATCATAAGGATAATCAGGCAAAGGCATTAGTAAAGTTTTTTGCTGACTACTTGCAGATTTGTTAGATATGGAACTTTGCAAAGCTTGATACACATTTCTGTACCAGTTTAGAACCATGTGATTTTAGAATCATGTTTTAAATGGAAACAATTTTTGAAGTAAAGGGAATTGCATATGTTAATTGTGAATTAACTTTGCACACATCGTGCATTCTATTTTCTTTAAATCAATACATTTACGTTTTTCATAATATTTTTGCAATAAAGTAAATCAATTATGTTAAAGAACAATGATAAAGAAGTTTGGTTTACTTTGTTTAGATGTGTTAGATATTGGTAGGCAAACTTTTCTAATTGAGTCTGATTCTTTAAGAGTATTGATTTTCTAAGCCAAAACATTTATATCAAGCCTGACTTTTTCAACAGTTTCCTAACTTAGGAAAGCCCTGTGATTGTTGATTGTCATCGCAACATAATGTACTTAAAGAAAAAACATGTGAATTATCATTGTGACAGATAAGAGTATTGCTGCCATCTCCCATTTAATATATATTTGTTTTCTTTTTATACAGGTCATCCTTATAGAATTTTTACCAAAGACTCCGATTTTTCGACCAGATTAGTATTTGATTTATTTATAGAGACTTACAAAAGTATGTTGTCTTTCCAATGGTGCCTTGCTTGGTGCTCTTCTGGTGGTGACATAGCATTGGTTCTACGGAATCTTGTGGTGTTTTCATTCTTTTTGTTTTGTTGGAGTTCTTTTGTTTTGTTTAATTGTTTATTTTGTTGGGGTTTTTTTGTTAAATAAGAGCATGTTCCAAGTGCATTTGGTCAAACTCTGCAAAGTCATTTCACACAATTGTTAATTACTACTTAAGTTATTGCTACTTTTACTACTTCTGTTTATTAATGTATCTTAATTTTCAAAGAGTCTTTTGTATGTGTGCGCGCGTGTGTGTACATATATATATTACTAAATACACAGCTGAAAATGGTATACAAGTGAGCAGGTTATTTTTTTTATCTCAAAATGACAACTGATTGACTGTATGTTGTGTAAGTCTTTTTAATCATTCAATTACATGCTGGAGTACCTTCTAAGATCTT
This sequence comes from Phaethornis superciliosus, assembly GCA_023637945.1. Classification (NCBI taxonomy): domain Eukaryota; kingdom Metazoa; phylum Chordata; class Aves; order Apodiformes; family Trochilidae; genus Phaethornis; species Phaethornis superciliosus. The sequence goes on along the minus strand of JAJQWJ010000005.1, from coordinate 17,493,447 downwards.
CCTAAACTTCTGTCATTGTAAATATTTTTATTTCTTTTTGGAATATTGGCTAGCCTCTTCCAACAAAAGAAGAAGATAAAGTTCATCTTGAAACCATGCTTTCTGGAAACCAAATGTCACTGCATTAGTAGAAATCTCTGTGCTTTTCAAGAAGAAAACCTGTCAGCTGGTCCTGAAAAATTCTAATTTAAAGGTTAAAGAAAAAAAAAAAGCACCAAAATAGGATTATTTTACTCAGACTAGAAAAATGACTGAAAGAATTGCATGCATCTGGTTAGTAGAACTCAAGATCACAAATATATATTAGTATTGCAATTTATAATGTAGCTGTTTTAATTCAGGCTAATGCCATATATCAGCTTCATTCCTACTGTTTACCAGATCCTGTATACAAGGGTGCAGAAGGACTTTTCTATTTTTTTTAAAACTTATTTTCCAAGAGGACCTTTCAGGGTTGTTTTCTTTGTTTTAAAGCCACACAAGGAGAATAAAGATATTGAAGAAATATTCAGTAGTACAGTTCTAGGTGCAAATGCTGTGTAGTAAAATGAAGCACTGGGAAACAGTGTAAATTGAAATGCATTAGCTATTTATTGCACCCTTGCTTCTGCTCAATTTTGTTTACAAAGCTTTTTTTCTGCACAAGTTCAATACCTTTTTTTTTTTTTTTTTTTTTTTTTTTACTGGATATACATTGTATGGTTGGGTCAGGCCAGTTCTATTTTGTTGTACATATCTTCACATGTAGTTGCTTTTTTTTATTATTTGCAACTCAGTCATATTTTAAAATTTGCTTTAGGTATCTAAAATTACTGTACAAGAACATTAATATAAGTTAAAATATGTTCTTTGTACAGTTGTGGTAGCAAGCAATAATGTGAATATATGAAAAAAACAGATATACTCTGCTTAATATTTGTATGAACTAAAAGAATACCACTACAAGAATAATCTTCTCTTTTTAATCTTTTAAATACAAGTTTTATTTCAAGGTAATATATTACAGGTACCTTGATGCTGTGAACTATTTTTCTATGTCTTCAAAATATTTATTCTCTGTAAAATATTCTCTAGTGAGTATTATATTCCCAAATTGTTGATAGTGGGAGTCATTTAGAAAGTTTTTAAGTTTTCTTAAATTTAAGCCTTCTGTATCTGTTCCCAAAACTCCTCCTTTGCTCAGCTTTCGTCTGTGGATTCCTACTGTTTACTTTGGAAATAGCTCAGCTTTGCTTTTCATACAAGCCTACAAGTGTGTTTCTTTGAATTGATGGAATATGATTTTTAATTAAAAAACAGTTGTGTGCTGCCTCAGTCTTCCGGGTCCCACGGCGGTTTCTGTTCAAAGTGACTGGTCATAAACTTTGAAAAAAAAAAATTTCAGTCTCTTCTACAATACAAATCTGGGTCTGCAGCACTCTTCCTATTACCCAGAAGTATTAGGTGTAACTTTGGACCTGCTACACCATGTGGGGGAGGTTGGAAGCCTAAAGCTGATGACAGCTGAGGTTGTGGAGGTTGGAGGTGCAAGAAGGAGGTTGTAATTGAACAGAAATGTTAACTGGTGATAAATACTGATGCCCAGACATACATGTTGATTTCTTTAAGTGTCAGTTTTCAATAAAATGAATATTGAATTATACAAGGCCTAGCTTTTATTATCAAAACTTTCAGTTGACTGGATAGAGAGATTTGTGTCATGGATGCAGTTTTCCACTGGCAGTTTGCTAATGTGCAGGGGTAGACTGAATACAGCTTGTGATAAATTCATAGCAGCACTGCATTCAGCATGAGTTAGGCTCCTTAGTTTACTACTCAAACTTTACATACTAATCTCTGCTTTACCTTATCAGCAGCACCCAAACCTACCTACAGTAAAGCTACTTTGGGCAGAATGTGTGCTGAAACCAGAGCAGGGAATAGTGTGGCTTTGCAGGTTTACAAAGAGTATATCATTAGGAAAGTTTCCACATAAACAGTAGTGCTAATAAAGATCTGACTACTTTTGAGTGCACCTTCAAGTCATCTGCTTGGTTTGGAAGCATTCCTGTATTTTAACTTCTAAGAATTCTATTATAGGGATCCAAAGCAGAGTTCTGCGCAAATAAAAAATTAATTCCTTTAGTAAGGATGCTAGACTAATGGCCTTTTAAAGCATAAAGCATTTCTGGTAAGTTATTAAAACAACATCTGTAACTTAAAATACAATCAGAAGACCTGAGAAACTGTTTTATATAGAGAGGTGTTTTGCTCAGCAGCATTACTCTCCTGATGAGCTGGAACACTTGTCTAGTAAAAATGTTACTAGGCATTTTCGTACAATCCCTTTCAGTTCATTAATTACAGTGATAGAAGTTAAACATGGCAGGAACTTTAATCAGCTATTCAATGCTTGTAGAAGTCATCAGGATTTTCCTTTGATGTTGTTTCTAAAATACTAAATGTATTTATTTTGTGAGCTAATGAGAAGATGTATGTTGCCCATTTTTTGGCCAGCTGGTAAAAGATGAAATTGCAGCAGTTTGAGCAAACCAGAAGATATAGTAGGACTTCAGGACATAGCCTGCTGGTGGCTAAAATAAATACATTGTACTCATTTACTCAGCTTCTTGCAGTTTGGCAGTTCCTACAAATAAACATCTATTTCCAATTCCCTTGAATTTTAAGAGTTAGTAACCCACTTGATATTCATTATATGACAAATTATACTAATTATGTCTATTTCACCTTTAGCCTGGGAAACTTAACTATAAAGGCATCAATTACTGCCTGTTAAGGCTAATCAGTATTTGGAGATATACTGGCCTTTAACTGGCCAATAAAGATTTTTCATACTGTAATATGATTAAAATATATTATTTTCAATCTTTTAGTGATAGGTAGAGTAAATACTGAAGGGTAAGGGCTTTCTCCTGCACTCTACATATAAAATTCTGTAGAGCTCACTTGTTAAAATAGCTATTATTTGAAGTTTATACCAGGAGTGGCAAACTTCACCCTAAGTTAAAATGTTTATAGAGACAGATTACACAGTCAATTTTTTTCTAATAGTTCAGTAACAGAAATTTTAATAAACTGTGTACGAATCCAAGAATGCCCATGACAAATTAAAATTCCCATGATGCTAGAAGAGATTGTAAAAACTTCTTACTGTACTGAGATGTAAATTATAATCTCTAAATCAATTTGTTAAATACTTTTTTTTAAAATCTCAAGACTATGGTGTTTAAGTGCAATACTCTTGAGATACATTCTTGCTTAAAAATCAGTTTTCAGGTTTGTTTTTTTTTTTCTAAAACACTTTCATTTATACTTAGCCATGAAGATTGTAGTGGGTAGAGATTTAAAATACAATCTGTAGCTGCTCAGAAGCCAGAAGGCAAAGAAAAAGAACTTGCCTTTATTCCCTTCCCTTTACCCCAAAGTCTTAATTTTAAATTGGTCCCCTTGTTTTGGGAGCCCTGGTTATGGTTTTTGAGCAGCTGGCAATAATGCTAATTGTTCACCAAAAAACCCCATTTGAATTCTGAACAATTTAAAGAGATCACTTTAATTGAAGGGGCAAAAGACTTGTTAAACAAAGAAAATCCCTGGGTCTTTTAAGTTCTTCCAGCACTCCTGTTAAGTAATTAAAAGGATCACGATGATACTACATTAGCTCAAAATTCAGATGATTTTATGTAAAGGAAATTCTCAGTTGCAGAGGTCTCAGAGCCCCAAATGTCTTGGATTCATAGTAATGACTTGTTAAGGATAAGTGCAACTACACTAGTTTTGTATCCATTACTAAAATAATTTATGTTGCTCTTCAGCAACCTTACTGAAAGAAAGCATTTTTGAATTAGGATCTGTATTCATCACCACTAATTTGCTGTAATTTCTGGGCTTCCTCCTAAAGCTACATTGCATTTCCATCACAAACAGCTAAGTGTGTGATCATTAAAATGCCTTTAACAGCCATATTGTAGGTAGAAATAATAACTTCTCAGGGACTAATAGGAAATATGAAAACAAAGCTAATAAACTGAATACCTATCTGCATGAAGGCTTGCTTTGCAAACAGCACCCTAGAAAACTTCTGATTGTAATATGCATGACCATTATGAATGTTATCAATATACAGCTATGAGAGCTCCCTTTACCCTGTATTAGGCTGCTGAATGTCAAAGTTTGTTGGATAGGGACAAATTAAATTTTTTGCTGATTTGGATAGAGCAATTATTTCTAATGGTGCTACCTTCTTAATTGCTGTGTTTATTCTTTGTGAAGTTTGCTCTTTAGGATGGGTGAATCGGGATACTGGTGCAATGAGTAAACAGTATCATTCTTCCTAAGTAAGTGGAAATATTTCCAAGCCAGAAGTATTACAGAAGCAAAAACTTTCACAGCTGAAAACATCATGTATTTATTATTCATTTGTTAAAGATATCCATTTGAGTTGTTGTGTTGCTAACAGTATTTTGCAGTGCATTAACTTAAGAACTTCATCTTTTTTCACACTGATGTCTCAGTCAGAATAAGCTAAATTAGAGATTATTTTTGAATTAAAAAAAAATACTAGTGCAAGAGAGTATGTTGATACTGGTGCTGGTGTGTGTATATCCACCACACGATATCTGGTTAATACATCTTATATATTTTATTGTTTTCATGGAAGATGTAATTTTGAGAAATTCTTTTACTTCATTTAATTCATTAATATTTCATTAAGATATATTTTGTTGAAAAAAGACTAATAAATGCTTGACTCTTCAGAATAGAGCAGGCCATTAGAAAAGATTTGGCGAGGCAAAGAATGAAACAGGGATTAGAGAAGCAACACCCAAAAGATTGGGTTTGAGGAATAGGTTTGAAATTATCTGAGTGTGATAGAAAATAGTTTTGAGCTGTATTAAATGGTAGTGAATAATTAAAATACTGTAAAAACTAGCAGTTCATTTCAGTAATTATGTAGACTGTCTTAATTAAAACAATATTTTAATGAGTGTTTTTTTGTTTTGCCCTACTTAAGAGACAACCATACTGTTATGGAGATTTTGAGGTAAGGTTCCTTCTAAACTCAGCATCTCTTAGTTTAAAACATCCTGACCGAAAATTAATTGCTGATGTGAGCTGCATAGTACAGAACAGTCTTTTCCTAAGCTGAAGCCTGTAATGCATGGCTAATTGTTTCCAAAGAAACTTCTTGACTTGTCCAGACAGCTCTTGTCATCTGATAGTACATTTAAGGCCCAGGAGTGGGATCCAGTTAGGATAGTTTAAGTTTCAGTAACTAAGATAGACTTTTTTTACCTAGTTGTAGCTTTTATGGAGAAGGGAACCATTAACAAATGCTCGTGTTTGGAGGGCAGAGGTTAGATTTTATTATGTTTATTTAGACACCTCTCCCCCCTCCCCATTTATAACTTCATAATTGAAAGTTACTTTGCCTCATGCTGAAAACTAGATTTGATAGTTTGCTAAACATGTTTTGTTTGTTTTTTTCTGTCAGTGTTTTGAGTTGGTGTATCCATTTTAAAAACCATGTTTAGAAATTTTTCAAGAAGCCAGCTCTCCTGATGCAGCATAACTGATACCTTCAGTGGCTCTGTGTTTAAGCTGATTTCATTGTACCAATATAAATATCTCAGTCATCTACTCTAGATGTTTATTCCTGATCCCCCTGTACTTGCAACAGGCTTTCTAAATTGTTAGGATATGCAGTGTACATACTTATTAGTTAATCAATGAACATTTTGGTTCAGCGAGATAACAAGGAATGCAGAATAGTTCCTGATTTGAAAAGTTTAACTCAAATTCTGGTTCCCGTAAAAGACTGAGAATGCCAGTCAGAATACATAACTAATTTCAAACATAAATTTTAGAGAATAGTAAACTATGGAGCAGTGCCTAGATGTTGTGTGCTAAATTAGCCCCATGTAATTCATTTTGCTTTAAAATAATTTGCAGAAAATTGCATCAGATTGTATGTGCTTAGGAAAAACCTGCTAAATGTGCAAAGCAGTAATGGTAAGTAAGCCACTGAAGGAATGTTGTCTTTCAATAAGGCAAACCTAAAATCTTTTAGACTACATTAAAAATTAATTTCAGGCAGAAAATGCTAAAGCAATAATTTTACCTAGAACTGGATATTAAGGAAGCTGCTATTTATAGGGAGAATTGATAGTAATTTTGCCTGTTGGGCATCTCCTCTCATAAAGAGTTTAGAAAGATAGGGTTGCTGTGATTCCTACTATTGTAACATTCCTCTCCAAGTATTTTAAGTCCAAGTGAGAGACTGAAAGCCTGGAGGCCAGTACTGTGTTCACAGGGTGCATGGATTTGGGAGGAGAAGATAGGAAGAAAAGGACTTTTTTAAGGCTGCGCAATTGTAAATATGCATATTTAAGAATATTTAACCATGTCTGCTCAATTACTGAAGTTAATCTATTGTTGAATTATATTTAATACATGAGCATTGTTTTTTCCTGACCTGACCCAGAATCGGAATGGACTCCAATATAAATTTTTAAAATAATTTCTTAAGTTGTATGTGTTATAAACTAATAAAATAACTGTTAACCTATCTACTGAGCCTTACTGTTTTTCATCTATTCATTATGTTGGGGGGTGGTAGGAAGGGAAAGAAAAAAAAAAAGAGAAGTCCCAGAAACTTCTTGATGATACAGTAGTCTCTTCTAATTTCCAATTGATACTTCTAGACTAAATAAGGGGAAAAAAGAAAAAAAAGAAAAAAAAAAAAAAAAGGTTTTGGGGTGATTTAGTGACTCCAGGGCTGACATTGTGAAATTTAAAGACATTGCGTGCCTGAAGTGTGAACTGGCTTTACATGAAGTCCATGGAGTTATTAAAGCTTTTCAAGCCCTCATGTTAGCAGGGTTTATTATATGTATTACTATTAGGGTTTGATGGTTACATTTAACCTGTTTGTAGGCTTTTTTTATCCACTAGTATACTTATATACTTTTTATACACAATGTATACTTACTGTCTAGTTAAGACAGCGACTATTTACTTAGGAATCCTTCCCATCTTTTAAATCCAAGTATTTTTAAGACAGTCAGATATGAAATCTTGGCAAACCTCGACAACAAAAACTAATTCTGGACTCCCCTGTGCTCTCTTAGATAGTCTTGGTTCTCTTCAGCTTTTTTTTTTTTTTTTCTGTGTGTGTGTATGTGTGAAATGTTTTAAAGCTCTTTGTTTACTCATTACGGAAATCTTGGCAGCTTCCTGATGGTGCATGTGTGTGTAATGTATGTTTTCTATATAGATATAGATACATGCATGTGTGCTAATGTATGTTCATGCATAAGAAGCCGTGTGTGCCCGGGGAGGGCTGCTCCTGGTAGGCGCTGTGAAGCATTCCGGGTGTTGTAATTCAGGTTTGCAAAGCGGTATGATACAATGTTGCTGAGCAGAAAAGCGCACGATAGATTTAATGTAGCCAATTGTGTACTTTTGAAAAAAAGAGTAACTGTTCAGTGTGAGTTAATTTTGGATTTTTTCAGCATCCCTCTTTTAGGCTTTGTGCTGCATTCTTCTAGACAAATGCGTATTCCATGTGGGCCACTGTTCTGCTAAATGCTCTCAGTTCTCCTTTTGCAATCAAGATTATGTTGCTAAGGAGATTTTGCTTTTATTGGTGCCATTGATTTGTGTTAATACGTTTTGAATACCTCTCGGTATTCTTCCGTAGACAAGGCCAAAAGAAAAACTTCCCTGAGTTTCCCCATTTACATTACAAATGGAGCGGTGGTGTAATGAAGCCGATATAAAGTGGGCAGTTGAAAGGGAACTAAAGAAGGGCACTCAAGTGAGAAATGAAGAAATGTGCCGAAGCCGTGGTCTGCGGGCCGCCTCTGGCCCAGCTGCGGGAGCGGCCTCGGGCCGGCCCAGGGGCAGCGGGCAGAGCCCACGCTGCCGGCCCCGCAGGCCAAGACCACCCACTCGCTGCGGCCTGGCTCCGCGGATTACCCCACCGCTTCCCAATGGCCACCACAAAGCAGGTCCCGGGGCCCTGCGGCACCCCCGGGGGCGGAAAGGGGCCCATCGGGCCCCTTTCCGCCCCCGGGGGTACCGCAGGGCCTAGTGTTGGCAGCCTGGACTTGGCCACTCCATCTCTATGGTGCCCTTGAAACAAACACGCTCTCTCTCCCAAGATCCTTCCGTGTTATGTGGACAAGCTCCTGGATGATTCAAGGTCCCTGGTAGTTTTTGGTGTGAAAAGGTTATCGGGAGAATGTTCACACATGCAAAAAAAAAAAACCAACCCAACCAAAAAACAACCCAAGAGCGTTCCCGTCTCCTTTTGTCAGAGAAACCCCCTTGGCTGCGGGGATGTAAACCTCTGCCCACCTGCTTGATGTCTGGGTGGCATGGGGAAGGCCGGTGTCTACATCTTCAAATAAGGTAAAGGGGCCTTTGCGGAGCCATGTCTGTGCTTAGTGTTTTGAAGAAGAAAGGGTTGCTCTGCCTTTGACTTTGGGACCAAAGAGTGTTCCCATCTTCCAGGATTTGCCACCACAGAAATCTCCTGCCTGTGGTGATCTGGCCTCTGGCTCTACATCTGCGAAGGCAAAGTGACCTTTGCTGGGCAGTGTCTGTACTTACAAAGCCCCTCATCAGTTTCACTGCAGGTATTCAGAGATGAGGACTCTGACACAGTCCTCTGGTGTCACCGGGAAGTGATGTGAGCACCATACCACATGTGGGTGAATGAGCTGGGAAAGTAGCTGGCTTCAGGCTCCTCATTTAGGTGTTGTATTTTCCCTGATGTGGACAGGTGGCCCAAAGTCACAGTATTTCCTGACTTCTCATCCAAAGGAGCAAACATGCTTTGAAATAGGTGCGTCTACCTTTTTGCGTCAGCAAAGATGACCAGCAGTCTGCTTTATGTTGTATATTGATTACTGTGGAAAATGTTCCATTGCATTTATCTAGGCTTAGCTCTGCTATTTCACATTGCTTCACGTTGTTCAAGCCTGAGGTGTTAATTCTTAGCCTATTGATCACATTATGTATCACATTAATTTTTCTTTTTGCACTCATACTCTGCAGTATTAAGCCCCTGCCAGTAGGATGGGAACTCAGGCTTTCTGAATAGATGGGAGGAGTAGAAAAGCTCAGCTTCTCTACTTGTTTCTTGGTATAACTTTTTGATGACTTCAGGTATTACATAACAGGTTCCTATTTGTGTGCCTTTGAAGATCTATATCTTAAGTAGTCATTTAATAAAAAAAGAGAGAAATGTGTAAAGATAGCTATTCTACCCAAATTATACAAAGATGATCTTAGCACCAGATCTTACTCAGGATTTTGTGCTATTTTGTATTAATACCACAGTCCTAAGCAAAATTCTCCATTGTGTGTCAAGAGCACATGCCCAAACACATTATCTTTAATATGAAGGGCCTGTTTTTATATGGGATAATGAGTTTTGAGTTTAATGAGGATAGGCCCAGAATTCCTACTGTATTAGAGTGCCATTGAGTATACAGTAGAAATAAATTGAGAGACAGACAGTATTTTAAAATCCTCTTTCATTTAGGCATTTTGTTTAGCATTCAGAACACAGTCACATTACATGATTAGCTGATTTTAATGAGTTGTCCTCTAATCAGTTAAATGAACGTGTGGAAAACCTAAAAAGATTATATTTGCAGAGACAGTCTGTTTACATTGTTATCCCTCAGCTAAGAGGATACTTGGCATGTATGATGCATCTAAGAGAAAAATGTGTAAGGCCAAAGAAACCTTGAAGACAATTGGATCCAGCCCATTCTCCCTGTCCCCACAATGCAAGCTCTGATGACTTAGTATTTTAATTAACGTCAACCCTTACCATCAGTGCTCATGGGAGCAATCATTAAACCAACACAAAAACATTTTAAATGGCTGGCAGCCTACCAGATACTGAGCTAAGCATTCCCATGGTAGAGTGGATGGTTTCGTAGCCAATTCTGCACTGGATTAAATACATTCTCTAATAGTACTGGCTCGAAAGGCCATTATTTTCAAACTAAACAATGCGTTAGGTTTTCTAAGTTCTTCTATTTTAAAATGTTTTTGTATTTACTTCCCAACACTAGTATCAATGTTATTTATATGGATGTGGTTAAATTTTACTTGTTACTAAAGCTTGTTTTTCTTATTCCTCCTTTCCTTCCACTTTTGGTTTCCTGCTGCTAAACCAAAACCATATTTTTTTTCTCTCAGATAATTCACATGATCAGACACAGCCTAAACCAACAATCAATTTACTGTGAAGCTCTAAAAATTGCTGGCTGAATGAATTTTAAAACTGGACAACTTAGATTTTTTTTTTTTTTTTTGCTTATTGTGTTACTTCTCCATGGTAGGAACTAAGTCATGTCTCTACCTACCTGCTAGATACTCTGCTGTCCTCACTGCTGCAATATTTGCTTGCCAAGTGTTCTGAGTAGCCTGATCTTTCTTGTTCCTCGAAGGTCTTTTTTTTTTTTTTTTTTTTTTTTTTTTCCCCTCCTCCCATCTTCTGTGTTTGCTGTTTGCTCAAATTGTTTAAACATGGAGCTCAATGACAGGCTATTAGTGGTGACTGGAGCCACACATAATGTGGCCACATGTTGTGTAAGCTTCACAACTTGTCTGCTAATTCGCCTCAGGCCTGACCTGAAATACCCTTGCTATTCTAGCTCTTAGCCCTTTCCCAGCACAGACAGGCTCTTGTGCTAACTTTGCACTAACTCCTATGACCATGTCATTGAGGTCTTTGATTTTAGGCCAAGTCCTGCCTTGCTTTCTAGTGGAGGCAGTGCCATGGCAGCTGGTGAATCTGCCTGAGAAACCCAGCCGTGCCGTACAGATGGGAATGAGGGTGACTGCTCTCCCCTCATCTGGTGTCACCCATCAGGAATGAAAGCCAGTGGTTACAGTGCATCCAGCAGGCAACATGGGAGGCACTTCTCTCCTCTCCCCAAGGCTGTGTGAGTCCCACTGACAGCTTCCTAGGGGAAATATGGTTTCCATAGAAAGTCCACAGGACAGGAGGTGGTCCAACTAGCAGTGGAAGCCCAGGCTGGCAAGTGGGGACAGTGTTCATTTGTGTCATCGGGATCTCTGATGCTATTCTGATGGGTATGGAAATGAAGGAGGTTTTGGTCAACTGGGCAAGCCAAAAGGGCAGCCCGTTTAGGAAGAAGATGAGGATAATGAAATACATAGTAAGAAGCTCAGATACTTGCACTCATTAGAAGAGGTGCTTGTTGGACAGAAAATGTATGAACTCTACAGAGAGCAGTAGAAAGTCAAAAGATCAATGCAAATGTGTTGCGCTGGTATAAAAAAAATAATTAGTTGGAGAAATGTATTTGAGATGATGAGGTAGATTGATTAGGAAAAAGGGTGCATGATAGATTAGGCTATTGGGTTGATGAGTTTGATGGGTTGATAAGGCTAATCAGAGAATGAAAATGGCTTAAAAAGGCCATGGAAGTTCCAGCAGCAGTTTATAAAATCTTAAAAAGACCTGAAGCCAAGAACAGGATAGAAAAAGGGAACAAGAAAGTTTTGGGAGGGTGAAATTCAGGAGAACATGCAGAAGTAAAGTTTAGTAAAAATTAGCAAACTATGAGCAAGGGAAGACAAATATTACAGAAAGAAAAAGTAGGAGGAAATTCCAAAGACCATGAGGGAAAGGATTCATAGGTGAAAAGGTGAGAGTTACATGAATTAAAACCATTGGGGGTGGGGGAAGTGAGGTGGTCGCAGAAAAAAATGGTGAAAAAAAAGGGGGGGAGCAGGAGGAGCATATGCACTATGTTCAGTCTGTGTACAGCTTCTTTAGGAATGCCTTTAAACCTAAAATGTGAACAGCTTTGGAAATGGCAAACCCCATGATCACCACTGTTTCAGTGTGTCTGTCTTCATGCTCTAGGATGAAAAACTGGGAAGCTCCTTACTGTTCCCATTTAGTGGGATAACTTTCACACCTAGGTGCTTTTTAGCTACAGGAAAAACACTTGCTACATTTTACTGTTCTTTCTACATCCTGTCACCTAGAAATGCATCCAGTATTCAGTCCCCCTGAATCTCAGAGTTTGAGACCCACAGCATGCTCCTCCACTGTGTTTTCAAATCCTTGTCAAGCTTTTCTTCATTCACAACCTGAATTTCCTGGCACAGGGAGATATGAGTAGCAGGGGAGAATGTATTTTATCCTTATTAAGCTGCTGCAAACATCTTTCCTCATTAAACTGTGATTTTTCCTGTAAATGAAGGGTTGTTTTCAAAAGCACTATAATGATGTAAGTTTGTTTTTTCAGTTTATGACCCATATTACAAATGTAGGCTGTAAAACCTTCACTTGTTACAATGTCCAGAAACTCTCTGGCAAAGTTATCATCTGTTTCATAAAGGTGAAATTTGCTGCAGACAGATGAATAGAGTTTCTCTAGCTGAGGCATATAATGAGACCCAACAGAATTTTCATGCAAATTCCTCCCTTAAGAATAATGAACAAATACAGAGCATTCAGCATTGCCATGCCAGATCATGGGACAGGTGTTCAAAAGATATATAAAAATTGAAGCCAGGCAGCCAAAACCAATTTAAAATTGATGTCAAGACTACAACGAAGTTCTCATCGTTTCTTGAAATGCATGTATGAAGTGGTCAGTGTTCTAATTGATATAGTAAAGCATGTTTTCCTAGGTGCTGTGCAAATATGTGTTGGGAGATGAACTTTGTTTCAAAGAAGGTGCCGGTGAAAGACAAACAGAAAAGCTGAATACAAGCAAAATACCTTGTTGGTTCCTTTAAAAATAATGGTGCTTCTTCATAATTCCCCCTTCCTCATTTCAATCCTGCCAAAGCTAGCCCTGTCTGCTAATGCACGCCAAGCACCCTCTGTCACCCCCCCTGCTCAGCAAGGGTTTATTTGGGGGGGGGGAGGTGTGTGTTAACCAGCAGGATTCTTCTGGGTTGTGGGGCGGGGGTTGTTGTTGTTTTGTTTTGTTTTGTTTGGTTTTCTTCTGAGAAGTGATTGTCCTTCTCAGGTCTGGTATGAATAAAAAGAAAGAATAAGACCAGCATGGCTGACACAAAAACCTCAAGGCAGTTTGGTTTTCTTCCTTGAAAAGTTTTCCTTCTGTCTAGCATTGTATAGATGTCTTGCTTTTCTCCATTCAGGTTAGTTGAATGTTAAAACTGATTTTCAAAGATCTTTTTCTTCCACCCTGGTCAGCAGAGAACTGACTCAGCATCCTAACAACAATGCATTTAGATCAGGCATTAGTTTGAAAATGTTGTTTCAACTCTGTGAGAGACCATGGCAACAAAGATAGGATGAAGACCTTTGAAGAAACTTTTGAATGCTGTTTAGAAGAAGGAGAATGGATAGGAAAACAGAGGGAAAGAGAGTAGGATTCATTTACTACTTAGTGATGCTACCATTTTAAGGGGCAGTACTAATTCCTATAATAGATTTCACTCCTGGGTGAAGAATGCTACCGAAAAGCCCTGAGTGAGTGCCACTTCCCATTGAGATAATGTCTAGGGTTGTACTGGGGGTTTCTTTCCCCCGTGTTTGTTTTGACAAGTAGATTCTTTTGCTTTATCTCTCTTAAACAAGAGAAGTTTTAAGGCTTAAAGATTTGAGCCCTCTGAGAAATCAAAACTTCAGTCTTTGGGATTGTGCTAAGTATATTTACTCAAGATTTATGACAAATCCCACAGAAGCAAGGAGAATGCTTAATACAATTCAAATAGGCTGGAACTTACCATCTAAATAAGGACTAATCTACTGTCTTGCCTGTGCTTCCCGAGGAAGAGACACCACCACTCCCAGTGTAAAACAAAGGAGGACTTTAGGGAAATAGAAAGTCTGAAAATCCTCATAGTCTATTCATGGGTTGCCTCCTTTTAACTGACATTTCAAAAGTTATGCCCGCTCATGACAAATGGACTTCTCAGGTTTTGCAAGTTTCATTCTTTTTATGATTTTCATTCTGTGCCAAGAAAATCCTGTAATACTTATCTTGCTCTAGCTGTAAACATGGAAGAATTTGATCAAAGGAGACCATTTTAACAGATGTCTTTCAAGGCAACATGTGCAGATCTCCTGGCACTTTCAGCTAGTAAGGTTTGGAGAAAAACAGAAGTCTTTTCTAAGTCTTTGCATGTTTGAGATGTCAAAAATATTGAATATATTGCCTTTGCTTAATGCTTTCTGGGATCTCAAAGCCATGGTCAGGCAATAAAAATGCCCTGCAGCAGGAACCCTTAAGTTAGTTCAAAGAGATGGGAATGATTGCTTTTGTGAGTTGTTTTTCTGTTGGGTTTTTTTGGTGTTATTTTGGGTGGTGTTTTTTGATTGTTTGGTTGGTTTTGTGTTTTTGTTTATGGTTTTTTTTAAGCAGTTGTAATCTGCCTTATCCAGTTATTTGTCAGAACAAAATGAACTTTATTTTCGTAGGTAAATGTGGTCTGGGATTAGTTAGAGGAGAAAAGGAGAGACTGTTGCTCTTTTTGCCAAAATAGAGAAGGGGGACTCGCCTCCCATTACCTTTTCACAGCCAGGGAAATGAACACTTCCATTATGCAGGACAATGAGGAGCAAAAGTAGCAGGTGGTGACTGGTTAAGTAATAGCCATACTTGAGCACTTTCAAAAGGATTACTGTTTATGGGAAGGTTTGTCCCCTATCTGAGCACCATTGGAAAGAGAGTAGTAAGATGAAAAGGTGCCTATTAGTTACAGATTTCCCTACCCCTTCCCAGCTTCACACACTGCCTGCTGCCCCAACCTGTTCAAATGACTCCAACAGACAACTGGTAAACCCTTAAGAATAGATGCTTTACTTAATCCTTTCCCTGTTTCTACATTCCTGCTTAGAAAAATGCTGTTGTCCTTTGCCTTGGCTCACCTGCTGGTGCTCCTGTGAGCTCTTGCTTCACTGACCAAAAGGAACATTGAATATTCTCGGGTAGGCTTAGAAATTCTGTTCCTCTACCTATCATAGCACTTGGCAGGGAAGGGAAAGCAAGTTGTTACTGCACTTTTTACTGTGAATTACTTACATATTATCTGATAGATGCTTGTGAAGTGGCCTAGATTTGCTGAAGGGGTGGAACCTTATGTCCTAAACCCGTCTTTGTAAGATGCCACAATATTATTTCTCCATTGTGAAAAGAATCACTGAATCACAGAATGGTTTGGGTTGGAAGGGAACTTCAAACCAACTCCTCCCTGCCATGGCCAGGGACATCTTCCACTAGATCAGCTTGCTCAAAGCCTTGTCCAACCTGACTTTGAAGAGTACCAATGATCTGGCATCCATCACTTCACTGAGCAACCTGTTCCAGTGTTTCACCACTCTCATCATAAAAAATTTACACTTTTTCAGGCTGGTCCTGCTGAGTGCAAATCTTGTTGACTTTGCTGAAGACAGGAGTTTTCCAAATCCTCACACAGATCACCATTTGAGTAAGACTGTTAAAAAGCCTTTAGTTTTTCTGTTTTGCATGCTTTTTCCTGATCTTGAGTCAACGATAAATGATGTGTCACCCAGAAATACAGATGCAAAAGTAGATAAAATTTGATATTCCAGAACTGCAGAAATCGTGGGAATTCCATCAGACTACTAACATCTCACAGGCTGCCCAGAGGGGCATTATGAGCCCAGGTACTTTGTAGAACCAGGACCCAGCAGCTCTATTGTTATTTTTGCTGCTTTTTATGCTGGGAGGGGAGTAAGTGATAGACACAAAGCGATATAGCACTGCCCCACAACTTGCCAAGGAAAGGCTGGCTTCTGGAGTCTTTATGTCTTCTTGAATTTGTTCCCACATGAACAGTATCTCAACAGTGTTTTGTAGGCTTTTTTTGTTTGGGGGTATCATTTTAGACTATTCTATGTGGGCCCAATTTTCTTTAATACATGGATCAATACAGAGCATGTCATTCCTTCATCCGATGAACTGCAGTTTTTAAAGTGACCTCTCCACACTAATGCAATTAATACAAATAAGGTATGACCCTTGGACCTTGCTATACTGCCAGCATGTCCTGGAAGCATAAAAGAATATCCTAAAGATGACTAAGAACAGAGCCCTCTAAATTTGCCACAACTCCTCTGGGACGAAACTTTCTTTTTAGATAGAGTTTTCTCCAGCCATGTCAGTACCACAGTTTGCTTTTTTGTTTGTTGACATGGTGGCTTAGCTTCCTCAGAATATTTTTGTCTGAAAGGTCATTATTTTCTTTTCCAAGTGTCCCATGAACAGACCGATTGTACTTCATCAATTTTAAATTTTGACTGCCTTCCAATTGCTTTCAAATCTAAAGCCAATCAAAATTTAAGGAGATTCAAAAAACAGTGAAAGAGGAGCACATCCACTTCAAAAAGGTTACCCAACTGTTTGTTGTTGTTGTTTCATTTTGTCTCAGGCTTTATAATGATGTCTTTCAGAATCTTGTCTCTGTTTATGTGTCCTTGTTTAAAAGCCAGGGCTATGCCCACCCCTCCTCAGGGTACAGGCACACAAGTGGGCTGCTGTGCAGTGTATCAGATGCATTCAGTCCTCTGCAGACTCCAGGGTCTGGTCTGATGAAAAATTGCCAAGATAGAGACCTTCTATACTTTTGTGGAGGAACTTCATTTTCACAGCTGCTGGTTATCATAAATAACATGGCTTGGAAATACCATATAATGTCTCTGGGTTTTTAAGAGCTGCTAATTTTGTGCATTGTAACAAACAAGTCTGATAGTTGGTTACAGATTTTTTATGAGTGAGCCTCTAACCTAGCTGCATGTCAGAAAATTAATAAATGCTGATAGTACCAAGAATAAATAAGGCCCAATGATACTTAGCTTCTCAGGACTGAAATAATTCATGCTGTAACAGCTGACATCAGTATGATCCGAGAAGGGTGAATTTGCTGAAGTTTTCTCGTAAAAATTGGAACTTCAACAGAATTCATAAGATACTATGTAAAAACCCATTCTCAAGTTTTCAGGCTTTGCTACATTACTGACCACAGGGTCTGTATCTTCTGAGGTCATTGCCTGAATGAGCAGACGATTCTTCCACAGTCATCAGAAAAACTTGTAGGAGGCAAAAGCAGATAACTTCTTGTTATACATTATCACCCTGATTTCTCTGCTCTCCCATATTGACATCCTAATGAGAATTTGAAAAATAACTGCTTCACTGCAATGACTTGTGGTTGGTTTACATTATCCAAACTAAGAGAGAAACTTCACATGCATACAGCTTTGATTTTTTTCAAAGCTGCTAGACTTTCTACTTGAGATTGTTTTGTTATATACCAAGTATTTTGGTGCTATTTTGAAAACTTAAGAAAAACACTGAGTTTTGAAGGTTTAAAGAGTTACTGTTCTCCTCCTATCAACCATAGGAATACTTTGGAAGGTATTTTAGCTGGATAGATGAAAAACAGTAAAATGGAGCTGCTGATTATGTAAATGTACAACAGACTTTTGCCATGTTCTTTATGCTGAATAACAGTTTGGCAACAGACAAAAGATCAACATTACTATTGCTTTACTAATGAGCAGTACAGATTATGAATGCTGCCTTTACTATGATTGCTAAAGGTGACAACACACTTATTGGGTTCCTTTTTGTAGCCATAGAAAATGAAAAGTAGCCAAGACAAATGGGTTCACTCAGTGCTCCATGTGCTTGGGTAGTTGCAAAGCAAAAGCAGTGCCAGGAGACAGTCTCAGCTCTGGTAAGTCAGGTTTTGTATAGAGAAGGTAGACGTGTGTGCTGTGAGAGTGGAATTGAAGTAGAAAATTACTTTTCAGGTATCAGCTTAGACCATAAGACTGCATTTGTGTCCCTTGGGCAGGAAAGAAGAGATGCATCTCACTGCTTTTCTTCTACCAAACTTAAAATGAGAAATGTTGCCCAGGTTCCAGTGTGCAGAAGAGATTTCCCAGGCTGTGCATCTCAGCCTAGAGAGAGGAGATTAACTCAAGCTTCAAGTAACAGAGTCTATGTGTCAGAAAGGGCTGAGCTGCAACCATACTTTTCTCTCTGGTGTTCCCAGGGTGTTGTCTTCAGGCTTCTCTTCAGCCAGTCTGCAGGCAGTTTCAAGTCCCATTCAAGTATTACTAACTTTCCCTTTACAATGTTTCACATTATTTTCTGCCAGAACTGTGGCATCTAACTAAAGAATTTAACTCTGAAAAACAAAGCAGAAATTATAAGTGATTATGAGTGATTATTATGAGTGATAATGAAGAATATAACCCTTGTGGTTCAGGCCATAAGCCAAATCAGATCTGCTATAACTGTACATGGTATGTTTTCCCAGTCTAACTCGCCTAAATTTTTCTTACTGTTGATAAAATTTAAGAGAGAAATAGTGAAAAAGTACAAAATACCTAGCAAAGTGAAGGGCATATGATTTTAGTTGCAGTTTATTATTTTAGTATAATAAATGAATATGAATGATCACAAAGTATATTCAAAACAAATATTTCTATCTTTAAACTGTTGCTTTGTGGGATGCCATTTTGAAATGCTAAGGTGAAAAGTTAACTGAAGTTGTAAAGTGTTTTAAATAGTGATTTATATAAGCCTACAAAGCACCCAGAAGGAGACAACTTTTTTCATTAAATTAATGGACCTCTACTGGGGGTAAAGAAGGCTTGCTTTCTCTTCATGAAGCTTTGTGTGATGTGAACAGATTTTGTATAGACAAGCAGAGTGCTGGAGAAACAGAAAGGTTGGGTTTGTTTTCTTTGGAAGAGTCAGTTTTAACCTGGCTGCAACAGAAAACAACCAGATTCCCTGGGCTCTTGTTCACTTATTCCACTGCTGGGTTCTGTGCTCTTGCCCTCCTGGGAGAGCTCTTGTGTTGCCTTCCCTGTTGCTGTCTCTCAGGCTGTTGATGGCATTATTAAGCATGACAGTTTAGAAAAAAATAATGGTGAAGTACCAATGGCAGTAAGAATCAGATATGAATCTGTAATGTTCCAAGCAGAGCAGGTTCTTCTCTAACTGCATTGCCAAGTTAGATACACCTTTTAAATTTTAAATGCAGGGCTATTTTTAATTCATGTTTGGTACATCCTTGTTAAATGATGCTTTGCAATACTGTTTCAGAAAATACCTGGTCTCTAAAGCAACTTTATAAACATTGTAATAGTATGAGAAATCTTTGCATGGTTTTACTTTTGCGTGCAGTACAAAATACACTTTCAGATGTGGTTTAGATAATAATGAGCATGGCATATCTGATGATGAGGCAAGCTCTCGTTACTCATTAAGCAAAATGTGTGTGAATTCTACACCTCCAAGGTTAATTCAAGTTAAATGTTGCTAGCATGTGGGGACCACCAGTGTCATCTAAAGAAGAAAAAGAAACAAATGTTTAAACCATTGAGCATCCCACCCACACCTTCACTCATTAGTTCCACTCAGGCTGTACTAACACTGCAGTTGTGTATCAGTAGTGCACTTCGACCAGCTGGCTAACCCCAGAAGACATGTGGGCAGCTTATCTTCAAAGATGAATGCTGGCTTTTAGCAACAGCACTAACAGCTGTAACAAAGGAAGCACTGGAAAATAGATCCCCTAAGTTCATCTTCTCCCATGAAAGACAGCATGACCTG
Organism: Phaethornis superciliosus; assembly: GCA_023637945.1. Taxonomy (NCBI): domain Eukaryota; kingdom Metazoa; phylum Chordata; class Aves; order Apodiformes; family Trochilidae; genus Phaethornis; species Phaethornis superciliosus. The sequence goes on along the minus strand of JAJQWJ010000005.1, from coordinate 17,473,819 downwards.
GATTTTACAGTGCTGTTTTAAAATGGTCAGACTTGCATGTACTTTCCTAACTCTTTGTGAAATATGCTGTATAGCTGATTATAGTTAAGGAACTAAAGAGTCAATTATGGTGTGAATTTATAGGATATACTAGCAGATGGATACTTTTTCCTTGCCTGGTGGAAATGAAGAGTAGTCTATGGAAAAAGAAGATGGGATATTTACCCATAACAGTTTATATGATCTTTAGTTTTCTCTTCCTAGTAAGCACTACATAAATACTGTGAGCTATTTGAAATGCTTTTTGGAGATGTCTGTTTAACCCCTGCAACTGTATATCTACAGTGTCTTTTAGAAAATAGTTTTGGACAGAAAGGTAGAATATTTTTATTTCAAATCAAGGCCATGTATCACAACCAGCAATGAGAAGTGTTGCATTGCTTTCTGGTTTACTCAGTGTCTTCACTTCCTTCTTACCTGTTGTGAAACGAATGTGTTCCAGAAAGGATAGAATTACTTGAGCATCTGAATTCCCACTGGGACCATGAGGACAAATTACTTTTTAATCATTTGCACTCTACAAATGATGCAAAACCAAGTACATTGAGGAAAGACATATCAGGAAGTGTGCTTCTTCAGTTGTTGCCCAGTAAATGAATTGTGAATCATGCATAAAACCTGATATACTATTTCTTCTTCTTGGCCATAATATTATTTTCCCCATTCATTTTATGTGAAGCATGAGGTTACTTGTCTTCTCCCTTAGGAAAGCACCTTCATATCCTCTGCTTTGCTGAATGATTCCATTAGATTAATTCTTCTTGTGAAAATGTAGTCGTAATAAAGACACCAAATGCGTACTTACTACTAGCAAATAGTAAGGATAATGCAGAACAGTCATGTTTAAAATAAAAGTAAAAATGCTTCTCACTTTTTAGAGGGGTATCCCACTGTTATCTGCATATATATAGTAAAAGGGATATTTTCAGTGGCAAACCTGCAAATAGATCATTATATAGGCAAGGTCACTCCCTACACATAACAAAAAAAAAAAACAAAAAAAACAAAAAAAGAAAAAAAAAGAGAAAAAGAAGAGATTAACATAATACTTTGCTAAGCAATTCTTTTCATCTCAGCCCATTCCCTTTCTTCTAAACTGGATTATTAGCCATACACATGGCAACTACAGATATTTGACTGTGTGCAAGGAAGATAAAGGGCAGGTAGAAAAATTCCTCTGATCTTTTCTTATCCCCCCCATCTGCAGGGTGTCCTGGAAGAAGCAGATGGAATAAACAAAATATGCAGATCCACCTCCAGACTGGCTTTCCACAGTCATGACTATCAGCAGGCTCTTTCTGGTGTTTCCCAAATAAACCATGCCTTGCTCACACATACCAAATTTAGTATCTTCTGCTGTGATAACATTTTTTTAAACTGAGGATACTCTCCCTCATCCCTTTAGCAACTAACCACAGGGCCTTTTAGACAGATTGTCCAGCTGTCACACTGACACCCTTTTAACTCAACACCTTCCTCCAGCATCACTTATTTTCCCACCCTCCCCAACCCCACTTCATTATATAAAACCCTAAGACCCTCCCTTTCCTTGTTTGCTTTGAAAGATGGTGGGGAACTGAACCCAGCTGCTTCTCATTTCTGAGGTACTTGCCTGCACTTCTACAGCTGCTGCAGGGATGGGCTGAGGTTTTAAATGTATGGGGAGAGGGATGGTTTTTCTGTTCCTCTGTGCTTGGTATCTGACCTTGTACACTGATACTTGCTGGCAAGGCAACGAGTATCTCACTTAAGATGTGAAAATACCTTGGTCCTAAGCACCACAGGAAGGGATTCATCACATCTGCAGCTGAAAAGGTAACAGCTTAAGGGCTGGGTTTTTTCCTGAGGTGTATATGCCAACTGGTAATCAGACACACAGACACACAACTATTTTTATTACTTCAACTTGCTTTAGCAAGCTTTTGGTTACAATTGAACTCCAGCTGAATAAAACCAGAAGAACTGCTGCCGGATTATAAATACATTTTATATGGTTTAAGTTCTGTAAAATGTGAGCTGAAAGTGCTACACTAAAACTGCAGAGCCAAGCATCCAGAAAACTGACTTAAAATTGCCTGTATGGCCATAGTTTGCCCTTTTAGTACGTGTGATGCTCGCCAGTGATTTATGGTTTTGTACCACTTATTTTCTATTTCATCCTTGGTCAGAACAGTTAAAATATACTTCAAGATGTTTTGGGTGAAATCTTGTTTCACATCAGGATGTAAGAGTGAAGGCAATGCCCAGTGTTCCTAGAAGTGTTCAGTAGCTTTGACTATAGGTCTGTCTGTGTTCTTGCACTTACCTTACTTACAGCAGGAGCTTTAGGCATGGGGTTCTGCTGCAGTGCTATAAAGAGTGTATGCACTGGAGGGAGACCAGGATCCTGTGGCTTAAAAATCAAGACTGTCAATACAGATTGAGTGCAATGGATTCATTAAAGCTTCAAAACCATTCTGTGTGAGAAAGGGCTTGTGCTCTGCTGATTTAGCATATGGTTAAATCTGCTTTATGGCTCTGTATCCTTCCTCAGTGGAAATCTTGGCTAGGCCATGATATCCTGCAGGGCCAGTTATGTGAGGAACCTTTGCTTATCCAGAACTACATGTAGATCTGCAGCTGCTGTGCTTTGTAAAAATAAAGTTTCATCTGCAGACAGGCTCCCCAGCTCTCCATGAGTACTTCATTCTTGAAGCCTTGATCCCAGGGAGGCTGTTGTGTGAGAGCCACAAGCAGAGTTTTTAGGGGGTCACAGAGTGCAGGTAAAGGTGCTGTTACACTGGGATGCCAGCTGAATCACAGAACTGGCACAGCTGGAAAAGAATTCTAAGATCACTGCATGCAACTGCAGACAGGCCTGTCCTGATGTAGGGTCAGGCTGGTGTCTGCCTGCCTTGGGGGTCCAAAAGGAAGCAGGAGAACTGCAAAGAGCAATGTTCCCATGGTTTCCTGATCTGATGTAGTGGAGAATGAGCTGTGCACCTTTTGTATTTGACTTCTGGTTTTCATCTATCTTTGGTTTTTTTTTTTTTTTGAGGAGGGTTGTGGGTTTTTTGGGTTTTTTTGTTTTGTTTTTGTTTTTGTTTTTTTTTTAAATAGGGTGGGTTTGATTGTAGGAGTTAACTGCTCTTAAGGGCATGGTGTCTGGGTGACTACAACACAGTATATCTCAGCATATCTTGAGAAATGGCTTTGATTCAAGGGAGTTACTGAATACTAAAATAAAAAGCTACCATAGGTGGTTTTGTGGAAGATCCATATGCCATGCTTGATCATGAGTAAAAAGGATCAAAGAAAGTCAGAAAGGTTTGTTAAAGATCTGGTTACCTTCTTTTGTGTGTTAATCTGATCTGATCTGTAGCTGATCAATACAGTCAGTATTTATAGCACTGAAAGTATGGAGGTGGCCATGGTTTCAAATACCACACAAGGTCATCTGACCACCAATTCTACGAGTTTGAAAACTTAATCCTGCTAGCAAAATGTAGCATTTATTGGGAAACACTGATAAAAGAAGAAGATTTTTTAAAATATCTTTTATAATACCTAAGTCTATGTTTATTTGTTTTCCCTCTTAATACTTCTGTGCGTTGTTGTGTTTACTTTGGAAAAGAGAAGGGCAAAATGCTTGTTCATCAAGTAGCTTACATACAATTATTTTATCTTAAATACCAAAATGTAAGAAATATTTCTACTTACTTTGAGTGATTAATGCCAGTGGGTTTATATGCATGGGTTTATGTGGCTTTAGGAAGAAATATTTTCTGCAGATCCCTTCATTCCCAGTGGCTTGTCACTGTAATTTTGTCTTTTTTTTTCACAATAGAATACAAAATTGGTATTGACTTCCTGGCATTTGATGCACTGACTTATTGATATCTTTCTGTAGTAGAAGCTTTTCCAGGAGTAGCACTTGTGTAAGCTGAAATAGTTCTAGTAATGATATCAACTCTCTGATTTTGTGTGTTGTTCCAGGAATTATCTGACTGGTGGTGTGGTCAGGTGCCTTATCCTCCTTTACTAGAGGAAATAAGGAGTATGTACTGCCTGGTTTTAGGGTGGTGTCTTGAACTTTCATGCTGCTGAGGGTAAGTTTTATCTTCCTCAGTAACTGGACCATAGTCTGGTAGCATCTTTAGCTGCTGTCTGTGAACTTGCTGCTTTGTGATCCATTAAAAGATCAAGGAATGGAAATTCTTCAGTAGATAATTTTTTCCCCCTATCAAGTAAGTCTATGAAAGAAACACTTCCAGTTTTGGGTAATTTAAACATAAACTGGTCACTTACGTATTTGGTGCAACCCAGGGGAAATTTCACTGCAACATATGTGTATCTAGGTCACAACATAATTTAGTGCTCAAGTTTCTTTTCCAGTTGATTATTTTTGAAGGCTCTAGCTAGTTTAAGCTTCTAAAACTTAGCTTTCAAAGTATGATTTAATGGTCTTGTCTTAAACTGTTCGAAACTTTACTGGATGAGTGTTAATACTGCATAAAGTAGTGGTTATATATTAGACCTACCTATAAACACAGTTACATAATCCATAGGGATATCAGGTACAGCTTGTCACCTACTGTCCATGCATTTTTGTGAATCACAGTGCTTAAAGTAAAAGATTTCTTTCTCCAGATGTATGCCTCTCTCTGTATACACTAGGCAAATCCACAACTGAGGAGAAAAGGGAATTAATCTCCAGTATCAAAACATGAGCAGTTGTGCTCTCAAGCACAGTATTCATCTGACTAGTGAGTAATTGTTAGGTAAACACCTACTTGGGAATAACAGACAGAAAAAGGCTTAAAAAAACCCAAGCCATCAAACTGTGCAAATGTACTCAGATTCTCCTATTTTTGAAATAAATTACTTCCATGTGTGTTAAAAAAACCAATTTCTAGGTGGACCTCCTGAAGTTATTGCAGTATAATTCACTTCCAACTTATACAATACATTAAAAATACCTCATCTGCTAGTATATGTCCAAACTGACCCACGACTGCACATTCAGGACCATTTAATAAGGAAAACTTTGTTGAGCAAAACCAGATGTTTCCTGCCTAGTACTGTGGATTGAGTGTGTAGCACATCTAGGATCCCAGTTGCCATGATATTCTCCCTAGGCAGCTTCAGGACTAAAGACTTGGATTTTTTGCAGCTTTAGAAGGGAATCAGCATCCATTGTAGATGCAATTACAAAAGCAGAATGAGAGAGGGGAGACAAGGATTACCAAATCAGGAATCAGCAACAAGTGACCCTGAGTAGATGATAGTTTTGGTCATGGTTAGTGTCAGTCCTTGGGGGTGCCCACCACACCAGATGGTGAGATGGGCTGTAGGACAGCACCATAGGTTGAAGCACAGTGGCTCAGGTATCCATGCCATCAGGATGCTGGGCTGGGGTGGCTTGTTAGCTGGCAGCACCTCAGTTTACTTCAGGCTGTCTTGCCTGTTTCTCCCTGACCAGAGGCATAATGAGAGCCCTTGAAAATCCAAACCAAGGACTTTTATGGACACAGAAACAATATAAGAAATTAAGGAGGGGGCTAAGAAGGGGGGAGTTGGTGGATATAATGCAAAAGGCCACCTGTTTCTTCAAAATGCAAGGCAGCTGTGGCCTCTCTGGACACAGGTTTTGTTTTGCATAATATATCTGCTTTGTAGGCTACTCTTTTATTCCCTAGGACACTACCACTGCTTCTAGACTGCTATTAATATCTTACCTGTAAGGTACTATAACAACATCACCAAAACTTTCCAATTTCATCTTACAAACTAGAGTAAGTATCTAGAAACAGAAGTTATGTATAGGACAGGTTGAAATATGCATATTCCACTTGGACTGAGAGTGCCACAAGTGCCTGTTTATAAGCCACCCCCTATATACTCACCCTGTAACATCTCAGAGTATTCAGAGTTCCTCAGGCAGTACAGGAAAATTTCACGAGGCCACAAGACACAGAGCTGTGCATTTGTCCTGGAACGGCAAAAGGCTTGTGTTTTGCACCTACTTTTACATCTGTTTCTGTACTGTGTTGCATTCATAAATTCAGAAAGATGCTCCTTTATTTACCATTGGAGTTGCTGCTTAAAATAAAGAAGCCCATGCAGCTCTTTTTTTTTTTTTTTTTTTTTTTTTTTTTTTTTAACCAGAGAGTAATTTTACTCCAGATTATTTCTGTGGTGGAACAGTGGAGAGGAGTGATGGGTTTAGAAAAGGTAATTCTTGGCTTCATCAGTGCTGTGTGCAAACAGAGTGACTGGTGCAGTCTGGAGCTCTTTCCTGAAGGCATCATGCAGGAGGCTGGTTGCTGGGAATAGAAAAATTAATAGAAAGATGGTGGGCAGATCAACACCCTATAATCACTGCTTGAGTTGATTTCTAATGAGTTTGGGATTTCTGTCAATCTTCTGTTCCCACGAGGTTTCCAGAGAGACTTTACAAAGTGGCACCAAGGAAAGGAAGCAAAATAAAACAAGTAACTGAAAGCCTACATGTGTGAGGTCTTTTATCTAATGATTGATGGTATGGCTTGTGATTATACTTTGAAAATAGTGAAAAGAAAAACTGATATAGTGATTTTGTTGTACAGTCTCCATTCAGAACGAAGAGTAATATACTTTGACTTTTCTGTTTTATTTTATTGTAAAGAGCTCTTATTTTAAAAAAGCATTTAGGTGACTTTCATTGATTTGTGGTAATTTCTGGTTTTAAGAGCTGAGCAATAGGTATGTGGGGAAAATGGTGCATTACAATTATGCTACGTAGAATCTAAGACTGATTTAGGAATAGAAACAGGGTTTTTTTGTTTATTTTATTTGTAAACATTGGACTGAATTTGCTTTAGTCATGCAACACTGCATAAGGAAGAAGAGGTCATAGCTGGGAAATTGCTTAGTGGGATTAAGAGAATGGGAAATGGTTATTTTTAGACTCAAGTTTTCTGGTTAGGTTTTTTTTTTGTTTTTTTTTTTTTTAGTATTTTGTCTGGGCAAGAAAACTGGAAATGAACTGAGCACTAGGGATTCATGATGAGAGGAGGCTGCTTCTAAAATCCTCATGGGACTGATGAAATTTTGTGAATTGCTACCACTTATTTTATTGATTTGAGTTTCCAGGGAAGGCCAAGACATTTGAATGCACTTTTAATGGGCTGCTGCTCTCCACTGCTGTTATTCCCTATGTGCATATGACCTCAAGGTCTTCCACCCCTTAGTAGGGAGGTAGTTCCCTCTGAGTTAGCTGAGTTACACAACTCCAGAACCCTGTTCTCTGGAAGAGTTCTTTTTTTCAGCTGTCATCTAGAATAGGTGAGACCAGATGGGGCATCTCTCAGGTTATGGAATAAGAAGGGGTGGAAGGGCAGAGGGAAAATACCTTTATTTCTAATCCTGGCTTCTCAGTAGCACAGCAAGAAACTGGATTCCAGTAGATATCAGTTCTTATAATAAAAATAGTATGCTTGAAATGAGTAAAACTTCCTTACAGCTAATTAATATTTAGATAAAAACAGAGTAAAGAGCATTGTCTGTTAACTTTGATTTTCGAACCTTGAGCTTTTACAGCAATTGCACAGTCACTTTGTTTTTTCAGAAAAAACCCCATGTACTATTATGGTAGATCCATTGTAGTCTGTTTTCTGCTTCTGATTTTCTTTGAGTCAGTGCCTTGGTGGGTTTTTCTGGAGAAAGCTTGAAGGTAGGGAGAAGCTTGTATTTGGTTGAAATGCACTGTGCTTTTTCTCCTATAACGTTGTTCCCAGGTGTTGCTGTGGTGTATAATCTTAGTATTGATGAGATAGCTGCTACCTTAACAGGTTGGCTCCATTTTAAAAGCCACCTTCTCTCCAGCAAAAGTGAAATAGCTTATTTCTATCTTTTGATTCCTGAACCTTCTTAAAACATTTGTCACTGAGAAAGTTGCTGAGAAGGTATTCCTAAAATTCAAACGGAATTCATTTATTGAATTCTTAAATATTCCAGTGACCCTTCTGCTAGCTTCTTTGCCCTGGCATAAGGCCATATATAACTAGAAGGAGAAAGCCCCCAGCCCCTCCTGGACTCTCCTAACACCCAGTCCATGCTGAGGATTGTATATTACTCCTCAGTGGGCTGTGCAGCAGCTCTGTTAGAAGTTCATTGCTACGGGGTGAGATATATGTATTGTCCATCCCAATGATATAAAAAAACCCTTAGGCTGTCAATAGTGGTTCTGGTGTTATAAGGTGGAGGTAGTGATAAAAAACTGATTCCACTTGAAACTGGTGTCAACAGGCACGGGGTTCCATGGGACTGAGGTGAGGGAGTTGCCTGGAGCAAGGTGTGGTGGCTGCTGCCCAGTCCTGCCATGCCCACAGAGGGAGGTACAAGGGGGTGACACCAGGCATCACCCCAGCATGTGCTGATCCAGGAGCAGAGGAACTCATCCAGCAGCTTGTGGGAGCATCCCTGTGAAGCACAAATGCAGCTGTGGGAGGAGGAAAGGGCTACCCAACAGAAATTTTGCCTTTAGTATTACACAGGGCACATGAAATCATTAGGTCGTATGCACCAACCATGTTATACATCCCTAAAACCATCAGGACTCTGGTCACTTAGCATGCTACTGTTCCTGCATTATTTAGGAACCATTTAAACATGCAATAGAGCACATTAGGTTTATGAGTGTTATATAAGTCCTTCAGCAGTTTACTGCAATTAGATGAAAACTACTGCCACTTAATCTAGTCACAAAACTGCAAAATTATTCAGATACTTAGCATAATTGCAATGATATTAAGTAATTTCTGTTTGTTTTTGTTTCTTTGTAAATGAGATTTAAGTATTGTATCCTATGAAAATGGCACATCTAGCTGTGTGACTCCCAGGTGCATGAATTCTGTTTGTCTGCTAATCCCTTGCTGGCTCTGGGCTCTTTGGCAGCTAAGCATTTCCTGGGGTGCACTGTAATAACAGGCAGCTGTCTTGTCAGCTCCACTGAAAAAGTAAATAATAAGGCAGACAATATTCACTTTCTCCTAGACCTGCTTCTTACAGTTCTCCAAATTGATTCAAGTAACTGCTCTTAGCAGATGATGTTTGTATAGAACCAGGATGGATTCTTAGGGAACAAACTTACAACTTATCTGCTCCAGAGGAGGCAGCATCCAGTAGTTTTACAATCAAGATATTTGTAAGGAGTGAATGTGTCTGCATGGACGAATGGCAATTAAACTGTGGGAGATGGGCTCTTTGTTTTGATACAGCTGAATTTTCCTGCCTGTTTTTATCTGTGAGAAGGTTCTGTTCAACAACAAACAGGACCTTCCAGATTCTGTCTTTTCATCTCTGTCCCAGTCATCTTGTCACCCTGGGGATTGAAAATCAAGAGGTGTTGAGTTTTCTGATGTCCTTTGACTTTGTGTCTTGCTGAAGTCTTTGGAATCTCCTGAGAAGCTGAACACCCTCAGCAAGCCTTGGGAGAACCCAGCTTTTTTGCCCATGCTGGAAGTTAGAATTAATGCCTGGAGTGTCACAAAACACTGCTGGGACCTACTTCACCTGCCATCACTTTGGCTTGAATTCTCCTCTTAAGCAACTCCTGGGAGGTAGGGAATGCCCAGTGTTAACTAGAGCAGTTTAATGCTAAGATACATCTAGCTGGTAAGTGCTATGAGAAGATATTATTACAAAAGTTTACATGCTCAGAAATTAGCCATCTTGGACTTATGTTGTATAGAAGCAGTTGTTTGGTTTATGGATCCTAAGCCAGTCTTGATGACAAAAACTCTTTCCAAATAAATTCCATCATTAAAAAAGCAACCTCTATATCTCAGTTTTCATCCAGACACAATCAAAAATGTCATAAATGAAGGAAGTATGATTTATTTGCAAAATATATTTACAGATCCCAGTCCATCTAGCTTTTATATATCTGTCCAAATTTAAATATATTCTTTTGCACTAAAGGGAGGTAGAGTTGCATTTTTTTCTAGGGCTGGAGCTGGTGACTTTTGCAAAGTTATGTCTAAATCCAGCTCATGTCCAGCCCTGCACTGTTAACAACCAACTTCTTAGGACTGCATGTGGCTAAATTACTGCACTAAGTTCTCTTGCAGCATTGGGATGGAACCCATGTGATGAACCATGGCTCAGTCTTTATCCTTTTATGAGTTTTTTTGATGCTGAACACACTTTTATCAATTTACTGCTGTAAGTGTAACACGTAGGATGGTGTTTGGTATTGTTGTAAGGTATAGTTGAGTGAAACCTGAAGTCTGTAAAGCCATGATGTTAGCACTGTAGTTATGCAGTGGCAAAGCAGTTCTCTCCTTTGGAAATGAAGGTCTATCTTCATAGGGAAATAACTTGTCTTTCCCTAACATGGACCTGATTTTTCCCTGGAGAGTTTAGAAAAAAATAAATAATGTGGGGTTTCTTCATACAAGTGTTTAGGACTGCTTTTCTTTGCTTAGTTTTTTCCAAAGTAAGCTAACTAAGGTTTAAAAAATAGATACCTTGTAAACATACCTGTAGGCAGGATACAATTCACAAGGGGGAGAGGATATGATTTCAGCCATATCTGACAAACTGTGGAGAAAGGAAGCACAGCTGACTTGCCAGCTACTGAAGTCCTTGGAATTGATTTAATCCTGATGTCAGGCACTCTTCGCAAAGTGGGCAAACAGCCCATAATGTAAACTCTAGGGATGAAACTTAAATTGGTGGTCACTTGCATGTCTTGAGGCATGAAAGGAAACTTGTGGTTAAAGAGTCTGTCAAGGGATTAGGAAGGTCTAAAGTTGAAAGTAATGATCTTCTAGGGAAAAATAACAAGCATGCTTTTAGTAGAAAGCATGTATAGCTGCTCTGCTAAACACTGGCAGTGAATATAATCACCTTATAATGAATGGGTCAGACCCTTGTGTGGTGTGACTTGACTATCCTGGCTTCCATGCACCAATACCAGTTTACACCACCTGAAGGAACAGCCCATTGTATACTGCTAAATGTGGGTCTGGCATGGGCTGGGGGCAGGTTTTGTCTTTCTAATAGCACTGCAGCAGACTACCCTCTCTAAAGGTATCGTTTCGGATCAGAGACTGCAAGGCAATGTAATTAATTTTTGGATAGGAAAGATGTCTGATGGTAGCTCACTGGTTCCCAGACAACATGGTGACAAGGTAGTGAAATTTTGTAAAGTCTGAGGCCTGGGGTGTATCCCTTCCTTTCATCATGCAGACAGCTTTGAACCCTACTTTTGTCTCAGCTCATGGCTCAAAAGTGAACTGTGAAACTCAATTTTTTTTTTAGAGTTTGCTTCCATCTTGTTTTGTCAATCTGTTGGAGGAGCTGAGAAACTACTTAGGAAAAAAATATACCTGAAGTTGCCTGGACCTTAACCTCAGTATGAGATGAGGCCAAGGAGATCTAGGTCTCAAACATGCATGCTTATCTTTGGTCAATATAAAACCTGCTTAATAGCATGGCCT